>OU015498.1:160281247-160734831 GCA_907164885.2 Dolomedes plantarius | reverse complement strand
CGGGTCCCGAAGTTTTTCTTTTTGCAATTCGTTTACATGTCTTTTTTTTTTTTTTTTAATCTGAGGGGCTATCCACCTTTCCCTTGTAGGGGGGAGTGTATATTCATAAGTTCCTGCATAATATTCTTTATGTACCTTCTACAATAATAATCCGTAAATAATTTACTAGGGGCCCAATCTTGAAAGCCCAAAGGTAGGTTTTTTCGTGCTTCAGCCCATTTGCTACAATTGTATATACAGTGCTTTATAGTTTGTATATTGCCACACATCCTAATATAACTAGGCTCTATCTGGAATCATATGTGACATCTTCCATTTCCCAATATTCGGTAAACCACTGCACTACGCAGCCATAACATGATTCGCAACCTCAAAAAGATAGTCATTAATTACGCATGGGGCTACACTAAATGCGAAATTACAAACTTGAATGTGTTTATCAATTCTTTTTCGAAGCAGTCACAACTAAAGTATCCTACTGAAGTAAAGAGTGAAACGTATGCATCATCGGGAACTTCACTAATAACAGATATCATAGAAATATTCTTGAAGATTCTTAAATCTTAGTATCTTGCTTTGTGCAGCACTAAGTTATCAGAAATCTCTAACTTATTTTTATCTTTCAGGTATATTGGACCAGAGGCAGAACTGATTTTGCTGGATCGAAAATAACTCGTTATTTTCACTCAGATGGACAGTCAAGTGGCTATGTGTTTCCAGACCTTCAAGGATGGGATATTCGTCCGATTCTGAGGAGATCTGTTATTTATTAACTTTGTCCTTGTCTTGTAAAGTTATTCAAAATGTCCAATAAAAAATTTAAAACCCTTATCACATGTCTAATTCTATGTCTAATAAATCACTTTTAATCCATGAGAAAATGAATTGTAATATATATGCTGGGTTCTATATATTATACACAGTATTTTTATAAACACTTTGCATATTCATTTTTAATCTACACAATTACAACATTTTCTAGAATTAAGCATTTTAAAATACCTATAAACAACATAAATCTTTAAATAACAACTACACAAAAGCGATTCATTTAAATCCAACTTTACGATTACAGAATGGACTAATGTTAAGAGGCTTTATGTCGATTTAAATGTAGTAAAGGGAATCTACGCATTTGATTTTGTACAAAAATACATGAACACAAATATACATGTGATCTGATGAGACTGAAGAGCAGCCATATTTGTTTCCTTCCCTTATTAAGTTTATCTGCATCGTCTCTTTATTAGTAACACCACAATACCCAGATTCAATCTTTATATTTGCTTTCAACCATTACTTAGTTCTTTACCATTAGCCTAACTCTAGATCAGTGTTTCCCAACCTTTTTCGAGTCGCAACCCCCTTCAATGGTTACCCTGCCCTGCATGTTTTCTTTAAAAAGGCATTTTAACACATGATAAAAAACACTAAAATGCATTTCCCATAATTTAATTACAACTAAATGTTTAATTGAACAAAAATAAAACTTGTACAAAATGGAGATTATTAAGAAACATCCCTCTATCAAATGTGTGTAAAAGCAAGAACAGAACAGAATCTCAATAAAGAATAATGTACCTAACGTATTGATTCAGAATTGTAAAACTCTCACCTAAATAAAAATTGCTTTTTTTCCGTTGTGGTAATCACAACAAAACCAAAAGTGACAGGAATGACTGATGAAAGACAATCTGACGATGACGGTTAGAATTTGTGTACTGTACGTAGTAAGTAACCGCGATTTTCATTGACCATCATACGAGTAGAAAGGCGATAGATTTCAAACGAACCGAGTTTGATCTTTGAATGCAACTTTTTCTTAAAAAAAAACATCACTGCCTTTCAGTTTAGTGGTAAATAAATAGACATATATTTTTGGGGTGAAATTCGTTAAAAAGTAATTTTAATCGAATAAAACCGTAGCTACCCCTTATAAAACACTCCGCGACCCATAAGTAGAGAACCACTGCTCTAGATGCAACATTCGTAATTTTATGCCGTGCTTTGTTTTAATTCTATTCAATAAATAGTAAGTTAAGGTATTAATATCATAAATTTTCATTTTTGCATACCCGTATATCTAACCCTATAATATTTCAGCTTCAATATAATTATGCATATACTTCTTAAAATGCAAAGTCAAGAAGTAACGTTACACTCAAAAAGTAATCCCATACACCGTTACACAAGCTGCTTTAGAAAATTGCACAGTAAAAAAAGTGCCATTTTTTTACTTTAAAAATAAATAAAAAAAGTAGTACTCGGATATAATTTTTTTTAACACGATAGTATCACAATAGTGTCTAGACCAGGCATACTCAAACTACGACCCACCAAGCTATTTATCATGAAGCTCTGTAGCTTCATGCTATTTATGTGAGGCCCAAAACACACTCATTAACAGGCAGGTGCTTTTGTAAACATAGTTTTATAAATGAGTGCCTGAAAAATATAAAACTGTACAAAAATATGTCACCTGCTGCTCACGTTGCTGGCATCAACGTAGTACAGGGGTTCGAAAACTTATCCAAGTCGTGGCACCCTTAAGAGAATTAGAATTTTTTCACGGCACCCTCGTCATATAATATCTATCTGCGGTATATTATTATTATATATATTTCATATTTGTACGACTGTGAAGAAAAAATTAGAGAAGTGGTAAGAACATTAATAAATTAATACAACTTGTATTTAAAAATAACGCAAGTACTTTAATTCTAACTAATAGGAAAACATATTCATAAAATTAATAATAAAATTACCTTCCAAATGCTCTTGTATATATATATGTGTGTTTAGTTTTAGTGTGACTAGTGAGCCTGCTGCTTACTGCACAATTGTTCGAATCGCGGAATAAAGCTTGATACAGCTACTCTCATTTCTTTTTCGACATTAATTTTCGAACGATAGTTCCTCTTTATAACATCAACTACTGAAAACCCAACTTTTCACAGATATGATGTTGCAAAGGGAATGAGAAACCTTATAGCTTTTACACTTAGAATGGGATACTCATTTTTTATAGATATCCAAAACTCCGTCAAATCGAAACAAGCGAATTTCGATTTCAGGCTTTTGTCACTCGATAGCTCAATTAGATTTTCTTCCTCTTGTGAAGGGAATTCTTTTGGAGCTTCAACATGGAATAGATCTTGGATCCACGCAAACTTCTCGGTTTGGTCTTCTGCAAACCAGTCAGTTGTGATAGGTGCTCTGTGAAAACTGTCAGCGTGCTATGTGAAATCTTTTCTCCACTACAGACCGTGCACTGCTGCAATATAGGAAAACAATCTTTTCCTCCATTATCATTCATTTTTCTTTTCCACATCTGCAGTTTTTTCTTGAATGATGAAATCTTCTCTTCAAGCTTCAATATATGCATGTTATGGCCTTGAAGAGAAACATTTAATGCATTTAGTTTTTCAAATATGTCGCACAAGTATGCCAGTTTCAGCAGAAAGTTTGGATCCGCGAAATTGTTGGCATTCAAGTTCAAAACGTTCAATATAGTACATTGCCACGTAAGAGCCAAAGCGAGCTGCAGTAGGATATAAGGGTCGTGTGCTCTGCCCCCAAATCCTCGCATAGGTGTTTGAATAAATCTTGCTTTAAGTGGCCTAGTTTTTATATAGTTTATCACCTTTATTGCACATTCTAGGATGAGATTCAGCGGATTACTCAGCGATTTCGATGCAAGTGCTTCTTTGTGAATGATGCAATTGGTCCACAAACAATCCGGGTCTTTGCGACGAATCAGCACCTGTAGGCCTCCGTAATGACCAGACATTAATCGAGCACTATCAGTGCACACTCCGATGCACTTTGTCGAATCCAAATCATTTTCCGTCATAAACGTGTCAAGGATACCTGACATATCTTCATCCGTTGCACTTCCAGTAAAGCTTTTATAAAACAGAAGGTCTTCAACCACAGTACAACCATGAATGAAACGTACATAGCTGATGAGGTGTGCAACCTTATTGGTGTCTCTGGCCTCATCTAGTTGCAGTCCAAATTCATTTCCCTTCAATTTTTCTATCGTTTGATCGTTGAGATCCTGAGCCATGTGCTGGATTCTTCGATTGAGGGCTTCGACAAAGGAACATTCGCCAGTAGATTCCCCGCATTTTCTTCTATCATTATATTTGCCATGTCCACAGAAGCCAGTAGAATTAATTCCTCAGCAATAGTGTGGGCCTTTCTGCACTTCACTACTCTATATGCCACCTTGAATGATGCCAACAAGGCATTTTTTGGCACTGATGCTTGCTTAGTGAAAACATTTTTTTGTTGGTGCAAATCTTTCATTTTTCTACTAAAATATTCACGTGATTTGTCGACCATGTTGGGATGCGTTTTTTTCAAGGTGTCGTCTCAATTTACTTGTATTCATACTTTCGGATGATAGAACTTTAGAACAGATCACACACTACGGTCTCTCTTCCTCATTGACTTCTATTGAAGTGAAACCAAATTCCAAGTAGCTGTCTTCGTATTTGTGGCACTTCCGCTTCATTCCACGCACGTCACATGTCGATGCATGATCTTCATTAGTACTTTCATTATCGGTTTTTTCATCAAAAATCTATCCATTTTTACAAAAAATATCTGTACAGCTTTACTAGAACTCGACATCTACAACGACCACTAGCAAGATAATTGATAACGGGGCTACCTGCCCAATAATCAGACGATATGAGCAGTCGGAGGAAAGGGGAGAAGGAATGTCACCACTCCAGTTCGTTATTGGTTATTGTGAAACATCTGCAGCCGAGAGGGCAAGTGCAAAGAACGTACAGGAGACATTCTCGAAATTCTATGGGCAGGTGCCGTCAGACCATTGGGGTGTGAACTGGCAATTTTTGGGGGATTGCCCTTGGAATTTTTTTCTTTTGCTAAGGAAGAATGCACATACAATACAAGAATACGACCGGCTATGGGAAAGCCTATATGAGATGTGCCATGGTCAGGCCATGGTACGCGCCACGAGACAAAACCGGACACTTCTTAAACTGTGTCTAATCTATTGATTCAATCTCCTCTCTCGAAGCAAACACAAGGATATACAATAGCAGACTCAAAGAGGAGAGTTGTTTTCCCCCCTTTTTGTCCAGCCTTTCGTCAAGTTATATCGGAAAAGTCCTTAGCAATAGATTAGATTGGAGTTCATGGGCGCTTCGCGGCACCCCTGATGTCTCTGCGCGGAACCCTGTGGTGCCGCGGCACACACTTTGGGAACCCCTGACGTAGTATTTTTTTAATCATCCAATACCAAAATGATAGATGCAAAGAACGTATATCGATATCGACTTACTGATTCTTACCTCGATGACGTATTGAGAGTAACATGGAGCCGTGAAGAAATTTGAGTTATCGGTTGGTTGTTCGTGTTAAAATTTGTTTGTGACAGTTTAGCAAGCAGGCTGACTATGTAGGGATTCCGTCGAATACTTGTATCAGTCTTTTTACCAGATTGATTGCTATTTGTAGCTTGTACATTTTATCTGCTGCAATACGTCTCTTCATATTTTCAATATCATTTCTCAAAGCTTGAGTTCAGTTGCATTTTTGAAGCCATTTTGGCGCCAGAAAGAAAGCCAACTTGGAGCCATTTTCTGACAGCAGTGGATTGAATATTTTTAATATAATGAAATCCATGTCTTTGCCAACTTTCCTACGGATTACGAATGTTTGAGAAAACACTTCCCCTGACCCTTCCGTTTCTGATGTTGCTACTGCCGCTCCTGCGAAAGATTCTCCCTTCTGTCACGTATAGGGCGAATGCTGTTATGGAATGCGATTTAGATTCAGCTATTGCTTTTCAAAACCTTGACCCTCAACATCTTCAGATTGATGAAATGCGAAACATCCTGAACTTTCTCAAGATCTGCGGTGATAAGTCACCTGAATTTAAGGACTTCAAGAGTTCGATCGACTTCATTATACAAACTTTGGATGAGACTTTGGCGACCATCTGCAGCTCAACTGGCCTCGACCATGACTTTGAAATCAGCAAATTATCAGGTATGTGGAATTACATTGTTGTTTTCACCCTTGGTCCTAACTTTGATAATTTAAAAAACCTAATTGCTATTGTGAGTAAATTTAATACTACTCCGGTAGTTAAAAAATCTAGTAAAAAATAGAAGTAATGAAGGTAATGAGCCACAAGGTAAGCGAGTTGCTCGCCAAAACTTATTAGACCAGGCAAAATCTGATGTCGTCGAAACCATGAATAAATTTTCCCCCCTTGAGGAAAATTCTGATGATGAAATTGTAACGGATGATATCATCCAAGTAGAAATAGAGCCTAAACCAGAACCCTTCTTTATTAAAATGGTTCCAGGTTATCAAAAAATTATCGAAAATATAAACAATCTAATCCAATTTAATTTGCCCAAAACTGTCTCAGGACAGTTTCTTAAGATCTCTCCCACCATCATCGATCAATTTAGAAATATCCAAAGGTACCTTATCGCCACTAAAACTGGATTTTTTGGAAAAAACCCAAGACTGAAAGGCCTTTTAAAATCCTAATCAAAGGTATCCCTATTGACATTCCAGTAGAGGAAATCAAACGAGAACTCGTAGAATTTGGTTTTGAGGTGAACAGAGTTTCACAACTCAAACGATTTAACACCAAGGAACCTCTCCCGATTTTCTTATGCCACCTCCGACAAAATAAGACTCTTGAGCATATATATGAAATCCGACACTTTTTAGGTTTCGTAGTTAGGGTTGAAGTCTACAAATTCCAAGGTACCAAGCAATGCTTCAACTGCCAAAAATTCCACCATAGTAGTGAAATTTGCCTTCTACAGACTGTCTGTATGAAGTGTGCTGGTGCACACTCATCAGCAGCCTGTACTAAACCACGTGACACCCCAGCAAAATGTGCTAATTGTAATGGTGACCACCCATCAAACTATCGTGGTTGCAGTGCTCACCCGGAAGAGATAAAAATTAGACGCAACCAAATTAAGACCATAAAAGAAGCGGCCAAAGCCGGTAATTATACTTCCCAACTAATTATCCCAACCACCTCAGGAAATACCTTTGCTAGCAAACCCGTAAATTCAACAATTTCTTACAGCCAAGCTGTTCAGCCCAATAACTCCCCTCGTCCCAATATAACGACTGAACAAACCACTAATATTGTAACTCCTGCTAATACTGCTACTGAAACTCCAACCTCTAGAGCAGGGGTCCCCAACCCTATGCCCGCGGGCACCATGGCGCCCGCCAACCGCTTTACGTGTGCCTGATTTGAGCCCTAGATTTGTATATTTAATTGAAGAAAAAAAATTATCTCTGCCAAAAATCAAAATTTTTTTTTAACTAACAGACCCTTGTTGGCTAGCGGATTTGGCTTTTTTAACAGATATAATGGAAAAACTGAATTATTTAAACTTAAACCTGCAGGGAAAGGACAAACATATGTTTACAATAATAGTGTCTATAAACTCGTTAAAAGCTAAACTGGCTTCGTGGATATCACATTTGAAGATGAAGTCCCTTGTGCATTTTCCAAATATGAAAAAAATGATAGGAGACGGGGAAAATGACTAATCAACATTTGTTATCAAACTTCAATTACTTCAAGACCAGTTTGGAAAGCGCTTCTAACAGTTTAATATCAGCGAGCCAATGGTCACCTTTTTTGTTAATCCTTTCAATTACTAAGTAAATGTAACCGAACTAGCTACATACATTTCAGAGCTTGTTCAAGTAAGGACAGATGAACAGGAGATAGAAATTTTGGATCTTCAGAGCGACATTGTCTTAAAATCCATTGTATCAGGTGAGAATTTCTGGAATATAGTTGACAGAAACAAATTTTCATTCTTGAAAAGCATATAAAATAAAATCGTTTTTCGGTTCCACATACTTGTGTGAATCATTATTTTTGACAATGAATATCATAAAATCGAAGTACAGATCACGACTTACAGATGAACGTTTTGACGATTGCTTACGCGCGCGCTAGCTGGAATATCATCGTACTCTCATAATTACGAAGCAATGGCCAATGAAATGGAATGCCAAAAATCACATTGATTTTGATATTTTTTATTTTTTGTAAAGAATTTTTATACTTTGTAGATTTTGTATGCATTATTTAGTAATCATTTATTTTACACAAGAATATTAACAATAATTTTTATATGTTAAATTATATTTTTGGAATTAAATGTTTTTTTGTACATTATGTGTATGTATTATTAACTATGTCCAACTATAAATTCCCCATGAAAAAATAAAATGGTGCCCGCCATCCAACCGGTATTCTAGAATGTGTTCATGGGTACAAAAAGGTTGGGGACCCCTGCTCTAGAGTGACGCCAATGGGAAACCTTGACGGTACACTAAATAAACTTCTAAAAATTAAAGATGTTCTTAAAGAAATTAAACAACTCTGTTACGAAATAAATATACCAGATTTTAATTACTTAGTTGATAAACTTAACTCACCGTCTATAACTGAAGTTATTTCTGCTGCCTCACAAGAGACAGCCACCTCTTCTGCCCCTTAATGCTCTCCTCTACTTCTGCTGCAATTTCTGTTTTGAGATGGTATGCTGATGGCTTGCGTACACGTATTCATGAGCTTCGAGAGTTTTTTTTATTAAGAACCCCGTTGATCTTATTCTGGTACAGGAGGTGAAGTGTCCCACCCCCAGAACTCTTAAAATTCAAAACTACAGTCTGTACTTCACTCCCTTCCTTGACCCTAATACTAACGCTCCCCTACGTTTCGGTGGCACGGCGATCTATATCAAACGGAATATTAAACATAACCATCTCCCTAATATTAACTTACATACCATTGAAAACACAATTGTTAAAATTTGGATAAACTCTAGTACTACTCTCACCCTTGTTTCCACTTACTTAAGAATTATCGATGGTAGACCCGTAACTAATGAACTTTCTCAACTTTTTACTCTTGACCATACAGTTATACTTTTTGGTGACTTTAACGCTCACCACCCCCGTTGGAACTGCCAGAATGACCGTTCAGTAACCAGATATGGTACTGAAATTAATTCCTACTCCATTGATAACTGTGTTGATATTGCTTTTCCACTTTACCCCACCAGGCTTGGTGTTTCAGGCTCCCAATCCATCATTGACTTTGCCCTTTTAAACAACATTCACTATCCGTATGAGATTAATACTATTAATGATTTATCCTCTGACCACTTACCTGTTAAACTTGACATTAACTGCAATCCCGTCCTCCCCTCTATCATTTCTCCTTATCATACTAACTGGCAGTCCTTCACTAAATTTGTTAACAACTCCCCCTCCCCACCCTTTAATGATATTAACAGTCCTGATGACGGGCGCAGTAGCCCGGTTGGCAAGAGCAGCGGGCCAGTGATCTGAACGTCCCTGGTTTGATGCTCGTCGCTGCAAATCTACCGCCGTGTTCACTAATGGTGGCCGGGGCACGTAAAATAGGGCGTGGCTACAATGTCCTCCAAGTTCTCAAATTTACCTCTGGAGGTGCGGGGTCGAGTGTTCTGGTCTCGTCACTTGACTCGGTTCAAAATTACGGCACCGGTCATTTAGCCAAGACGGACTCCGACCCTTGCGGTGCTATTAAAAACCGGAGCCGCACCTTCATCGCCCATAGCCTTCGGGACTTGACCTGATGACATAGACGCTGCTGTTACCTCTATCACTAAAGCCATCCAAAGCGCGCTGGAATCTGCTACGGTCCACTCTCCCCTATATTTCTATCATAAACTACACCATTATATTGTTGACCTAATTAAATATAGGAACCATTTCAGGAAAATTTGGCAGCAAACTCGGGACCCCAGAATGATTAATAATTACAAAAACCTCGACAATCAGGTTAAAATTAAAAATAACAAACGGAAAGAATTTACTGATTCACTAGCTCCCACTGATAACTCAATTTGACAATATCTTAAAAGAATTAGGAAACTCCATAAGCCCCTTCCAACCTTTAACTCCAGTTCTGGTATTTTAACTAGTGACTCTGACAAAATTGAAGCCTTAGCAGCTAATTATGAAACCCAATTTAACCTCCACTCTAGTGTTTTTTGCCCAACTACATTTGATAAAGTCTATGATATCCTCCAAAACTTTCAGTCCAGTAATCATAATAGTAGTGCCGTTTACATGTGCCAAAAACCCGGGTAAAAGCAGGGTCGTTTCTTACTTTTTCCCTACGATAGGGAAAAATGCAGGGTTGATTTTCGACCCAGGATAAAACCCGCTAATTACCCATGATGCATTTCGAAGCTGGGAGTAAATAACATGGCGGGTTTGAACTTGTGTGAATCCATGAAAATGCAGCTAAATGATCGATGGAAGGATCTGAAACCCCTTAACGATCGCATAATTTTCAAGAAAACAGTAGAAAAGTGCCTTTTGTCTTCCGGAGGATTTCATTTATTTCTGCCCATCTAGTTTAAAAAAAAAACCATCCCCAATTACATTATAAATAGAATGGTACTGCCATCTGGTATGTAAAATAAGAAATAAAATTTCATTTCAATAAAATTTCAATAACATTTTCATTTAAAGTGTTATGGTAAAATTAATAAATTTAATAAGTATAATCAATAATTAAACGTAACATTAAAATTTATTTATAAATTAATTATTTTAGAATTCACAGATAAAAATTTATTTATATCTATTTATGATTTTTTATTATACATGACTAAAAATTACTGAAACAAAATTGAAATCAAAATTACATTTTGATTTTATAAAAGGATTTATTAAAACAATAAGTATCTTACAATTAATCTTATAATTTAAAAAAATGCACCTATCGATTGGAAAATTTTCTTTCCAGTCTTTATTACTTCAGGAATTTAAAACAATTTCTTCCCACCAAACAGAGCTTCGTAATTTTGCCCACATTCTTTGTTGTGGAAAAACTAAATTTAGGGATGAAGCCTTAGATCGTTCGATTATATCTAATATCCGCATCAATCTTCTAGTTCTTATATTCCTTTTTTCCTATCTATTTTCTAAATTATTTTTAAAAACAACAGAAAACAATCGTAAACGTTCTATAATTATCAACAGCGACTGACATGTGCTGCATTTAAATAACAAATAGACGCAGACGTAATTGTGTTTTAGAAGAGGAGTGCATTGGTCGTGTCGACTTTATCTCCTGTAAGCAAGATATATGTAATCAAGGTGGGAGTGCTCAGTAGTTAAAATTTTAAGTAATGAATTAAAATATTAAGGTAAGAATAACGCGGGCAAAAGAAAAAAAATTAATAGTAAAGTTAAATTAAAACAAAAAAGTTAATTTTAACAGAAAAAATATAGAGTTACAAGTTAAGGGGACTTGGTACCCTTCTATAGATGAAAATATCGATTTTTCAATTTTTTGTTAAAAAAATACTTTGACACCTCTAGTATATTGGTACAAAGTTTTGAGATGATCTGACAACTGTAAGTGTATCAAAAATACCTTGCATTATCTCGTCAGCCCTTTAAATGCCACGCCCACTTTAGTATTTACATTCCTTTTACTCTAAAATTTCCCCCCTAAATTACAAATAACCCCGGGGATAACCCAGATAGTCACAAAATAAGAGTAGGGATCAATAAATAAGGTATTTCTTCCAAAAATTCTACCAGTATGTCAACGGCTTTCATCTAGCGAACTTCTGGAAATATGTGTACGTTGTGGAACTCAAAATACTGATGACAGTTTGCACAGTGTGATTTGGGCAATGTTCCCTACAGAAATATTTGCTAATAAACAAAGTGTAAAACTCTGTAACAACAGCAGTTTGCGAATTTAATACGGGTACAATGCATACAATAAGAGAAGTACAAAAGACACTAGGAATGAATACAGGTCATTCCAAGAAAAATTTGGTGTTGTATTGCATTCACGAAAATTTTTGTTTCGGAAAAGGCATAATAATGCAAAGCACCAACTTACCCGTAAATTATAAAAAATGCTGTTCGTAAAAGAGAACAGATATCCAGAAAGAGAGGCAGCGTTACATAATCAGCAGGATGTTTTTAAAATCGTCAAGTGTTATGACCGAGGTTTGTATATTCTGTTGATAAACCATTGCAACTTAAATTTTAAAATTCTTAACGAAACTATGAATTTATGCTATAAATCTTAAATTACAAATGTCTTGTAATAATATTTATAAATATGTAAAAGCACTCTAAGAAAGATATTTAAATCGTTATTCCCATTTTTCACCAGTTCTCTCATTATTTCTGTTTGGATAAGTTTTTAATAAAAGCCTCTAATTATAACTAGATGTTCACCTATTCAAAGAAAATTGCTATAATTTTAAAGATATATAAGTAGACACATAACGACATTAATATTACGGAAACTGGAATAGGTATATACAGTTTTTTCAGTGCTTAAATCTTTAAATGGATTTTTCTGTTTGCTGTTTTTGACGTTTTACTGTGTTTAAAACACGACTACGTCTACAAATATATGTCAAATGACTCCATTATTTTTTTGTATGTTTAATATAATGTATTTAATAAAACTAGGGAGGTATTTTACAACATAATGAAAAGAAAAAAAAAGAAAAATCGAAATGTTTAGGAAACCATGTTTTTTGCTGCTTTTTGCCTACACTTGTACATTTTATTTTTTTTCTCAGAAACTAATTCATTATATGTAAAATAGATCCTTAAAACTATAAAGTATAATGTCATAAACATCTAATAAAAAAAATCATGTTAGAATTTTCAGAACTAAAGGAGAAGACCAATTTTAAAAATTCTTTAATTTTTTTTAAAAAATTTAAATTACTCAATTTTTACCCACAAAATAATTTTTATTCTTGTTAAAATCAGTTTGTTTAAGTATTACCTATAATAATATGTGTAAACTATAGGTAAATATACCTCTGCAAAAATATTCCTTCAAAGGGTACCGAGTCCCCTTAAGAAAATTTAGAAGAAAAATTAGATAAGACTAATGATCCACGGAAAACAAAAAAGTAATAATATTAAGAGGCCCAGAAAAGCAGATATCATAAGAATACAAAAAATATTTTTCTAAGTTTTTCAATCTTTTTGGATTTTTAAAGTTTTATAACTTTTTTGTTGTTGTTATTTTTAAAATTTAAGAATACGAGGTCAAAAGAACAACAATTGGAAAAAAAGGGCCTTCCCCAGGACCATACACTTTGTAACGAGATAAATGCGGAGTTCGAAGATGGAAAGCTAAAAATAGCAATACAGTGAATTTGGAAAAGTATGACACCGGCTGGGATCGAACCCATAACGTGATTTACAAGGAATGATGGTGTATGAGGATCACTTCCGCCGAATCATGTGACGGCCTTTACTTCCGGTAAGACGGGTAAAAGCAGGGTGAAAATGTGGTCCCATGTAAACGGACTTCGAAGGTTTTCCCTATTAGCGGGTAAATCCCGGGTATTATTGTTGTCCATGTAAACGCAGCTAGTGAGATCGAAAAAAACCACTGTTAGTGAAGTCTTAAATGCAATTAACTCCCTCCCTAATAGAAAAGCTCCTGGTCAAGACGGTATCACCAATAATGCCATTAAAAATCTCCCCCTTCATTACGCCAACTATTTAACTGATTTAATTACACTGCTCAAAACAATTAGGGGAGCACACGGTATTAACGAAATTACGCAAATACTTAACCGATAAGTAACATAAAATAAATCATCCATAATTTAAAGCCTAGCAGGAAACAGAAGAAGAAACTTCATATGCAAATCAAAGTTCATGACGTCAAAAACCAGAAAAAGAGCATAAGGGCGGAAATCGGGATGTTGCAGAAACGTCTGTTTCACTGCCTTAACTGTGAAATTCGATTGCTCAGTTATTCTTCTTGAGAAAAGGTGACTTGAAAATGTCTCAACAACGGGATTTACCGGAATCCATGGCACGGCGTATTATAGGCAGACTTGAATCCGGACAAACACAACGTATAGTGTCGTGGACGCTGTTGGAGTCCCCAGAAGTGTCGTTGCAAGGCTGTGGAATCGATTCCAAGAAACAGGGAATGTTAGACGTCGACCAGGGCAAGGTCGGCCACGCACCACTACAGCAACTGATGACCGGTATATACTGTTAACAGCTCGTCGAAACAGAACAGACAATGCTACTCAGCTGCAAAGACGGTTGCTCTTGGCAACAGGACGAAGGGTGTCCAGCCAAACAGTACATAATAGGCTTCATCAGGGAGGTCTCTATGCACGTAGGCCAATGGTCTGCATTCCGTTGACCTCTCGCCACCGTGCGGCCCGAAAAAGATGGGCTGCTGAACATCGAGATTGGGAGCAACATGATTGGAGCCAAGTGCTCTTTACAGACGAGTCTCGATTCAGTCTGGAGTGTGACACCCGACGTGTTTTGGTATGGAGGGAAAGGGGCACTCGAAATAACCCCACATTCGTTCGTGAAAGGTCACAATACAAACGAGCTGGTTTTATGGTATGGGGTGGAATCAACATAGGTGGACGTACGGACTTACATATCATTCGGAATGGTACTTTGATGGCCCGAAGGTATGCAGACGAGATACTGAGACCTCATGTCATACCTTAAGCTACAGCCATTGGAGATTCCTTTGTTTTCCAGTATGATAATGCCAGACCGCATACAGCTCGTCTTGTGGAGAACATGCTTGAAGCTGAAACAATACAGCGTATGGAATGGCCAGCGTGCTCTCCTGACCTGAATCCAATCGAGCATGCTTGGGACATGCTCGGACGACGCATTGCTGCGAGACCAAGGCCTCCTTTTACTCTCCGAGACTTGGAGATTGCACTTCTTGAGGAGTGGAACAGTATTCCCCAAAGTCTTATCGATAACATCATCGCATCCATGGAAAACAGGTGTGCAGCAGTCTTAGCTGTTCGAGGAGACCACGCGCCTTATTAAAAATCTTGCATCATTTCTAAATACTTTTCTTTTTATCGTTTACATGTAACCAAATTGTTGCCCTAAATCACCTTTTCATGTTCTTTCCATATTTTCAAAGAATTAAAGCTTAATTACAAATTTCTTTACGTCTTTTTTTCTGTATTGCTCATTGATACGCGTGTACAATCCATTTTATTCCAATACGTGGCTGTCTCGCACGGTTTTCTTAACTTCTTTGTTTGCTCCCCTAATTTTTTTGAGCAGTGTAATAACATATTTAAATTTAAATACTACCCGCATCCATGGAAATCGGCCATTATTTTCCCAATTAATAAGCCTGGTGATGATCCTTCCCTTCCGAAAAACTACAGGCCCATTAGTCTATTATCTTCTGTTTCTAAAGTGGTTGAACACATTTTTTGTAGCCGTATTCATAATTTTATCGAAAGCAATAATATTCTCTCTAATGCTCAATTTCGTTTCAGACCCAAACATTCTACAACACAACAGCTGCTTCGTGTTACTGAGTACATCCATGATGGACTACAGAACAGAATGCAGACTGGTGATGTCTTTGATATTCTTAAAGCTTTTGATACTGTCTGGCACAGTGGCCTTATCTATAAACTCATTAAATTTAAAATGCCAGCTGCCTTAATTAAACTTATACAATCCTATCTTTCGGACAGAACTTTTGCTGTAAGCTATTCTGGTATCACTTCAGTCCTACGCCCTGTTAATGCGGGTGTTCCTCAAGGTTCGAAACTCGGACCGGTCTTATTTAACTTATTTATAAATGATATCCCCACCAGCCCGAACACTTCGCTTTCCCTCTGTGCTGATGACACAGCCATTCTTGCTAAAACCATAATGTCAGATATATGCATACTTACCACCAACGTCACATTAACATTCTTGAGCGCTGGTTTGATAAATGGCGTATTAAATTAAATCCCAGTAAAACAAAAGCTATCTTCTTTTCATACTACAGTATTCCCCCACCCCCAGTTAACGTTTATGGTCAGCTGATCCACTTTGAAAGGGACGTGAAATATTTGGGTATCTTCATGGATAGTAAGCTTACTTCGAAGAAAAATATTAATAATATCAGCAAATTTTTGAAAGCTACAAAAGATATCGCCCACCTGCTGTACCAGAAGGAGATGAGTATAGAAAATAAACTTCTGCTTTACAAAACAGTACTTCGACCTATACTTCTTTATGCAGTACCTGTATGGGGGTCAGCAGCTAACAGTCATGTCCAGAAATTGCAATGCACACAAAATAAAACCTTACGTCTAACCACTAAAGCCAATAGATATAAAACTAACTACTCCCTCCACAAAGATCTAAATATTGAACCCATTCGCCTGGCTATAATTAATCTCACCACTAAATTTTATAATAGTCTTTACTCCATCCCTAATGTAGAAATTGCCAATCTTCCTAATTATGACAATAGAGAATTTAATCGCAGACCTAGAGCGACTCTAGTGCTTGACACTGGGATTACTCCCAACCCTTCTTTCCCATAATTTAATTTTTTTCTTTTCTTTATGTCATTCCGTTTTCCTAAAATTCATTCTAGACTGCCTATTTTTCACCCCCCTTTTTTTCCAAAGTATATGCAGTCACATCGTCTAACGCTCTTTTGAAAAAGGAAGTGTGTCGTTTCGTTGGTGTAATATGCCTCTGCGAATCCTCATGGTCAATTTGTTTTTCATCTTCTGCTAAGCTCCTGGATCATGTTTCATCAACCAATCAGGTTGCAGGACACATTTTGTGTCCCGCAACCTGACCCGTGTAACGTAGGCAGGCAGCAAATAAGATTGAGTATAGCTGGTCTAGATGTCCTCCTCATGAGACCACTGAACGATTAAATGGATACCATTAGATATGTTCACATTTTGCGCATACAAAAATCCTTTGATACTGTGAACAAATGCCCACACAAACACATATTAATGCGACACATAATTACTAGTTAATATGATACAGAACCATAAAAAAAATACACAAATACATAAAAAAGTTTATTTCCCAATATTAACGATAAAAAATATAGCTTTTTTTTTCACCAGAAAAACCATCACTGCACGAAACATTCCAGGCAGAAAAATGCTATAAACTACAGAGGTAATCAAATTCAATATACAATGATAAAAAGTATTCAAAGAGACAAAAGAGAACGATTTTCTCTAGTTTGAGCATTAAAACTTTAAAAATCAACTAAAATGAAATAAATGTGCACATAACATTGGAAAAAAGAAAACATATATAAACAAGATGATAATTATACAACATAAAATATTTTTCAATAAATAAAATATATGATAAAGCAATCTGAAAAATGAGATTCATTTCAACTTGAAAATGGAAGTTTAGCTTTATAAATTTAGATGTAGCACAAAAAGAATGAATAAATTTATACTGCAAACAAATTTTCAAGTAATTTCCACTAAATGAAACAAGCTATTAAAACAAACCTGTATGGGTATAATAGTTTAATGCAGGGTGTCCCTAAGTATGTTCTGGTGAACACTGAGGTTCCATGGATAACTAATACGTGTTCCACAAAATTCTGGAATTGTTTTATAAGCTGCAATGGGTAGAGAAATTTAAACATGTTTGATAGATTAATACTCTAAAATGTTTAAAAAATTAAGTACTCATGTATATAGTTATTCTAATTAGTCATGGTCATGTTTGGCAGAGTTATGATCTGCCTGATATCTAGAAGATTTGCAATTCACGGACCCAACATCATAGAAGTCATTAAGAACTTTATTCTATTTTATGCATTATGCTTTAAAATTTAAATAATTACTGAATAAAAATTTAAGTAACTACTACATACTAAATAAACAATGTTTGTTTTCTCATTTTTTAAAATTTTATTGATTATGTGTTATTACGATCCCTACAAAATAAACAAGGTGTTCTGTTAAAATTTCAGGATTTACAAAGTGTTCTATTGCAGGAAAAGTTTGGGTTTGGTTTGGTTTAAAGGTTTGTAACATGTCCTTTTACAGAAATTATGCATGTCTCATTTTAACTTCCTTAAAAAATGTTTTAATGCAAACCATAATGCATAGACATACTGCATAATAAAATGAATAAGATTATTTCTAAACACACAATATTTTTTAAATGAGTTTTTGGGATATCATGTAGATTAAAAGTGTCATATAAAAAGCTTTCTACACAATTTATTCATAATTTTAAAAATAGTTGCCCTTAATTCAAAGGTGAAAATCTTTTTTAAAAAATCAAAGATTCTAAAAGTTTTGTTGCAAAAACACAAATTTATAAATTTGATCACAAATTTGCTCATTTAATCAATATATATAAAACAGTTCTGTGACTGACTGACAGACAGATAACGCACAGACCGAACCATTGGACCTAAAGGGCTGAAATTTTGCATGGTGATTCTTCTCATAGTGTAGGGGTGCACTAAGAAAGATTTTCTAGAAATTCTTAGATTTTCTTAAATTAAATTTTTAAGCTGTTTTTGTAACTTTTTTTAAGTTTTAATTTAAAATAATACCCTGAGGGTTATAAAATTTATATCACAAGAAAGATCGTAAAAATTCCTTTAATATTAAATCTTTTTTGAATTTTTACCTCTATTTTCTGATTTTTGGTGAATTTTTAAAGATTAATTTCTAGAATTTAATTTATGAAATGCTGATCACGTGGTTTCTTTTCTTTTTGTGATACTTTAAATTAATTTTGCATTACATGCATAACAATGAAATAAATTGACAAAAAAATATTAAAATACAGTAAAAGATAAAATTTAACCACTAGACTAATTGAGATGGAAGTTTTTTAAGAATTTAATTCAAATTAAATATTAATTTAATTCTCTAAAAACATTATTTTTCATTGTAATTATCCTAAAATGTACTCCGTAGCAAAGCACAGGTATTCAGCTAGTTTAAACATGTAATTCAAAAATTCAAGAAATCACAAATCAAAACCAGAAAAAGGTTAAGAATTCTAATAAGTGGATTTAATGGGTATTAATAACAACTGATTTATTTTTACTACATTCAGTAAAAATAATTTAGAACAAGTTTGTCTTAAATCGTAGGAAGTTAAAAGTTCATAGATAATGAAGCTTGAGAGAATCATTTTATTAATATTATTATAATTATTCAGCTAAATCTTATACAACAGAATATTCTCTGCTTAATATAGAGTTAGAATCTTAATGAGGGATACCTCAAGCACAAAAAGAAATTAAAGGGTTAAAATATTCAAATGTTTATTTCAATCCTAGCACTACATTCCATTGCCCTGGATGGGGCCTGATGCTGCCAGGGCCCTCCAGGTTTTGCCCACACCAGTGGTTGCACACTGCAGCAGATGACCACCCCACACGCACTAATCCTACCAAGCACCTGGGCGACCCCACCCCAGTCCCACAGAAGCAGCCAAAGGGGAGCATGAGTCAGATCAGCAGGCAAGTAGTCAATTAAGTTGGCTAGGGAAAGAGAAAATTTTGAATCATTTAATTTGGAATAATTGACCAAAAGAAGGATGCTCCAAATGCATGAGAAGAGACCCAATGACAGACAATTAATGAGGGTGGTGCAAAAATGCGAAGCCAAAAAAAAAAGAGAAGAAAGCAGTGCATTTTGGGTATCGTTGAAACAACTATTTAGGAACCAACCAAGCATAGTATACCTACTCAGAATATATATGACATATTTTCTAACATTAGACAGTCTTTACTGTCATCAAGTTAAAAGATGTTTTTCAACAAAATAAGTACAACTATCATCACAGAAAATCAAAATATCACCATCGTATGTTAAAAGTAATGAAATTAAAAGGGATCTGTACCAAAATCAATTACATACAACAAACTATTCTAAAATCTTAAGTTATCTTATCAATGCAAATTCAAGGGAAAATGGTAAAAAAAAACATATGAATCATCAGAGAAAACTGTATTTTCAGGGGAAGACAGACAATTAGGATTAAAAAAGAAATTGATTTTATGTCTCTAAACAGCATCGTTTAATTTTGTATTTAAAGAAATTTTGAGAAAGATGAATTTAGAACATGATCTATAAAGAAAATTCTGAAACAGTGGTGAACAAACTTCAGTGGGTGTGTTAAATAACAGTCAGCACAGTTTGCAGATATAGGGATCTTTCCTCAATTAAAATCATTTAAGGCAGAAAAGATTGGGGCAGTAAACTGTGAAGATTAATTTACAGAGCTATTATGTGATAGCTTCTTGAAAGCTTCAAGAAATAATAAATAAATAAATAAAGCCCCTTTGATTTTGAGTCAACAGAAATATTTATTAAAAATCAACAGAAAAAGGCATGCAGTATTTACTTCTCTTATATACAAATGTCCTTTGAAAGCAAACTCTTTATATGAGTGCCTATACATAAAAAATATGAAAAGAGACAGTTTAAAAATGGAACATGATTCAGAGTCATATGAGAAAAAAACAGAATCTAACAAGTCTAATTAAGAAGAACCTACATCATATATTGCTATATTGCATGATTAGAAATAAAACATACACAAATATCTACAAAATCATTTCCCTCAATGACAAACTTTGGTATTGTTAAATTAAGGTCTATAACAAAAACAATAATTTTTATAAGAAACATACATGCTTCTC
Organism: Dolomedes plantarius; assembly: GCA_907164885.2. Taxonomy (NCBI): domain Eukaryota; kingdom Metazoa; phylum Arthropoda; class Arachnida; order Araneae; family Dolomedidae; genus Dolomedes; species Dolomedes plantarius. The sequence goes on along the minus strand of OU015498.1, from coordinate 160,714,277 downwards.
CTACATATTTTTTAGTCAATTAATAAACTATAATATCAATAAATTAACAAGATATTTTTTCATAAATACACCTTTGAGTTAAAATTTCAGAACCACTGATTGCAAAAAAGTTTATGAACCATAATATATATTTAAGGGAATAATAAATTGTTGTTAAAATGTTTAACAAACAATAACAATAATTACATTAAAAGAGAAAAAAAATATCAGATCAATATTTAGAGAGGCAAATATATTAAGTGCACATTTCTTATAAATATTTCTAAAAATCTGCCATCCTTTATCACAATGTGTTTGGACAGATTGTGTAGACATATTGAAAAATATGTATTGCTTTTAGAAGATACTATTCTAAAGCACACAAAAAAGTATCTCCCTTATATTAAAACCACTAATATTTTTCAAAGGTCTGTCAAAAAAAAACAGTTTCTAAAATGTACACTTGAAAAAGTGCTTCAATTGTCATACCTAGAGGCTGCCACAAATTTGGTTTATTAAAATCAATGTTATGTTTTCACCAAGTATGAATATTTCCTCATTTTTTAAAATCAAACTTTTTTGCAGTTTTCTTTGTTTTATCACTTTTATATATTTTTTAGTATACAATATTTTTAAACATCCAATCAAAAGCATTACTTTATGAGAGATAAAAAGGTCTAGAAAATTGACATACAATAACAGATACTACAAGATTATATATCTACCCTATATATATAAATATATATAATAATGAGCTGAAATCTGTCACTTTATGTGCCAGGTTTTTCTTTTACACTTTTATATAAAGTTTAAGCTAATCTTTCAACAGATAGAAAGGAGAGTGATCTTCAAATGGAGGGTGTGTAGCTGTAAAAGCCAGGGATTGCACCCCTAGTGGCAATAGAAAGCAAAACATAGAGAACTAAAACTCTATTACTCAATTATTCGTGTTTACTCTCAAGAAGTCCAGATCTCCTGACACATAAATACTATTCAACTACTTAGACTAAAAGATCCAAGAGAAGGCTATTCCACAAAGCCCCTTGAAATCATAGGAGGTATTACAAGAAACACAAATGGTCAAAATGATAAAACACACAGCTAAGCATTTTTTTTTGTTATAATTTTTAAAATATATTTCTTACTGATCAATTTTACTGAAAATTTATAACGGAGATTCTTTTTTTTTACTGCTAGATAACAATATTATAACTAAAAAAAGCTATCAATATTAGTTTAAAAAACATATCTGCATCAAAGGATAGCTAGATAATGTTAGCACCTAAACTTCAACAAATTTCTCATAAGAAATGATAAATGACTTAACATGTAATTCCTCGGTTAAAAAGTATTGAATCATCTTTCAGCAAATAAGAAATTTACTTTACTATTTTTTGATGATTTAGAGAAGAGATGTACACCCATCGCTTGATTTACATGAGAGATACGTTCCACATTAACGCGAAACTCTGTAAATTGAATCTAGGAAAATCATATAAAAATAAGAGATAGGTAACAAACCCCCAAAAAGTGCATACAAGAGTGCATAGGATATATAAAAAATGTCAACATATGGTCCAAAAAAAAATGTGTCATTGAAGACTAAGAAATTATTTTAAAAAAGGTTAGATTTATACATACAGAGAGCTTATTTTGCAGTAACAAAAACATAGAATTATTGCACTGAAACAAAAAGAATATGTATATCAAAAAATTTATTATGCACGCGTAATTGTAAAGTAATGTTAATGGTAAATTCTTGTATGGAAAATTTTAAAGAGAATTTTCTATTAATAGTGTTAAACCAAAATCATGTAAAACATGAATCACGTAAACTGAGGGATGAGTGTATAAGTATATGCATTATATAAAGAGATATATATATACATGCCTTAAAGTCTTACTATGTGTATGCCAAAAAATGTTCAAAAGACTGAACTAAAGTACAGGGGAATTTAAATATCAGACTAACATTTAATTGAAAACAGGAGGATTAACTTAGTGATGTAATAACCTAACGGTAATGGCATTTCTCTATCGTAAGACTAAAGGATTTAAAAGAAAGAATTGCATGGCAAAATTCCAACAACCAGATTAATCTTTACATACCATTGTAAAGAGTAATTGATTTTCAATAAATCATTTTTAAAATATCTACTTTGTAGTTAAATCTTATTTACTGATAATTCACTATAAGAAAAAAATTTCCATGCTATTCTTCATGAAGACCTATGAGAGGGGGCCATGAACGGTTACACTACATCAGAGCTATCATACACATATATACAAAGAATTTAAGAACTCAAGCAACTAAGAACTTTTAAGTAATAAATTTTCATTTGAGTGATTTACAAAAATATTTCCTATTCCAAATGAAATCACTGAACTCAGAAATAAATTTCTATAATTTTATTAATACTTAATTTGCTTAAATTGCAGCTTCTGATACTAAGTTGAATACAGTCCTGAAGCAAAGAAAAGTATTTGCTTTTAATAAGAAAAATATTTGCAGCTGATTGATAATTTAAGGAAATTACTTCCTTCAGATTAATAGTATTACATAAACTATCTTAATATGTACAAAAAAGCTTTCTAATTTTAAAAATCCAAATTAACTGCACTTAATAATGCAGAAGATAAAAAACAAATACCACCATAAATACATTGACATACAAGTCTCAAGTCTGTATGTAGGTACTTGATCACACAGTTATAGCATGCTTTTCAGGTACAGTTAAAACATGCTTTACACCAGTGATTCTCAACCTTTTCAAGTCTACGCCCCCCCCCCCTTTGGATGACCTTCAGACCCTATGTTCCCCTTCTGCTCGTAGCCTGAAACATACCTATATAAATTTTTTAAAATGTGTAGATAGATCAAAATGCAAAAGTTGAGAATGAGGAAGACGTATGCACTAGCTACAAGTTCATGAGCATGCTGCAGTAGTGGTCCAGATAGCAAAACAAAGGCTGATTCTAGTAGTGCCAACTATGAAAGAGGTGTACATTAATAGTACACAACACATTGATTCTATGCTGTTTACATCACTATATCACTGCAATCATAGAATAATACATGAAAAAATAACACAATAGGTATCATATATCTAAATGCTGAATTTAATTTTTGTTTTCACAAGTCTTGTTAAAATATGGTCTACACATATTTTTTGCTAACCATTCATGCCTCTCCCCTGTATATCACTTATGTGCAGGGGGGATATGTCCCCCCCCCCAGATTGAGAACCACTGCTTTACACTATCACGAGGAAGGTTAAGAACAGTAATCAACTACAAAGCTTTTTGTTTTGGGTACATGGATCTTTATACATATTCTACATACAATAATATATTCCAAGTTCCAGCCCAAACAACAATGGATCTTAAAATATTCAAAAAGTAACAGTTTTAACAACCATGACTTCATGATCAATAGTGATATTAGATGAGATGAACTGTAAAAAAATTCTTTTAAGTACAAAATTCTCATAATGGACGGATTTCAAATGGATGGAATGTAATTGAATTACTAGTTTCTACACTTTCAAACAGACAGAATATAATTGAACTAGTGATTTCTACAATTTAGTTCAATTAGAATTAGTAATTTCAACAATTTAATATGTACAAAATTCTCAAAATGGACGGATTTCAAATGGATGGAATGTAATTGAATTACTGGTTTTTACACTTTCAAATGGACAGAATATAATTTATATAGTGATTTCTACAATTTAGTTCAATTAGAATTAGTGATTTTGACAATTTAATGTGTACAAAATTCCTAAAATGGACGGATTTTAAATGGATGGAATGTAATTGAACTAGAGGTTTCTACACTTTCAAATAGACAGAATATTATTCAACTAGTGTTTCCTACACTTTCATGCCATATCTTTATAAAAAAATTATAAAATTTTATGGAGTTAATGCAACATCAACCATGTTAAGCAAGATAGAATTGATATTAAAATCACACTTAAAGACTTTGAAATGGTACTGGTACCATTACAGCCATCACTAGAGCATGTATAAACACAAGATCTATATTCTCTGTCATCGCCAGGTCTTTTCACATATTCACAATAGTTCCCATGATGCCTTGAAGAGCAAAAGCGTCGAGTTCCAATGGTTCCTATATATATATACTTTTCATTAGCACAAACAACAATAAAAAAATAAAATCAAAATTTTCAATAAATTAGGAAAAAAACTGTTCTATATCAAAGCTATAAATGTGTAGCTATCAAAATCATATCAAAAAATGTATTACACAGTGAAATCAACATTATCCTTTATTAATGATTAAGAAGTATAATGTAAAAACATCAAATATGAACACACAACAAGAACACTTAACTAGCACTAAAAACAAAACAAAGTATTAACTGTTTAATAACTACCATTACATACAAAACCAATAAATAGCACTGAAAAAAGCATAAACTTTTCTCTGGATATGGAAACATGGTTCCCATATTGTATACAAAAAATAAACAGGATCATAATTATAATTTAATGCCCATGCAACATTAAGTCACATAAGTCACTAGGATATTGTCACATAAGTCACTAGGATAAAAAATTATATAAAATGTTAAATATTAGGAACTAAAAGAAGAAACAAACACTGAATGGACACCACAACAGACTTAAAAGAGAACAAGAAAAAAAAATGTTACAAGAGAGATACTGATAATGAAAATGAAAACAGAGTAAATTTAGAGGACAGAGATAATAAGATAATATGCAAGACAGTCATAATGAACTTTTTTTTTTTTCTCTTGGGCCATATGACTATGTTTGCTACGTTACACGAGCCACAACATAGCACACTATACCTCATAATATAATAATCTAAAAAATAGAACTCAGAACCTAAATGTATTCAAACGTTTAATTAAAAATATGACTTTTGTAGTTGAGACAAACTTTTGACTATTTTAGACAAATTAGGTTTATACTTGCTATATGCTACTCTCAATAAGTCATTAAAACAAGAATCAGTAATCTGATTTCTATACGGTACGTTCTTGGTATTTTTCATTTTGGAGTTGAATTATTCAGAAAGATACGTTGATACAAACAACATGAGCAGCAGGTGGATATTTTTGTTCAGTTTCATCATTTTCAGGCACTCATTTTCAAATTTATGTTTACAAAAGCACCTGCCTGATAATAAATGAGTATATCAGGCTTCACTTAAAAGCTTGGCCGTAGTTTGAGTATCCCTGGTGTAAGACAGAAAGAAAAAGGAGTTTGAGCAATATAAAAAAAAAAAAAAAACATCAAAGGAATAAATAATAAACAAAAAAGTAAATATTTAAAATAAAATAAAGGGATTAATAAATAAATGTGACAACTATGTGTTCTACAAAAAGTAGTAGTGAGTTATGATTGGTATGAATACTATTTTTATTTAATAAAAATAGCACTTATATTTTATAGTCCAGCAGGAAGCAGTTCAGAATTCAAATGACAAATTGATGACAAAAAACATTTTAATTGTTACATTTAAATATTTTTTTAATTAACTGTATATAACCCAATACTAAACATTTGAAAATCTTTCATGGTAATAATAGCTAACAGAATTAATTATAAGAACTAAATGACAGTTTTACATATCAAATCATAATTTTCTTAAATTTTACATACAAATCACACATACAATATACATAGATATTTTCTTTTTCATAAACAGAAAAAAAACAGAAGAAAGCATGTAATTATATTAATAAATTATTTTTTAATAATAATTATTCTTACAGTAAATCACTTCTTGAATAATAAGGAAAAATTAAATCTAGCAAGTAATAGGTCTCTTTAAAATTTTATTTAATATTATATTTGCAGACCATAACATTAAACAAAAATTAAGTTGAATAAGTAGCAAAAAAATTTTATAATACATACTAAAGTTCAGAGTGAAATTAGTGCAGTGGAAAATTAAAACATATTAGTGAAGTTATAATGGGTCTCATGGATTTTATTTTATATTTTAAGTTGCAATATTTTATGTTGCATTTATATATATATGAAAGATATAAAATTTAAGTTGGTCCCCTGTAAATTTTCTTTCTTTCCCATGCTTAAGATGGCATTACCAAATTCTGTTTTCAAGAACCCAGGAATATTTTCATAGCGTCAGCAATCCCTGGGAAGCCGAAATCATCCGAACCCTTTTCTATGCCCAAATAAGGCGATCGTCCTGCACAACTGATGCAGCTTGCAAGAAACATTTTTGCCCAGCAAATTCTTTAACCGCAGATACCTCTATACACAAACCTCGGGAATCACTCGGGTATTGGCTTTCCATTAGATAAGATGTCTGTTTAGCCACTCGGAAATAAATTTCTTATTCTAATATTTCTGTAATCTGATATTATTTCATTACACATACACATATATATATATATGTATGTGTGTGTGTGTCTGTGTAAGTAACATCACGCACATCACTGATTCCAGAACACCGGTCACACTGCAGCCTCACGAGATGGCATGCCACAGGCGATGGAGTTATACAGGGTATAATATCACTTTAACACAGAAATATGAGTCTGGAGTGAAAAACACAAACACTCAATGAAAACATAGTACACACGTTGAACAACTGGACTTATTTACTGAAGGGACGAATACTTCACAATGACCACGACATGGACGTAAGGATGACACAAGACTCACAGGCGGAACATAGCTTGAATTTTGGAGAATAGGCCTGTGATGAAACACAAGCCAGACATACACTACATAGCAAGCACAAAGACAAAGTGAAAGAGCCCTGGGAAAAACCTTCCTGTGGCTTAAATAATCTTCATACGGTCGTTGTCACATGACCCTTGTACTCTGCGCCCGTTAGCCAGGGCAGATTTCTGAGCTCAGGGTCTGTTATATAAGTTTGGCGCCCATGAGACTGGGGGTTAAGGGATGATATACTAATTGCCTACTTTTTATTTATGATACTTTCAATTCCTTTGTTCTTAAAACGAAAATAGCTTACTTACACCCAAGTAATTTTAAAGGGAATTAATACAAATTTGGAAAAGTTTTTGGTTTTGCATGTTACACACACATATATATATATATATATAAGAAGAGATCAAATGAACTTAAAACACATTTGAACTACCATCTCAACACCTTTTCCTTGAAGATCCATATCATAATTTACAAACATCAAACCATCTTAATAATATCTCTTTAAACAAAATAACACATAAAGATAGCTAGAAAATGGTATTATAAAGTTAATATGCAAACTATTTTATCTTGTCAAGCAACACAATAAAACTGTACGAATCCAAAATAAAATTAGTTATACTAATGTCAGTAGTTGCCTCTGTAATCACAAAACTAAGAGGCAAAATGGATTTAAATTTTGAATGATATTACAAAAATATACGAAAAATTGAGATCTGTTTTATGATACATCTAAGAATATATCATAATACAGATCTCACAAAAATATCTATCATTGAAACAATATAAGAATTAAAAAATGATCTTTGATGAAGCTTTTAAAATTTACTTTCAATTGTTAAAAACAAAATATAGCATAATTTTTTTTTAAATCAATAACTTTTCAAGTTAAATCTGTAAAAATATGGTTAGTGTACAAGGATTAAAATCTGTATTTGAATAACAACTTAAATCTACAAAGTCACCAAACAAGTATTATGCTGCTGATGAAACAAGCATTGTGAAAGACAAAATTGTTATCAATACTAATAATTAAACCAAATCATGACAATTTTTTGTGGATGTTAATCTCTGTTTTTGTTTAGTTTAAGTATTCAGCTGCTTTTAAAATTGTCTGCTTACAAATGTAACTAACATGCATTTCTCACACAGCTCTTTATAATTCTAGAAATATATCACAAACATATTTATTGTAATTTTAATGTTTCTGGATTTTCCTAACTTTCTTTAAAACTTTACTCCTTATTATATATTTTTGCATCTCTACCCACCTCAAAAAGCAGTAAAGGATTATTTTTCACTGGTTTTTCAGCTTAAAATGACATCACTTAAGTCACACTAGAACAGAGGTTCCTAAACTTATTTGCCCTACTACATCCTTTTCAGCAAAAAAAATTACTCAGCAACCCCTCCTGGAAGTTTACGCCAACAAACAAAGATGCAGTGACAAATTTGTGTCCTATTAATATCTATATTCCAACCTATGTCCTAGAACATAGTAAAGATGTTGCAGTAAATAAGATATCTAAAAGCCTAAAATTATAAAAATCATTACAAGGAGCAAAATACAGAATGAGGGGTACAGTCCAAGATGCTCAGAGCCATAAAAGTATGTCATCTGATAAGTTTCACAATACATGATTGAGTGTTTTCTGCCTACGGACTTTCTTGAACTGTGTCCAGTATCCTTGGGACAATTCAGAATTTTCTCATTTTTTTCTTCATGCTTACATCATCCCCTTATTTTCATTCAATGCCCTAAATTGGTACCTTACAATACTATTCCCCTTGGAGCATTACAGTCCCCCCCCCCCCCCCACGGGGCAGTATCAGCCACTTCAGGGAACCCTGCACTAGGGGAAAAAACTTTCCATGACCTATTTTACAAATATACTATTACACCATTCATAAATTATTATTTATATCAGATAATAATAATAATAATAATAATCTATCCTAATAATAGCACAGATCTATCTATCTGGAAAGCTTCTGGAGCGACCGCTTCATAAATATATCAGCCTATGGCGTCCATTTTGTTTTATGAGTTAGGCTTAACAAGTTAAAAGTAGAGTTAAAAAAGATTATTTGCTATATAAACCCAATAATTTATTAGAAACAACATAATATAGACACAAAGCAACTTTATTTCAATTTTTAATATATATATTTATATTTTAGCCATATTATATATTTTAACCAGATATTATAATAATATCAAATTTAGTATTTTCGGAAAGTTGCAAACTCGACGCATGCGTAGTGATAAGTTCAAAACTGTCTGTACGGTAGCGTGCTTTTCAAAGCGAATACCTAACATAACCGCAACATTTTCTTAAATTTTTAAAAGTGTTTAATTGAATATTTCTAAATTGCCAACACACGTGACTTTCATGTGCTCACATGTGATTTTTCGTAAAGCATTCTATTTCGATGATAAAGTTTTTAATTTCTGTTTATTATTGTATTTTAAATATTACTTTTAATAGTACTTTATAACTATTTGTGTTTGATTTATTATTTTTAATATTACTTTTAAGTAATATATATATATATATATATATATTTATTTATAATAAATACAATGATCAATGTATGCAATTGATGTAAAAAAAAATATATATATATATATTTATAAAAAAATCGTAACGGATATTTTTATAGACAAAATAATGTTGAAGAAAATATTCAAATTAAATCTAATAGAACATTCTAAAGAATATAGTACAGTTTGAGGAACATTTCTTTTACTGTATTATAATATTATTTTGGATAATGTCCAATCGTCTGCCACATTAGGAAAAAAAAAAAAATTCTCTGTATTTTGTTGTTATGCACATGACACTAAATTAGTTTAAAGTATCACAAAAAGAAAAGAAACCACGTGATCAACATTTAATAAATTAAATTCTAAATATTAATCTTCAAAAATTCACCAAAAATCAGAAAATGAAGGAAAAGATTCCATTTTAAAGGAATTTTTATGATCTTTCTTGCGATATAAATTTTATAACCCTTGGATTATTATCTTAAATGCAAACTTTAAAGAATGTTGCAAAAACAGCTTAAAAATTTAAGTTAAAACATCTAAGAATTTTTCAAAAATCTCTCTTAATGCACCCTTACACTATAAGAAAAATCGCCATGCACTTCAGCCCTGTAGGTCCAGCGGTTTGGTCTGTGTGTTATATGTCAGTCAGTCAGTCAGTTACGGAACTGTTTTATATAAATAGATTATACTTTCCTCTCGAACAAAATACGTTTATAAAAATATATTTCAACTTGTAACATCTTTAAATGAAAAATACCAAACACCTCAATGGTTTATATATGGCGCGTGTTCATTTATGAATAAAAATTATGAAACAACTAAGTTAAATTTTTTTTATTAATTATTTAGCTTTACTGGAAAATTTACTTAGAGCGCAATGTAATACATTTAAAATGAATGTTGACGAAAGTCCCATTTCTAAAAAGCGTCGTAAGGCCAATGAACGGAAATGTAGATGGCTTTCAAGACAAAGTCAGGTATCGCTAAACCGAATACGTACAGCAGACTGTTAACAGACAGAATTTAATATTTCATAATTAATGCATGTAATAGAATTAAGTAAAGTGATGCTATTATGTGGAGTTCAGATTTTATTTAAATTTTAAAAAATTGCATCTTATATGGTTCATAATAGTGCTGATATTGCATAATTAAAAATGTGTATAATTTAAATAAAAGAAAGTAGAGAAGCTGACTTTTCAGATGTAAATTGATAAAAATTAAAATTAACACATCATTTTTGATGGGCTAACCACTAGTAATAATAATAATAATGAACTCTCATGTACTTCACTCAATTTGTATATATGATTATTTGTATTAACAATAAATACATAGTTTTCATTTCCAGTAGGATAAATTGTAACCAATAGTGATTACTATAAAACTGTCTTTAAAAAGATTTTCTGCTTCAGAAAATACATATTTCTAGGCATACTCAAAAGAGCTAAACAAAAATGTATAAAATGAAAATATCTGGATGCAGTATCAATGCAAAATATTTAATCTCTTTTGAAATTAAAGTCATATTTATTTGTAAAATAGGCTACTATAATTAGCTCTAATGGTTTTGCAAACAAAATTATAATCAAACAAATTTGTATAAAGATATACTTAGAAGATCAAATGAATTTAAATTATATTTACCTTCATACATTCCAGTAGCTTTAATACAATATTTAACTTCATATATTCCTTCACATACTGTCGGCTCAATATCTAGCCCATCACGATTAAAGAGTTCGGAGCAGTAAGTTTCTTCATTTGAATTACACTGGTAGCAGCGTACAGCAAAGGCTGTAATTATAAAATAAAAAAGCAAATACTAAATACAATAATTCACAAATGCAGATACCTAATACAATTCATAAATGCAAAAACTTAACAATAAAACATGAAAAGCACTAGTTCATTAATGTTTTTAACATGACTTATCATGATGAGATTAAAATTTTTTTTACAAACAACAGATTTTTAGATGAAAAGGTCTGCAAAAACTGAAAGAAAAACCATGAAGTTACACACATTAGTAAAAAAAGGGACATTTACAGAAGAATTAAATGATTTTAGAAATATGTATGGTTAAAGTTCATGAAATTTAAACTTTTGTAAATGATTAGAAACTAAGTTTTCCTTTCACCTTCAGTTACATCCATTAATAAAGATATTTTTTTTTTAAACCAATACTAAATATTTTTTACAGTGAATGTTATATCACACAAACTAAAGTAAAAATCTATGAATAAAAGAACATTAAAATATGAAAATAACTTATGTCAAATTTGAATTACATCAAACCATAAAAATTGATTTTTTTAGGCCCCTCATAATGGTTTTAAAAATTTGCACTCTCTTTATAAAATACTTAAAAAGTGAACAGATACAGCATTAGAATTATTTATTGTCAATCCAATTCTGGGCTCCATCCCCTTTTTTCTTTGGACCCCTTACAACAACCTCTGCTGTGCTAGCCTAGTTACAAGGTAAAAATGACTATGAAAAAAGTTGCTCCTGTAATTACTTAAGATAAACACTGCTACCAAATGTACTATTTTTAACACCCTTCCACATTATTTTATAAAAAATTTTACTTTTTATAAATAATTCCTCATTTTAGTTAAGTTAGAAATTATCTCCAGCTAAAATTTGATAAATAATACTATAATCTTCCAGAAAGGGCACTTAAGAGTATTATCATAACACTAGTAGAGGACATTAACCTCCACTAGTGTTATAAAACATCTTACAAGCATATTTTTTACATGTATGTAGGCAATCAGTTTTAGCAAATTTACTTGCCATTCACATAGGAGTCTTGGAACAAGTTAAATTAAAGGTAAAACAAGATTTAAATATGCAAGACAATATTTTACCTACTTTTAAGATACACTTCCAAATAAATATGGACACTTACTAATAACACCTTAAGATCCATTTTTGAAAGAGTTGTTCTTGCAAAGACTTAAGGCAAAGTTTAATTTCGGAAAATGTATAACAATGAACAATATAAACTCTATAAGGAAGATTATGAAATAAAATTTAATGAAATCATTAGGATGAAGTTTGTTTTATATATTTGTAGAATAGACTGACTATACGATTTATAAAGTTTTCACATATAAACCTATTTACCTGAGAACAAGGCGTAAACCTATACTGAGATTGGCTGGAAGTATTGATAGCAATTTATATATTAAAGTTACCAACATAGGATACTCAATCAAAAATAAACTGGAACTGCAAAAATTAACAAAAGCACATTTTCATTTCACAATGAATATCACTTATCTGATTTCACAAAGTTATCATTCACTTGGGACATGTTTTATTTCATAAAACTGGATATTTGCTCCAAATTATTTTCATATTTCTAAATGAAAAATACTTCATAGAAAAAGAAATAGATAAAAAAATTTAAAAAATTATAAATCTTGCATTCAAAAGGTAGCATGTTTGTTTTTGCTGTCTTAGGCACAGTTTTACTGGATATAAGCATAAAACTTTTTTTTCAAATGTCCCAAAAGGATCTATTAACATACCAGGGTACATTCAGTTAGACTGAAAAGAAGGATGATATAAGACAGATATGAATCCCAGAAAAATACAAATAATTAAACAAAACTCATTGATACAATTCCATTTGTGTTACGATACAAATGGAAATTTTCAGTTTTTGAGAATTCCACATTAGAATTCTTGAAAATTGCTAGAGAACATTTATAGCTAAAAACATTAAAACTTTATACAACTGTTGATTGGATTAATATTAGTGGTTTCAGTTGTTAAAATATCATTCATAATTTCTTAGCATTATTTATACAAAATAGCTTCGAAAAGTAATTATTTCTAAAACTCTAATCAAAATTTTAAATTACAGTGTTATTAGATAAGGGAGCATTCAAAACCCCATCAGATTACTCAATCCAGATTACTCAAAATTAAACAAAACAATTTATACAATGTTAGAAAGTTCCTCACACAGAGGTAATTTTAAGGTAATTTATGTAAAGTATATAAAAGTACAATGAAATGTAATTCGATTCAAAAGAAAATTGCTCTAACAGTGTGTGTACTTTAGAGCACATTTTTAAAACAGAAATTCAATTTTACCATCAGAAACAAACTAATATAACAGTGTAAATACCAACAAGAGCAACATAAAATTATAAATTTCTGTATTTAAAATTTTACAGTAAGCTATTTGCAAATGATTATATATAAACAAGGATTGAATAATCATTGTCAACTGCTCAACAACGAATCTAAAATAAAATTTAAATTCTTACATGGATGACATGACATCAAACAAACGAGAAATTGAAGACACAAAATTACTAATTTATTCATTTTGAAATAACTAAAAAATTTCAAACTAAAACTAGTGGCATGAATTTACGTTGTCCTGTTGACCAGCATTACAAGCGAAAACAAGGCGCGGCTACCTTCTGTTGGTTGCTTGCATCTTGCATCGTTTGAGAATGTAAATAAGAATCGGTGATGCCACACAACGGCAAAACTGCAGTTAATAAATTGACACGGAACACTTGACATGAGAGAAAAATGTATATTTTTTCATTGTACTAATGTAAATGAAATAAAATAAGAAATAATTTTGTATGGAAGAGAGCTACATTACTCAACAAAATAGTTTTTGTCTTTTAAGAAGAAAGGAAGACGTATCCAAACACAAATTGCTTCAAAAAGCATCAATAGACGCTTATTTTTCACTAATTTTTTTTCCGTATAGGATAGAATGCTGAAATATGAGTAATGCAACCGGTGCTATGTACCGCTATTTTTTTATGAATTGCATTCATTGTCACTGTAATCCTTGGAATAATATATTGATCAAATTTGAATTACAGATTTGAGACATATAAGACAATTATGAAAACATTCGCTGATATTTCAAATGAAAAATATTATTTTTGTTAGGCTTCTAAATTATCGCCTATTGTTCATGGAAATTTTAGGTATAGACTCATTTTATTTTTGTTACACAACAGAACATATTACTAAACAAGCGTAAAAATAAAATAAGATGGTGGTAAAAGATCTATGAATCTTTTTAATGGAATATACCTGAAAAACAATATAAGTCATTATTAATAAATTCGAATATTTTAGTGAGGTATTCAATTATTTTTTTTAGTGCGCCTAGAAAAGACAACTAATTTGAATCCTCACAGAAAACACTTTACCACAAGCAAAGTTTGGATAATTACGAAAATGAGAATCCAGTCTAAGGAATGGTCAGCGATTTGAAAAAAATATTACATTACTTTTTCGTTCCCATGATATTTTCAAAACAGAATAATGCTTTTCAGTACTTTTAAAGCATTTTACGTAAGACTGAAAACATACGTAATGTTTAATGAAAGTATTGAATAGAGAAACAAAGAAGCAACTAAGAACATCCCACGACCCTTTTACGAAGAGAGAGGGTGAGGGCTGTAGTACATATCCTTCTTTAAACCCCCATGATCGGGAAATCAGAATTAGTTTTAGTTCTATTTCGATAATCATGTTTTTAGGAACACTAAAATCTGGAGTGCATCGGGACCTCATATTATTAGGCCCTGCAAGTTTCTACTAGCATTATATCATTCCAATCCTTAAGTCTTTCCAATCCTTAAGATGCAACCCATATTTCTCATGCATTAAACGAAATCGTTTCTCGAAACTATTTGTATCGACCCGGTTATATATTTCAGTCTTAAGTCAAGAACATTGTCGTCCGCTTGTATACAACAACGTCTTTTAAAAAGGACAGTAAACTAATCCTTGTAGAAATGCAGCTGATTTTCTCTTTATTGTGATTGCCACAACTACAACCGGCATCTTGTAGGTAAGAAAACCTCTGGTGGGATAAGTGCACTTAAAATTACATTACATTAGAATCTACTTTTTCTCACGAATTACTGAATTGGAGAGGATACTATTGGCTAGAAAATTTTTACGAGAAATTTACTCATATGTGACACATTTCACTGCACTATGAATGTTGTCGGTATTTGAGATTTATTTTTGCACTCGGTAATGCATTGCTTAAGCATTGAAATAGGCATGTTGGACATGCGGTAAGCTGAACTCATATAAATGCGCTTCGTATAAATTACAAACTTAAAATCGATTGCATCTAACACTTTACTGAACTCTCCGACTGAAAATGGTGTCTAGCATACGAAAAAAAAAAGAACAGCTACTATCAAATGTAGATTATTTTAAAAGCGCTGGAGAAAAATAGCTTTGGCTCATTACCAATGGTGGCTGGCCCTGTTATCATAACGTTGTAACAGAAGTAAAAAGCGGCCCATATCAGCAAGTCCGCAGAGTAAGTTACAATGCTTAGATGAGAACAAATACTTTCGATTATTATTCATGGTGGATCTCTCAAGTTGTTTGCAAAACAGTTTGGGAGCCAAAAGGAAGAGAAATAATTTTACGACAACAACATTCTTTCTAGAAGAAAAAGCAGTACAGAATTATCCATTTCAAACACTTTTGGAATCCTAAACAGTGGATGTAATAATTTGTCGCTAATGGTTTCAAACTGAAAGCTTTTTCCTCCAATGGCTGGGAGTTGAACGATACTCTTTTCCCATTAGAAGGCAGAAGTGTGTGATCACTTCGTATGTATTGCATGCGTTGCCCCGGGTGCACCACAGGGGGTGGATCCATGCTACACCCGTTTGGTCCCGTAAATTTGAACCGAGTCAAGTGACGAGACCGGTACACTTGACCCCGCACCTCCAGAGGTAATGTTTGGGAACTTGGAGGACATTGCAGTTACGACAGATTTTTTCCGTGCACCAGCCGTCATTAGTGTACACGTCTGCGGTTTTGTCAGGGTCGGGTATCGAACCAGCAACTTTCAGATCACTGACTCGACGCCTTTGCTGACTGGGCCACAACGCCCTTCTCAAACTGAAAGTGGGAAAGAGAAAAATTCTTCTCAAACACTTACAGAGTTTAAAAGAAGAAGAAAGAAATACGAAAAAAAGAGTAAAGTTCAAATTCACTCAACTCGCATTTTCCCACAAGTAAACTAAAAATGGTTATTTCAAATTGTAAACACAGGAACAGGTGAAATTGGAAGGGACTAAGATAGCAAAGAGTCGACTGCCACCGAGTGAAAAAAAAAAGTTCCAGTATCGCATATTACAATTCAATCGAGAAAGTCACTACTCCCGTCACTAAGAAATCTTGCCGAAATTTTATCCGTTGCGAATCTACCCAGTCAGAGACTCTGGACGAAAAGTTTCATCTTCTAGTTCATGGGTGCAGGGCCGCCCAGAGAGGGGAGCAACTGGGGCACTTTGTCCTAGGCCCCTAACTGCCGGAGGGGCCCCCAAAAATTTTTTAAAATTAATTTATTAAATTTCATCCAAAAGAAAATTCTGAAACTTTTTCCGTACTTCAGAATTCAAAATAATTTCCTTAAAAAAGGGCCCCCCCCACCAAAAAAATATATAAAAAATTATTCCATTAATTAGATTCCTCTTACTCCAAAATAGTCTTCTGAAAAATACGCGATTTAGTTTTAATGAAAAATATAACTGTTTAGCGGGCTTGTGGCGGCCCAGTGGTACAGCGCGCTGGTTTTCGGTGCTGAGGGTGCTCAGATCGAGTCCCAGCGTTGCGCCACGAAAAATGCCTCCGTTCGTGTCGTCCCTTCATAGGGGGTAATGCTGTCCGCCTATATGGTGCCCCCACAATAAAATGGACAGTAAAACTGCGGCGTAGTAAGGGCCAATGTTTGAAATACAAGTGCCTCCGCGTTGGATTAAAAAAAAAAAAAAAAAAAAAATAACTGTTTAGTCCTAACTGTTATAAAATTACATTCTCTCTAATAAATTGAACTACTAAAATAGATAGCAAAAAAGCTTTGTGGATGGAAGATGTCATATTTATTGGAGAATATAACAAGAGAACAGTGCAATGAAATATAATAAATATGTTAATCATTCATGCAATAAAATTTTAAGTACGAGTATCTTAATTTGAATGTGTGTTTTAGTCTCTTTTAATTTTTTATTTTTCTTTGGGCCCCCAACAGAAGTTTGCCCCAGGCTCCGTAAAGTCTTTGGGCAGCCCTGCATGGGTATCAAACCTTTTGGCTTGCCTGAATTGATTGAGAGAAAAGGAGTGTCTTGGGTCGCATCTAAAATATATTACAAAATAGTTTTACTTTAATTTTCCATTTTTTGTTATACTTTAATAAAAAAATGTAATATTAACATAAAATTGGTGGTATATTTGACCTTGTTTTGGGGAAATTAATGAATAAATGTTTGGTTTGATGGAAATGGTTGAAATTCTTACAGAGTTCTTAAGATGCTCATCAGAAATTTTTGGTCTAATTTTACTCGTGCTTCATCTTTATAAATATTTGTAGCAGATGTACATAATATCAAACAGGGATGACATAAATGAGGCGTCATTGTGAAGCGAGAGACATTTTCTGGGAGATCTTATAGAGTTTAGGATCAAGGGGCTGCGAGTTGGACAAGCGTGAGCCTGAGTTAGACCACTGGTGTCCAACCTTTTGGCCTACCTGGACCAAATTGAGTAAAGAGAAATTGTCTTTAGCAGCATATAAAATACGTAACCTAGTTAAGTAAAAGTTCATTTTTACAGTAAAAAAGGAGGGCAACAAACATAAAACTAGTGGGCTGTTTGACCTTGTGTTTGAGAAACTAGCACATCAATTTCTGGTTGGATGGAGGTGGTTGCAGTTCTTAGAGAGTTCTTAAGGTGTTTATCAGAATTTTTTTTTAAAATCTAATTTTACTCTTTGTGCACTTCATTTTTGAAAAAAATTGTTCATACATAGTGATGAAATGCATGAATAACGAGTGATTGTGGTATATTGGATACTTTTGGTGTAGGAAGATAGGTCTTATAAGGTTTACTCGTAAAATATTGTGGGGCCGCATTACTAATTGACCAGGATCTCTTGTTGATATTCAAAAGCGTTAGAAATGTGCCGCTTCAGACGCTGTAGAGCACGAGATTTTGATATTGACACGCTTTTCTAGCTTAAAGTTGATAAAATTAAAATCAGTCTCAAACGCTTAGAGATTTAATTTATGTAATATCAAAATACTGACGATTTTTATACCCCATTCTTCTGTTCATTACCGATCTCTGATTCTTTATTCTCTCCTATCTTTAGTTTATAGTTTCAAGCAATTACGGGATACTTGAAGTCTACATGCATTTTAAAAGCAGGGTGCGACCGAGTGGGTTTTATTTATTATTCTTGATATAAAGCTTGGTTTGCTTTTCAGCAACATCTCTAATGTGAAGGAGAATTAAAGTTTATTTATTTTTCCGAGCTGGAAAATTGACTATAAATTAACTTTAGGTAGATTTCAATAAAGTATAACTTAAGTTATTTATCGTTATTTTTAACATAAATATTCTAAGAATTCGGAACTGTCCGTGAAACTGCGAAAAGCGAACGTATAACCCGCGTTAGACCCGTGGCTCCCTAGATCTACGATTACTTCCGGCGGCGTCCTTAATATGAATTAACCATTGTACAGTACAGAAAAATTGTAATTATATTTCTAGCTAGACTACTTTTCACTTAATAGTATAAATATAAATATGAGGTGGTAGAGGTAAAGAATGAAGATAAAAAAATTTCAGTTTGTGTAAAGGGCTTTATTGTTATTCGCCGTATGGAGTATGCCGAGGCACTGCGCCCCTGTGCACACTTTGAGGACCTCTGTCTTAAGGGAGCAAGGGGGCAAGGGACCTTCAACTCATTTTATAAAATTTTCAATATTTTACTCTATACACAAAATGAGACTAATTACTATTCTTTTCTACTACATTGAAGACACTTAGAATTCCCAAATAAGTTTGTGGAAGAATAAGCCCTGTTTTTCGAAAAATTCTTCAAAAATGCTAGCATTTTTCAAAATGCTCATCAGAATGCATTTTTCAAATGCATGCATTTTCTTCTGATTTCTTCCAAATTTCTCAGGATTGTTTGCCACAAAACTGTGCATCATTCTTTGAAACCACAAAAATTTGCAAATTTATAAACCATGAAATGTAGCAAAAAGTAAAAGAAATCATAAAAAAATAACAGGCAGATTAAAAAAAAATAGTTATATATGACTTTATACTCATAAAAAAATATCAATGCACAATTTTGTTTATCTCTATATATAAAACAGTTCCGTAACTGACTCATTCACTGACTGACTGACTGACATACAACGCACAGACCAAACCGCTGGACCTATAGGACTGAAATTTTGCATGGTGATTCTTCTTATAGTGTAGGGGTGCACTAAGAAAGATTTTTCAAAAATTCTTCTTAGATTTTTTAAAATTAAATTAAGCTGTTTTTTAAACTTTTTTTACGTTTGCATTTAAAATAATACTTTGAGGGTTATAAAATTTATATCACGAGAAAGATCATAAAAATTCCTTGAAAATGAAATTTTTTTTCGAATCTTTACCTCCATTTCCTGATTTTTGGTGAATTTTTAAAGATTAATTTTTAGAATTTAATTTATTAAATGCTGATCACGTGATTTCTTTTTCTGGTACTTTAAATAAATTTATCGTCACGTGCATAACAACTAACTAAACAAAAATGTTTTTTTTCCTTGCTAATGCGGCAGACGATTGGACATTATCCCAAAAAATATTAAAATACAGTAAAAGAAATGTTCTACAAACTGTACTATATTAACTGTACTATATTCTTTAGTATTCTTTATATTAGATTTAATTTGAATATTTTCTTCTACATTATTTTGTCTATGAAACTATCCTTTACGATTTTCTTATATATATATATATATATATATTACATCAATTGTATACATTGATCATCGTATTTATCATATAATATATATATATATTGGCATTAATTGCATACATTGACCGTTGTATTTAATTTTAATGTACTCCGTAGCGAAGTACGGGTTTTCAGCTAGTATATACATATGGTAAACGTATGTATATATAAACATGATACTTTGTATGAATACTTTGTATGAATCAGAAACCATAAATAATTTTTTTATTGTTTATTCGGAGAAATTTTAGGGGTTTCACTGTATTTCAAAAAGTTCGTTTCAAAATTGCTACTTTGAAGTTGTTAATTTAAAAAAGTATTTGATTTTTAAGTTGTGTTTCGTAATTTTCGCATTTTTTTTTTGCAAAATCAATAATGCA
Organism: Dolomedes plantarius; assembly: GCA_907164885.2. NCBI lineage: Eukaryota > Metazoa > Arthropoda > Arachnida > Araneae > Dolomedidae > Dolomedes > Dolomedes plantarius. Next base: position 160,693,837 of record OU015498.1, on the reverse strand, counting down.
ATTTTTCCTATATTATAAAGTGGTCTTTCTTGAGGACCCTGTATTTATATGTAATTTAATTAATTTAAGTTTAAATATTTAAAATTATTTTAAAGTTAAAATATTTAGTGCAGTATAAAAATCTGATACTGACCTGGATGATTCACCAGGGCCGGCCGCGAATTTCAAATACGTACATGGATCTTGCAACCGAGGGCGGGGCTAACCGTAACGGCCAATGATCGCGAGCGCATGCTTTCTGTTTTCAAAAACTCTCAACGGTTTAATGGCGGACAATGAAAATTTCCCGATTGTCGTTAAAATTGTCGTACCGATTGTCGTCCTCCACTGTTTTAAATGAAGATAACTTTGAATGTGAAGTAACAGCGAATATCCAAGATGAAGAATCATTTTTTGCCTGGGTGAAAAATTTTCGGACTGTTAAACTGACAATTGTTTACATTTCAATCGGGCATTTTTAATTGCTTTTTTAAAATATACAACTTGTGCAAAGAACACATTATTTTATTGCATTATTTATATACTGATATAAACATATTTGGATAGATCCTGCATTGACATGTAGGACTGCACAGAAATGCAATAAAACTGCGCCAAAAATCTCTGGAAAAGTAACATTTTTAGTGATGGGTTGTATATTTTATGACAATCAAAGCAGAATATGTATTGCGTTTTTTTAAATCTACCCCTGATTTATTTTTAATAAAATATGTATTTTAACTTCATTACATAAATATTTGTTCATGAATGTTAATTTACAGTCTTAAATAAAAGCAATTTTTTAACTTAGTATTATTTTTATTTAAAAAAATGTTTGCGTATATAAAAACAGCAGCTGTTAGTTAGAAACTGATTCTTTATTTTTAAACAAAGATATTGTTACAAAATGTGAAAGAATTGGGATTAGTTAGAATTTACGGCCAGACACTGCTTTTAACATTAATGAAAATAATTTATAATGAGTTTTTAATAAAAATCATCTTTATTAAAGAGATCAGTGGTGCTACAATCAAATTATGGGTGCCTATGTATAAGGAGCACGTTCCTCTTCTGCTACTAAATGGGCTTTCACTTTTGCAAGTTTTACTTTATTTCTAACCTGAACCTCCAGACTGTTCATTCGATCCGCACCTGATGTTTAATGGCAAATTGACAAATCATTGAATTCAATGATTTGTTCAGGGTTTGTATTCTGCATAGACTACTCTTTAGTAGTTCAAGTACAGAATAAGTCTCTGAAAATATTCCGAACTGCTTCTATAAACACTGGTGGCAATGTATTTTTATGCTCAAATTTCTCGTTAGTCCAATTTCTGATATTGACGTATGGATTTAGCACCTTTGGTGCAACATTGGTGATAAATATTTTCATCTGTTGAATACTTGTTGCAAAATATTGCTCATACAACTTTTCTCATATTTTGGAGATTGTCAGAATTTAATTGAACTTTTTCAAAACATATCCAACATATTCTACTTTTTTCAATAGTAATTGTTTTGTAAGGATTACTATTTATGATTGATTGATTTTAGAATGGTTCTTAGTGTTTTCAAATTTCTTGTGGATGCAACATTTCAACATGTAGCATCAAATTTTAAAGATAATCAATAAACTTTTACATTGAAAATTTTGTCTGCTGCCTAAAATTGAATAATGTTGACAGAAAGTAGCTTTTTATTAAAAAATACATAATCTCGATGTCTTTATTAGATATTTAAAAGGTGCGTTAATTTATTATTTATTTTTTTATATAGAAAAATACTTGATTACCTTCCCAATTTATAAACGAGTGAAAAAACTAACAAACGCTACACACAGGGTGAGTGACTAGATAAACAGAATAAAAGCAAACATAAAAGCCCAAACATAAAAGTTTCCAAGTCCAAATGCACGCGTAGTTAAGAACAAGTGCTCATTAGCCGTTACGGTTAGCCCCACCCTCGGTTGCAAGATCCATGTACGTATTTGAAATTCGCGGGTCGCGAATCTGGGGGGGGCGGGGGGGGGCGGCGGATGCTATGCAACGGGGCCCCGCGATAGAGTGGGCCCAACATAATCAAGAACTAAAATAATGTACTCTTGCACATGAATTGATTTTGAATAAAAGGGATGTAAATAACGCACAAGACATATTGCAATACATACTAAATAATAATTATAATGAGTTATTTATAAATGTATTAACTGTGTTAAAACTTTTCTTTACGTTGCCAGTTACTATAGCAAGTGCTGACCGCTCTTTCAGCAAACTAAAATTAATAAAGAATTATCTTCGGTCAAGCATGTGTGCAAAATGCTTAAATGCACTTGCTATATTAAGCATAAAAAAATAAATTGCAAAAAATTGTAATTTTTCTGAAGTAATTAATGTATTAGCAAAAACAAAATCACGCATTAAATAAATATACATTAGTAATATATGTTCATGTTTGTAATTTTTTTTTACTCTACAAATAATTTAGGGCCCCAAATGGTTTCTTGCCCCCAGGCCCCTTTATAGAGAAGGTTGGTACTGTGATTCACCATAATAACGCAACTGCACACTAGTCTGCACCCAGGCCCCTTTATAGAGAAGGCCGGTACTGTGATTCACCGTATTTAAGCACCTGCACACTGGTCACTCCGTATCCGTGAATTTTTGGCCAATTTTTGGGAATCTGCGGGTGACTGTCAACCTGCAGCTTCCCTACTCACCAGATTTGGTCAATGCGGACATTTTTTTTTTGTTTGTTCCCAAAGTTGAAATCCACTTTGAAAGGTCGACCATTTAAAACAATAGTAGATATCGAAGAAAATTCACCGCGAGACCTACATGAGATCCACAAAAAGATTTCCAGGAGGCATTCCAGCAATGGAAAACACTCTGCAGCTGTATATAAGTACAGGAGGAGTGTATTTTGTAGGAGACATGTCTGAATAAAAGGCACTCTCATCAACTATTAATTTATTTCAAAAGTTCGGTTTCTCTTTGAACAGACCTCGTACACTATAATTTAGCAAAGAAAAATTCTCTTCGTGAACTTCAAAAGACTATACTGGCATTAGGAGCGGAGAGAGAGAGCGCCTTCACAAACATTATAAGCAAGAGCAAGCAAAATGGCGTGCAGAGAGTTTTGCCATTCAGTAACAGAAAAATTGTGTATAAAGGAAGTTGTCTAGGCAAGAAACATAAAAGTGAAGAAAACAAGGATTACCGGGGACACGGGAAGCTAGAAAAGGAACGAAAATATACCTGGCAGTATACGATAAAGAAGGAAAATTCATTACGCTGGTGCTTTGGCATTCGTTGATTCTAAGTTCTGGTGTATTTGTATTTTGAGTACTTAGTATCATAACTGAAACTTAGCCGCTTGACGAGAGAGCATCAGTAAAGTGAAAAATATTAGCGCTAGTCCCGCAAACCATTATTTATGCTTGTCGTTATTAAGTTACGTTTTGAACGAATTTTATTGCAATTATGGTGAAATTTTGGAATTTGCCTTCGACAAAAGAGAATGCAATGTCTTTTTTCCTTTTTCATGAGATTTTACTCGCTCAACGTGTCTGTCAGATCGGCCAAACACGTAGGTGCATATTTTTGATCGACCATGCGCTCGAGATGCTATTTTAAAGTTTGTGGCAAAACATCGGAATTCGAGTGAAAAACTGGTTCTACGATTCGCGATCGCCATTCTCTATTGAAAAATATTTTTGAATATTTCTGTTTTGTCCTTTGTACGAAGTTTTTACATATATCTAAAATTGTTTATATTGAAATCTAAGTCTTCGCCTCCCTTTTTTAAAAATTATCATACACTTTTACCAGCTGTTTGTGGTTTTCAACATGTAACTGCTCAAAATATTGGCAACGGACTGGTAAAAAAAAGGTAGCCACAGAAAAATTAGGCGTTGGCGAGCTGATAGTGCCCCAAGCGTAAAAAGACGCCGAGTGTTAGTTATATTACTTATACTTATAGTACCGCATTCGGTATATTTTATTCCTTTACTAGTGCAAATCCAAAGTTCTTGAAGCAAAATTGTGCCTTAACGTATGTTATCCTTTAGTGAATCACCTTCCAATATCGGCCAGAAATTCTAGTCATCTTTGTTTATTCGAAAATTATTCCTCTCAGAAATGAACATTCAGATAAATAAGATATGCTCGTGAGAAATTCTCTTCACAAAATTCAGTGGTTTTTGGTACATATCCCTCGTTACGGTTGCTAAGAAGTCATTAAAAGTTTATTTCTTTTTGTGCCTCAACGCATTTCTCTTGAGCACCTCCTTAGGTAATAACTGCAATAAAAAAAACACAAAAGAGTTCTGTTCTTAATCGTGTACTGAAGAACTTGATAGCATATCGCAAATCATATAAAAAAAGACGGAAAGTACCCACATCAAAACTGCAGGACAAAACACTAGTATGGTTTATGGAGCATTCTGCTGGAGAACAAAATACAGATTCTTTTTTTCTTGTTTTCTTTCATCTGCATCTTCATTCATTTGAATGCATTTCAGTGCATTGTTTGTGTTCTTTTTAAGATATGCGTTTACTCTGTTTCACGCATTTTTATGTAATTCTTTATTTACGTGTTCTCTCAAAACAATTTCAGCATTTAGGCCACGTAAAGGGCTCATTAAGTTGAGGTACTGATCATAAGTTACGTATTTATTTGCACACAACAGTCTAGAGGAATAATATCAAATTCGTTTCGTTGAGGTGACGTTTATTTCACATAGAAACTCACGAGGGAATTCACTGAAAATAACTCCTAGTTGGGAAAAATTCATTTTGTTGAGTAATGGCTACTATCCATCAGCGACAGTATTATCCTTAAATTCCCCGCATTCCTTCTCTTAAAGACTGTAGCTACTGAGCTACGATGATGAATTACGAATAACATTTTGGACTGGTGTAAAATATGAATAACTTTATGAAGTTAATCTATTAGATTTAATTCAAATTTTATTGGTAAGATTTTTGAGCAATATGATCACCCTCTTTAAGCGAAACAGTTAACGAACATCTACCAGGGTCCGTAACTGACCCCCCGTTTTTACCCCTCAGACTGCTATTAGCAATCAGACTAGTGATGTTAAGAAATCTCATATCTCGAATTCCATTCTTACTTATTCCTTCTTTTTTACTTTTTCTTTTTTTTTGACGCCAACGGAGCATAATATTGTTTTATGCGTATATTTTTAGTTGACAATTGATTTTTTTATGATGCTGAACTTTATCTTTCAGAAATCTTTTCTCAACTCGTATTAATGGTGCGTAATCGATTTTTTTAACGTCCGTCGTCTGGAGTTGAGGATTGATCCCGAGCCTCCTAACTTCGATGGTAGTAATTGTGCTCACTAAACTATCCTGGCCTTGTGAAGAACTCTCGTTTTTTGGAATTCCATTTCTCGCACGTTTAAAGCTGATTCTAATCGGCTTCAAACACCCATGCTAACTAAAAGACTCGCATCAGCAGACTCTGGTACACAAGGTCAGCAGTTTAATTAGCAAATAGCCTGGACTGGCTGCATTATTGAAAATAACACTTTAGAGGGGGAGTTAAAGCTCTGCCCGAGCTAAAATTTCAAAGCCTGGACCTGCCCAGGCGTACGATGGATTGTAAATTTGGCCTCACCCCTTAGGTGAATGAGCCTGTGAACATGGCTCGGCCTCTCAAGGGTCGAAATCCGACTTGGCTAGGTGCCACCACAATATTGACCGAGCGACTCAAGGAGCGACATCTCGGGGGATCGTACTTTCCCCACCTACTAACCTCATAGATGGACTTTCGGATCTTCTTTCGGATCTACGGATTTTACTTGCCCATATCCGGCCTCGACATGAAGGTATTTAAGGGATATTGTCGGGATTTGATCCGAGTACCCTCAGTGCCGAAAGTCGACGCGTTACATTAGACTACCTCGGGTCCAGCAATATTATTCTGCTCTTATCTCGAATATTAAAGCAGATTTGAACCCAAAATAGCTTTCCAGTAAAAAATGAATGAAAAAACTTAAAATTTGTGAGAACACATATAAAAAGTAAAGAGGTCGCTGAATTTGGACGATAAATAAAAAAAAAAAACTTTGCATTTGGCATAGAGCAGCTTTATTTTTGTTCTATTTCCATACGATTTTAAAGGCATCTGAGGTTCTACTTTCAGCCAATGGGATACCGAAGAAAACGATAAACTGGTACGGTGGTTTCGCTGATGTCATCGCTTTCACGAGTAATTAAAAATCCGTGCTCCCCCCCCCCCTTTTTCGTTTTTGGCATGCATTTGGAAGAGCATACCTCTCTAGTACTGAAAAAAAGCTTTAGGGAGGACTTTCATGAAGTCTTCAGTGGTATGACATCATACGGCGAAATCGCTAAATTCGCTGACATGGCGGAGACCGTATCGTCCCTTTCTCCTCGGGATTTTAAAAGTCTTGAAAATACGCCATCGGAGTGAGGCGGCCATTTTAGAGACCTTTGGAGAACAAAGCTAAGAAACCCCATGGAGATTAACATGGCCACCATTTTGCGGAGACTTTTATTCGAAACTTATTCATACTTAGAGAAATTCCTACTATGTAAACATTTGATTATTTAACATCTACAGTATTTGAAAAAATTATGTCTGGAAATGCTGTTTTCGACGAGAAAAACAATAAGTATTATTTAGTTTCGAATACTGCTATGCCAAAAGCTGCCACGAAGGCGATATCCGTATTCAAATAGAATTTTATGATAACCCTTGTGTATTAACCTTATATATCAAAAGTGAACGAAAAGGATGCCAAATCACTTTGGGATTGTTAGAAAAGTTCGTTTTCATGAGCGAAAGAAAGTCATTCAAAAGAGAGTCATGAGCTGTGTGACTACGTAAGTTATTGGTAATTTTTTGTGCGAAAATTTAAACTTATCAAACGAGAGGATAAAGCTGTTTTTTTAAGCCTTCTCAATTACAGACGTTTTATTACGACTTGTCTAGATTAATACATGTTTGAGCTCATGCATCAAGGAAAAATAAATGTTACGAATGTTGTGTTTAATTTTTTTTCTGATTCTTTTTTCTCAAATCTTGTTTTGCCTTTTTAAAATCTTACATGCACTTCTGGAATTCAGTAAGTACACTGCCCTCCAAAAGTTCAGGTACAACATGTTTTTCGAAGTTCGCCATTTAAAACAAAGGCAGTAACAATAAGATTAATAGTGCATATGAATGATAGTATCGAACTTTAAAAAACTTATGAAAAAAAATCTTGGTCACCACTTTTATTTTAAAGAATTGTCACTTCTATAAGAGTAAGAGAAAATATGGAAAAATCAACCTACCACGATACTCTTCCTAACATACTTACTAAGTTGTGTGCTCTCGTAGCGCACTGCTATCGCTCGCCTCTCGGGACTCGCACGTCGAGGGGTAACCCCCGTCGGTGCAGTCCGCCCTTTTCCAAATTTTCCCTTCTGCTACTTTTAGCGTCCCTTTCAAAGCTTCACTATCATCTCAATACGTAGTTGTACGACCCTGAAACGGGCCTGTTTTATTTTCGTTTCCTCTCGACATGTGTTTTTTCTTTTTTTTCGAGCCATTCTTCAAAACCCAAAATTTTTTCTCTTTAAATTATTAATCATTTTAACTTCTCCCTCCTCCTTTAAGAATACTTAAAAGTAATGTAATCTTCACTTTAAATTTCTCCTAACTTTAAATAATTTTTACTGAGCACACATACCTTGATACTTAACAACTTGCTTACTGGAGATAAAGTCTCATTGGACGAAGGCACTCCACTTCATAAACACAACTAGCTGCTTCGTATGGAAAAATCAAACTTTCTTGACTCTGTGAGTAAATATTATGCATGATTGTTTATTTTCAATTTTTGTTGGCAATTTCGTTGACAGTACTCAGGAGAGTCAAGCAATGGCTCGGAGAAGTTGTTTACCGGATTCATTAGGGTGGCAGGCGATCGGATGGAAATGGGATTGTCATAAGCTGATGCTGATAGACGTCTAAATGTGTCTCGAAATGTGGTCCAATGACTGTGGAATCATTTTATATCAGAAGATTCTGTGTCGTTACATGAGCTGGAACAAGGTTTACTTCGTGTCTAGTAATCGCTTCCCATTTCGGCGTCCGACAACGTAATTGGCAGCATGGAAAGTCGGTGCCGACAATGCATTACAGCTAGGGATGGACATATTTCTTATTAGAAACTATTTTTTTTTATGTTTCCATGACATTTTTCAACATAAAACTGTGATGTACTGTTTACTCCAGTATTGGAGTTTCTGCCAATAGTGCTTTTTTGCTGTAACTCATGCAAATTATGTAAACTGTGTAAATTTCTAAGCCGCATTAAATACAGAATGGTTTAGTGCACATTTCTTCCAAATTTCTTGTTTCTCTGTTCACTCATTTTTAAATTAGACTTAAAATACATATTGTACCTTAACTTTTGGAGGGCAGTGTATTTTGGGATATAAAGCATGTTAGTTATAAAAAATTAAGTAAAAGTCGCAAAAAGAGGGATAACACGTTCAAAACTAGGTCAATCTGTTTAAAATTTGAATATGTTGTTAAGTAAAAGGTGCTGAATACTACACTATGCAATTAGTGGCACTGCAGTCGGAATACGCCATTTGCGAGGAGCATAAAAGTGAATGTCTCCGAGCAAGGCGGCAATTGTCACTGCGAGGCTGAGATTAGACATCTGGCATAGCCAAATTGTAACAATGACCTCCAGGCATCATTTGACCGAAGAACTGCGATGGCGACCTATTGGGAGACTAGAGGCAGGACAAAGTCAGGCAGAAGTGGCCAGATTGCTAAATGTTAGTCCGTCTATGGTTCATAGACTTTGGCAACAATTTCTAACCACTGATTCGACATCCAGGATGTTCAGCCAAAGACGGCCATACGCTACGACGAGTGTCGATGACCGATATTTGTCATTATGCGCACGAAGGAATAGAACCGCAACTCCATCTGAACTCAGATCCTCCTCCGCTGCAAACTCCGGAAGGTTGGTATCAACGTCAACCGTGCGTAGAAGGCTTCACGAAGGTGGCCTTTTTGCGAGGCGACCAGCCATTTGCGTCCCGCTCACGTCACGCCATAGGCGGGAACGTTTGCAGTGGACACGTCAACATGTCCACTGGACGCGTGATCAATGGAGGGCTGTTGTCTTTACGAATGAGTCCAGGTTTTGCCTCCAAAAAGATAGTAGGCGTATTTTGATTTGGAGAGGACCTGGAACTCGTTTTCATCCATCAACATCCGTGAAAGAGATGCATACGGATCAGGCAGTGTCTGTGTTTGGGGTGGTATCTCTGGGTAGACTCACAGACCTCGATGTCTTTCCCCGTAGAAATGTGAATGCTCACACCTATAGAGATGATATCCTTGATGCTTATGTGCGCCCTTATGCCGGAGCAATAGGTGATGCTTTCGTGCTACAGGACGATAACGCGAGACAGCACAGGGATCGCATCGTGGATGCTTATCTTGAGCAGGAAACAATTCAGCGCATGGAGTGGCCAGCTCGATCACCGGACCTGAATCCTATCGAGCATATTTGGGACGCTTTAGGAAGACGTATAGCTGCTCTCAATCCTCCTCCTAGGACCCTACCCACGCTTTCAACTGCTTTGCAAGAGCAATGGTTCTCACTTCCTGCAGAACTCATAGACTGCATAATTGACAGCACCTCACATCGCTGTTTGTGCTGTATTGCTTCTCGGGGGGATCATACGCCATATTAAAGGCACTTTCCCTATACCAACCTAACACATTTGTTTGACCGATTTGTTCACTGTATACATATGCAAGTTTCTATAACACCATAATTGTCTGGCGATTTCTTTTTATGCTATTTTATACTTACTTATGTGTTGTATAATGTGTATAAGTTTCATTGAATTCTACGCGTAACTTTTTGAGTAATTGCTATTTTTGTGACTTTTCATTAATATTTGATAACCAGTGTATATAAATTTGATTTATTTTGATTTGAAGCATTACTCCACTTACGATAATTTCCGACGAACTTTAATAAAGGTTTTCTAGAGGGTCGCCATGGTTTTCTTAAATTAAAATAACTTTTTAGCGAACTTCACAGAAGAAGTGTGTGTCAACGTCTCTTTATCATGAAATTGTAAATGTTTTTATGTGATTCTGCATCCATGCGGTGGTTGCAATATTTTCCTTGAAGACCCATTTTGTTCTGTTGTTGCTTTTTACGCACCTTTGACCGAGAGGCTACCCAGAAAAGGTTGGGAAACACTGTTTGGGAACCCCTGCTCTAAAATCAAACCTAAAGTTGACTGGAAATATTTATTGCATTTATGAACAAAAAACTTTTAATTTACTTATAAAGTCCTTTATTCTGTTCAAAATACCAACAGCCATCAAAAATAATTAAAATATTTCACAAATTACATCCGCATAGCGGTTATATTAGCTGATATAAGATTAACATTATGCACGCAGTAGAAAGAACTGACGTGAGAGGAATTTGATAGTTAGAAATGCGCAATTGATAATTTAAACTTTAAATTTTCAAAATTGTGAACATGCAAATATGTTTATCATTTGTTTACTAAGATATAAAGTAACACAAGAAACTGCTCATTATGAAAATGTTTAAATACATAAGCGATATTTATGTAGCACTACACATAAGTCTTGTATGTACACTTATGTCTTTAAAAAGTCCAATGTCTTATGCCTTTAGAAGCCGATGTCAGAGCACCAGTTTCATATACGAAACTGAGGTTTTATCTTTTGACCAAGGTAAAATAAAATCAAAATTGCATTAATTTCAATAATTTAGAAGTTTTTTTTCATACTTTTAAGAGAATGTTTGTGTAAAAGAAAACTTAAGCATTCATTTTTTGGGAAAAATCTATAAATCTATATTCTATTTATTTTTCTAGCATTTATCAGTTCATGTTTTTCAAAATTTTGGATTTAAAACCTTTCTGTTAGAAAAACACTGACATAAGGCCCCTTCTATAAGTTAATTTTTTTAAAATAAAAGAGAATATGAGAAAAATAACCATCTTAAATAGAGTTTCAAAGATAGCGGCAATAAAGAGATTAAAATAATCAGGGACATTTTGTTGTGTTCAGAAGGTTTAGATCAGTAAATAAAGTCTCCGGACTTAAGAGAAAGGAAAATGTCTTTTGACGCAAGTGGTACAAAATAAAGTCCACAACTGTGCCGCGTTGCGTTTTTCTTTCCGACAGATTAGCGAAAAAAATGTCGCACTTTAAACACAAACAATGATCGAAACACTGTTTTGTAAGCCGGACTTTACCGCTCTCGTACTACGAACTGCATCTATTTGTTAGGGAGCACATGCCACACACTAATCACGATCTCCAATCACGTTGCCCCTGCAGCAGGCTCGACTCGTTGCGTACACTTCATTTGCTGTTCCTGTTATTGCATTACTCGACCTTCAAGCACCTCTGGAAAACAAAAACTGATCTTCGCCAGAAGTCTATCACTAAACAAACTGCAGATAATATCTGTATCACTGACTGCAAAGTGTGAGTGTAGGTATGAAGAAGCGATTATGAGTAAAATCTAAATTGTCAACTTACTACGTTGCAATCTGAGTTCAGAGTTGATATTGGCCGGACCATTAAGTTAATACCCGACTGAATTTATTATCTCCATGGCGTGTACTAAATAAAGGAGAGAAACGGGTGAACCTTGAAAGATAATAAGTATATAGATGGCGTCACGACATAGTCAAGAGTTTTCAAAGGTTTCTGAACTGTTGAAAAGGATCTCTTTTAAGGGGACAAGGGACCTTGAAACTCGAATTTTTTAATTTTCAATTTTTAACTCTATATACAAAATGAGAGTAATTCATTTTCTTTTTTACTACACTGAAAATCCCTTATATTCAAAATAAGGAATTTTTTGCAGAAAAATGTCTGTTTTTCAATTTTTTTTCCAAAAATGCTAACGTTGTTCAAAATGCTCTATGTGCATTCTATATTAATTAAATTCATTACATTTTTTATTATAAGTTTACCATATAAATATAAATGTGCATTTAATTTTTTTGTAAGAATCTAAATATTTTTTTTCTATTCTGCCTGTTATTTTTTTATGTTTTTTTATGTTTTTACTTTATTTTATGTTCTATAAATTAAAAAAAATATTTGTGATTTCAAAGAATTATGCACAGTTTTGTGACAAACACTTTAACAATTCTGAGAAATTTGAAGATATCAGAAGAAAATAAATACGCATGGAGTCCTTTGAAAAATTCTAGCATATTTGAAGAATTTTTTGATAAACAGGTCTAATTTCTCCACAAAATACTTATTTGTGAATCCTAAGTATTTTCATTGTAGTAGAAAAGAATATTAATCGTCCTCATGTGGTATATAGCACAAAATATTGAAAATTATAGAAGTATGAGATTGAAGGTCCCTTGTTCCCTTAAATATATATCAACCGAATTGCTCAATATTTTAAAGACAGTTTATTTTAGAAAATTATTACGTAACGTTCTCAGCGACTTTTAGAGAGCTCGAACCTGCAGATCAGATTTGAATATTTTAATAATTATTTAAGATTTTAAGGAACGTTTATTTTCGACATAATCATATGGTTTTCTAGAGTCATGCTCCAGAGGCTGTGACTAGAGAATATTGAAACTATCTATCATCGGAATAGTACACTATTTTATGGACAGTTTAATTCCGGCAAACTTTTTTTAGTGGCGCTATAAAAGTTTTCTGAAATGCTGCGACTCTTATAAATATCAGTTTTAAACAATTGCTTAACCATCGAAGACTTTGACTCCAATAATACACTGAAATCCTATTCAAGATTGGTTACTTTCGGCTTGTTTATATGTCACTATAGGCTCCATAGTTATGTTCCAGAGGCCTTTATGATAAAAGGTTACGACCTTGACTAGTCAGATTTTTGTATCAGCGTAGTTTTAGAGCAATGCTAAAAGTTTTAGAGTTAAAAAAAGTTTAAGACTAATAACTTAATGTTACAGCGACTTCCATTCATAATTTTCAGCCATGTTACTCTTTGTTCATTTGGAAAGCTTATGCAAAGAAAATAATACTGGCTAATTCAGAAACGTTTTAATTTTTCGGAAACTTAAGAACGCTTTAAGTTTTCTGCCACATTTAGAATAATGTTACAAGCATAACACAAAGCATCATATCTTCCCAAAGAGAGAATTTCCTGAACCTCTCTAATAATGCAAAAATTTTTCACATCAGTTCTCAAAAAAGTTTTCTATAAGATCCAAACAGAGAGTAACTGGTTGTACTAATAGTTAAATAGATACATCAAATATTTTTATGTCTATTTTGAAAGTCTAATAATTAATTTTCCTCTAAAGCAGTCAGAAACATCGACAATTTTCTTAAGAACATTTTGTTATAAAGGCATAAGAAACCAAGTAAAGTAGGACGCTCTCATGAGATCGGTGAAATAGAGCATCTTCAATATAAAGAATTTTAATGATCTGACAGGCATTAAAATGTTAGGTATTTCTTTGAAAATGAAACAGATGCTTGCGAAATCTCAATCTAGACATGTAAAGTGCGTTTATATATATAGTAATAAGTTATACATATCTAGCATTTACATATCCGTTACATACATCAGTTACGTTTCGTAGCTGTTGAATTTTTTCTGAGGCATTCAAACTTCGTAATAAATGTACCGTATTTTGTGGATGATTTGACAACACCTCCAATTTATGGGAGAATTTTTAGAAAAGAATATTTTGTGTTTCGCTAGATATGTAAAGATATTTTCAATTTCTTACTTAATAAAGATAAAATATATGTATAATAAATATAATAAATAATATATATAAAATACATACATATAAATAATATATATGATAAAATATTCAAATTATTTTAATGTTGCCTTCGAACCATAAGACGCACCCAATTTTCAGTCGATTTTCTTTTACGAACTGATGCACGATTGCTTACAATAAACAATTGTTTTTAAGAACGAAATCAGGATGTTACATCGAACGTAGGGAATGCTATCGACCAACTTGCTATCACTTACGCATGATACACTGAAATCCTATTCATTGTCGGTTTGTAAGTCAGCGTAATGCATGGGAAGAAAACAAACAATATGTACTGCTTCTGCGCAAACTTGAAGATGGTAAATTAGATGGGTGGTTAAAATTAGCCTTCGAAATAGAGCACTGACTCCCGAATCGGCTTTTCAAAATAACGTCAAAACAGATAAGCAATACGATAATTTTATTTTGTTAGATTTTTTCATTCATAAAAATCGAACTTTACTGCTATTAAACCATCATTAAAACAAATTCAAATGGATTTCTTTTTCCATGATAATGATTTCGGGCAACTTATCCAGAAAAGGAAGGAAAAGTCATGTAATTAATCTTAAATGACTTGACCACTGTCCTGTTAAAATGCAACCAATATTTATAAAGGCATAATATTACTGCTGGTATATTTTCAATTAACTCTTTAGACGCCAGTGGCCAGTGCCTTTTTTGTCAGTGTAATTTAGTTGTCTGCTTATTTGCACCTTTAGCTGTGATTAAATTAAAAAAAACCGTATAATTTTAGCTCTGACCTGGCAAAATAAAGTGAGAAAGCTAATTATATTTGGCGTTAAGAAAAAATAATTTCCATAAGAGGAAGTATAAATAGTAGTATATGAAATCTGTGTTGAGTCCAATGTGGCTAAACTATACGTTTAACGAGTAAAAAATGTATATAATTGCTAGGCACATTGCAGTGTTCATTTCACTTGAATTGAGATACTTTCTTAAAAGTTTCTATAAAGGAAAAAATATTAACGTTTTTCAAATTTGTATTCAAATAGAATAAAGTTAAATATAAAAGATTCACATAATTCCTATCCTCTTATTATCGATTTTGATTTACATTTTTTCTGATCAAATACATGTTTTGGAATGTCAGTTTGCTCTACTGGAATGGATAACTCAAAATATATGAAATTTTTTTATTTGTACTCCAACAAAACAGGTGCTGTGCTGAATGAGATTATAGAACCTAGTTCGTTCTAGCATACCTGACTCACTAAACAGTTGTGTTGTGTAGTATTTGGGAAGCCTTGTAGATGGGATGACCCCTCGAATAAGAAAGAAACGTTCATACTAAAAAGTTAACTTTAATAGAATAACATTAACCGTATAACAAAATAGAAACTCTATTTTCATTACGCAAATTAGGAAAGTACGAAGTTGGGTGAGTTGCTTCTCGCGGACACAGTGCAACTGGCGAGGGAACGACGATAGTGCTGCATCGGCGAACTGCTGACTTAGCACACAGGAGCCCAGAGGAAAAAAGTTTTGTGGCCGAAGTTTCTGGTCCAGTGTGGCCCTCTTCGTCTGTGTCTTAGCTTTAATTTGGATGGGGCCTGCCTAGCAACATTGGAAAAACGAACGTGTTAGTAAAAATGATAGGAAGGTGAGAGAATTTAAATCCTTGAATTTCTACGATCGAAGGCAAAAAGTAAATTAGGAGACAATTTAAATGTTAAGAAAAAGAAATGAATAAAAATATTTATTACTGCGAGTTGTATGAGCATAATTAATGTAATAATTTTTGGAGAAATAAGTTTTACTTTTAAATGTTTTTGCCGTAAGTAAACTTGCGTGTGAAATTTTAGATTAAAAAAAAATAAGATAGAAAAAAAATAGAAACACTTAACGCTTACCAGTATTACCAGAATTTTTCTTCGACGCTGTTTCAAGAGGTGGAATCTGTTGGCAATGCAGATCTTCGGTAGTCTTTTTCAGTTATCTATAATTTTGCTCTCGGTATTTTTCTAATAAAATACTTGAAAATGCATGTTTTTTTTGCATACGAAGATAAGCATTTATATAAATAAATAGCGTATAGTTTTTAAAATTCAAACATTGTCTGTAGTTATTTTGCACAGAGCATAAATGAATGTCATCTATCGCTACAATGATAAATAAATAAATAAGCAAATAAAATTGTTTTTGAAAAATTAAAGTAGAATTGTTTTATAAAAACATACCGCATTGTATAAAATATCTTTTTCAAATGCCGAAAACAGAGTTCAGATACACGCATTTGCTAATCTGTGATTCCGACTGAAAATTCCGAGAGGAAAATTCCAATAGGGATTTCCATAGGGATTGAAAACCTCAAGGACAACGAATGCTCAGCCTGAATCACATACAGGGTGAATATAATTAAAGTTGGACTTTCAAAAAGCTGTAGAAAAAGAACCACTGGTCAGAATGACCTGAAATTTGACCTGAATATACGAGATGAAGGGGGAAAGGGTATGGCATAAGAAAAAAAAATAGTTCAAAATTTTAGCAATAGATGGAGCTTTATTCGTCATAACGTAAATGGGTTCGGATACCAGTGACATTTGAATCCCAGTGCGACGGCTACTGCTTAAGTTGCAGGTTGAACGAACTGTACTGCTCAATGTGCATGACTGCACCGGTTTTTTAGTGAAAAAATGACTTCCAAGTCATTCATAAGTTGTGGCCCTCTTAGTGGAAAGCCCATCTACTGCAACAAGATGATGAAACATCGGATGGGAAAAATCTAAGATTACTGATCTAATTCAAGCTATTTTCAGTACTGTAAGCGATAAACGTTTATTTGTGTTAAAGGTACATTTCGACCTACTCCTGTTATTTAGACTTCAAGGATCGAAATCAGTTATATCTTCTTTGAGAAATGACTTTTTTGGTTTCATCGAAGAGTGGTATCTAAGAGAGTATTTTTGGTTTATTTATCATCTTTCAAAAGTATTGAAATATATAGCATTTTTAGTTGATTTGTTATCTTTCAAAGTATTGAAGTAAATAGTGTTTTTAGTTGATTTGTCATCTTTCAAAAGTATTGAAGTAAATAGTATTTTTAGTTAATTTGTCATCTTTCAGAAGTATTGAAGTATAAGTATCTATTTTTAGTTGATTTGTAGTCTTTCAAAAGTATTGAAGTATATAGTATTTTTAGTTGATTTGTCATCTTTCAAAAGTATTAAATTATATAGTATTTTTAGTTGATTTGTCATTCTTCAAAAGTATTGAAGTATTTTCCTATATTTTATCTCAACATAGAGACAAATTAGTGTCATATTATCAGCTACTTCCATTGTTTTAAATATAAAGTAAATCACCGAAACTGAAAGTAATCCAAAAATTTCTTTCATCCGATGGACGACAGCCATTTTTTATCTAAACTAAATGATCAAGTCAAGATTTGAACAATACTAGCTGTGTTCTATCTCTAATTTCAAGAGTACCGTTTTTTTTGAAAATTTGGCGTAGTTTTGTGCAATTTATGTAAAATCATGTATGAAACATCCTTTTGCACGTTTAGATACACCCTATTACTTTTTTATTATACGCTGTCAGAGTAATATCGCCTTCCAAAAAAACTTATTTCAAAGCAAAGCAGCCATTTGTTATTTGAATTTTGGACTCCAAAACTCAAACAACGAACTATGTGGAAATTTAGAATTTCAAAGACAAGGTTCAACGTTTTATATTACGCATGTTTAGAAGAGAGGAAATAGTGATGTAAATATATACTATTACAGGTAGAAAATTCTAATCATCTAGATAACCTGAAATAACCCAACATTATTGTTAACAATATATCAAACAATCAGGTTTTTTTTTTTTCATTGTTCAAGCAAAACAGGAAAGCTGAGTCAGCTCTGCCTCGTATTACAAGTACTGTCTGAGTACTGAAGCGTGTGGTTGCATTTTGCTGATGCGACATATTAGCTTGTCACGATCTCGGTGTTTAAGTCTCGCTTAGTCATTACGTCATGAGACTTTCGCAAAGAAAAAATCGATAGTAATGATATGTTGTCATATTGCCTGGATTCTGCTTCTCTGTAACACTGGTCTAGAAGTTTGGAAGGTAAATCCTAGAATATCACTTATGTCAATTTGAATTACTCAGTTTTGAATATTTGGAAATGTAATAATACTCCTAAGTTGTGATATAACTGTACCGAGACCAATTTTTTTTCTTTTGTAGTTTCCTTATTTCTTGATATATTTTAAACGAGTATAATCCGTTATTTTATTAAGTTATAAATAATTTACAGTGATTAATGATTGGAAAAAATGTATACTTTTCATAAAAATTATTCAAAAATTTTAACTTTTTTATAATTTTATTGACGTACGTTGAATCAATAACAAAATTAACAAAATCAGTCAAAATTTACATATTGACACTTGTGAATATTTAAATTTTAAAAATTCAACTTGACCGTTTAGGTTATACGCTTGATTAGTAGTAAATAATCGGTTTTTGGTCTATGATTATAAAACGCAGCCGTTATCCATTAAGGCAGTGGTATGCAAAACTTTTTCTACCACGACCCACTTTCTTTAAATAAAAAATCACTCGAACCCAGTGAACATTTTTTAGTATATGCAAATTTCTTAACAGGAAAATGCTAACAAAAAAATAGGAAAAAGAAGTGATCAAATTGTGACAAATTATTTTATTGACTTCTGCTGATTACTGTAAAATCGTTTGACTACTCATATATATATATATATATATATATATATATATATATATATATATATATATATATATATATATATATATATATGTATATATATATATATATATATGTATATATATATATATATATATGTATATATATATATATATATATATATATATATATATATATATATATATATATATATATATATACATCCTGACTAACGTTTATCCTGACTAACTGGGACCATAAGCAATCTGGATAATCCGGATAATATGGGTAATAAGCAAAACAAAATCCTTAACTGAGCAAACTTACCGTTTATTACGATAGAAAACTATGTTTTGTAACAAAATTACACAGTATTTATTGTTTACAAGACATTAAAAAATATAAAAATAAATGTTCACATCATTTCTTAACAAAGAATTGGTAAGTATAGTAAAACTTTCTTAAACCCAACCAAAAGCATTTTATAACCATAATTTATCGTAGTCTATGCAAGATCTGTACATTGAATCAAACTAAAAAGTTAATATTTGGGGTACTTGTATTTACATTCTTGCTATCATAGTTAAAAATTATTATCTAATGTGAACATAAAATAACAATGTCTACAAATCTGATCCGGATAAACGAGGTTTTAATATATACGTATATGTATGTATGTATGTATATGTATACAGGGTGATTTTTTTAAACTAACACTACACAGGGCCATCTGTAGAGCGATCTATCAGCCGGAATTCCCCCAAAATTGATAGAGGGACTAAGGAAGACATGGGAAAAAAATTCCGTGAAAAAAAAATTAGTTCCAAAAATCGCCGCTAGGGGACGAGATGGTGCTGTTGTTCTCGGCGCACCGGAGAATTGCATAAAAGGCAAGTAAAACATCAAAATACAAATTCATGACTACGTAGTCAACAGCAGCGCCAGTATTTTGGGCTATAAAGATCGGTGTGGAATCTCTTGCACCTTTACTTTACAGAAGAAAGGGTCATCAGTCGCTTTTTTCCACTTGCTTGGCCACCTAGCTCCCCGGACCTAACCCATGGGACATATTTTTGTGGGGTTATTTAAAGTCTAAGGTGTATCTTGCTAGAGTTTCGAACTTGACGGCCCTAAAGGACAACATATCCCGGACTTTGATGAACATTCCTTGAGACATTTTACGCTTAGCCGTTGACATCGTAGTGTTCAGGATGCAATGTGTCGTCCACCAGGACTATGGTCACATTGAAGGAGAGAGGAGGGAATTTGCTGCATAAAGTGGTGTTGTAGTGAAATTTCTTTTTTATTCATTTGTCTGCTTACAACTTTTTCGGTATTCATCCTTTATCTTTATAGCCAGAAATACTGGCGCTTCTGTCGACTACATGGTCGTGAATTTGTATTTTGATGTTTTACTTCCCTTTTGTACAAATCCTCGGGTGCACCGACAACAAAAGCGCCATTTCTTTCCCTATCGGCGACTTTTGGAACTATTATTTTTTTTTTCACGGAAACTGTTTCGCATGTCGTCCTTAGTCCCTCTATTAATTTTGGTGGAATTCCGGCTGATAGAACGCCCTACAGATGGCTCTGAGTAGTGTCAGTTTAAAAAAAATCACCCTGTATATTTATTTATTTATTTATTCATATAAACAAACATAAAAATATGTAATATAGATAATTTAAAGTATATTATTAAATTAAGTAATTCAATGCGATATAAATTTATATCAAACTATCCACGACGCCTCCCATTTTTTTGGCGACCCCCTTGTGTTTCGCCACTCACAGTTTGCGCACCAATACATTAAGGTAATCTTACTACAATAATATTTTTAATGATCTATAAGATTTAAGAAAAAAATTTAAGGCAGAAAAGCCCATGAATAACGTTTAGAGTTCTTTTAATTAAAAATATACTCAAAATAGGCTGTTATTTAAATAAAACGCTGAGAAATTGTAAAACGACACTCATCTAATCTAAATTACGTTATAAATCATTCACCTTCATTACTGATTGGCTTTAAACTGTAGGTCTCGGTTTGATTAGACCCTGTGAAACAAAATTTGACCGTACAGCTCGTAACCTATCAATCAATCATCACATATTGATATATAAATACACTTTTAAAAACAAAAGTAGTAAGGATCACTTCTTTATTTACAATGAGATCATTGATGTCACATCACGTTGATCAGTCATTGGGAGTGAGAGGAAAATCCAGTGTCACACAGAGTATAGAGAGAAAGGAAGTCAGTATAATTAGGGAAAAATTTTCTGGGTTAGACAAAAGTGAGGAAAGCTTTTGTCGGCCATTCATACAGATGACGCGAGAAGTGGAGTTCTGTATGTTTTGCGTACATTATTTTCCGAACGTTTCTGTTATTAAGCGAATGACTTGGAGAGCAGTATTCCTTAGAATGAGGAAATACGCTCTTTTCTTTGATAGCTTGGAGAAAACGTGTGTGCACGAAAAAATCGTAGATATCACAGAGACGCACTCATTTTGAACTCTCCAGAGCCAATTGATATTAAAAAACAGTGATTTTAAGTGTACTAACCCTATTGGATTCGCTCGCCAGTATGTTAATCCATTGAGAAAATGTGTCTGAAGATTGCAGACTTGGATTTAAAGATTTCTTTTTAAATTGTACTCCGTAATAGAGAAAGAAATTTGGCACCTTGAGTCCTTTTTCTTTTCTTTTATTTTTTGAAAAAATGTAAATGATATTTTAAAATTTACATTATTTGGGCAATAAAATCTGGTATAGTGTGTTTTAAACGCTCCTAAATTCCTTTAGGTGGACGAAATTTATAAACTGAATCCTGTTGCAAGGTGCAGAATAGTTCAGGCTCCCTGAAAATATTATTTTTATTGGACGATCGGAATTTATGGAGCTGTAAATCGTAGAAACATTTTCTCCATAGGTTAACAATGAGGTGAGCGAAACCAATAGGGTTAGTACACAGCAGCCTTAATGCAAAGTACCAGAAGCAAATATGGAAGAAAATGCATTTTGTTAAAACTTTTTTTAGAGCAATGAAATATCACTATACAGATGCTACTTGCTGACAGAATATTTATTGTTAAATCTAAAAGTTATCGTGATTTTGGCGAAGATGTGAGGGTCGAAACCAAAATCGGGAAAATCCGCGCTTTTATAAGAAAATCAAAGAAATCCCAAATTACACCTGACATCGAGTTATTATTTGTTAATTTCCTGTGTTTCGGTAAATCAGTACACAAAACTGCTTTCGTGAAAGAATAACTATCATGACAACAAACAAGAAACTCCTCTAACGAGTCAAGGGAACAATGGGGGAAGACAAAAATCATAACGAACCTCTTTTTTGTTATGACTTCAGCAGTATCGTAAGTGGAAAAATTAGAATCGAATTCAAATATGGAAAAATGTGAGACATTCATCTATTGCTTGGAAAATACGTAAAAATTACAATAAAACCCTTAACTGCTAGATGCAGATGCATTATACAGTATTAATTATATAAGTTATAGCATTCTGAAAGACAAAACAAAAATACTTTGGTGAAAAAAAGATTTAATTCATTATATTTTTAAGGCCAATTGCATTATAAATTATACTCGGCGAGTAGATTTTCAATAATTATTGAAAATTTGATTATAATCAAACAGCTGAATATACGAGAAAATATAATATTTGTCGGAAGTAGAATTATTTAACTGTATTCACAGGCAATAGTTGTACAAGATGACAAAAGAAAATTGCGTCTAGGATACTAGATGGACAGTAAGCACCAATTATGGGAGGGTTTATTAATTTGCAATGAAATTTGAGCTGTGAAAAATAAGATCCAGATTTTATATTGAATAGTAGGACTCTAGAATTCAAAATGAAGCATAATTTACATTTGAATGAAAGAATAAATGGACGGATTCTTTTTGTTCCACACTCTCCCACTTTAATCAAGAGTCCCGAGGAAACCTCTAGCGTATTGGATAAAGAGGGAGCTGAGTTCGAATCCTGGGAAGCGCAACTGAATTCCTTCGTGTCCACGGTATGGGCACGTAGAATCCTTAGACCGGAATTCCACGTTGGTAGAGGAAAGGGGAAGGTAAGAGCCCTACAGATGTCGCCCCTAGAGCTGTTGGTCAAAACTGAGACGCCACAAGAGGTGGTTTACCTATACGGTGCTCACATTAAAAGCAAACAATGAATCTAGCGAATGTTTCGGGCGAATGTCGAAGGACAACTTGCCCGTCGCATTGGCAACAAACACAATTTTAATCAGGAATGGTACTTAAGCAAAATTCTCGGATAACTTTCCAAAATTAAAGCATCTATATCATGATAAAATGCGTAGAATCATTTACATCCTCGTGCAATAGACTTCTACATACAACAGGAGTAAATCTTCCGCTTATACAGACTGCGGCCATGGGAGGAAGCTTCACGCTTGTAATGAGCTCTTCATTGACACAGCACGATTTCTTGACACAGTTACGTATACGAAATGAGAAGAAATTCTACATGTAGAACTATTACTCGATACCTTAGTGATGAAACTTCTAAATGATGAACCCTCATAATTTTTAGAGCCACAATAAAGACAGAATAATTGAAGCCCTCTATGACAACAGATTTCCGAAGGTAAAACCATCCCCTAAGACCAATGAATGCCTTCTATTTTCTCTAAATTAGTATTTTTGAGCAAGTTTTTCGTTACATAATTCATAATCTTTAACCCGTAGGGGTTCCCAACTTATGTGTCGCGACCAGCAAGGGGTCGCGACGTGTTTTCTGTCTGGTCTCCGCGGTTTTATTCAATTAAAACGACTTTTCCCCCGAAACAATTTCCCCGAAAATGTTTTTAATATTTATTTACCATGAAACTATGGGGAAGTAATGTGTTCAAAAAAGCTTTCATTCAAAGCACAAACTCAGTTTGTTAGAAATCAACTGCCTTAATTAGGCGGTAAATGAAAATCGCAGTTACTACGAACAGTACATAAGTTCTAAATGTCAGTTTTTCTTTCATCGGTCTATGTTGTTATTTTTACATCACTATTGTGGTTTTCCTAATGGATTTAATTTAGGTAAGAGTTTTTTCTAGAAAGAGTGGGAAGGGGGGGGGGGGGGCGCAAAATGCATGTAAACCGTTGGAGGGGGTCGTGACCCCAGGAGGTTGGGAAACACCCTTTACAGTCGTGTTTGCTTTTGCTCGTATACTTTTTGGCTCTAATCCTTTGCAGTCGTATTTGCTACAGGAAGTGTTAGCCTAAAGGTTGGAATATTTTCATGATAACGCAGAAAAATTTTAAATACTTGTAAAAAATAAATAGATATTATATCTTCTTAACCTTTTATGCGTTAAAAATAAGAAGACCGGAAAATACAAAAAACAACCTAGGTGCTCAACGTCTACAGTTTTATGTGCGAAAGTTCCTCCTATCGAGCCATGTGTTTCCAAAAGTATCATAAAAAGTTGGGGAGACTTTCAAAAGAAAATATTGTCTTTTAGATAATTAGTCATGGGAATTTTAGGGAAAAGTTTGTTTTCATAACGTCAGATTTCTTTGTTGTAGCAGATGACGCATAGAATTTACTTTTACCGCTTATTGCAATAAAAATATACCACGAAACGAGTATTATTTTTATTTATACGCAAAACTATTGTTATTGCAGGCCACTCATATGCGACTCTCAAAGCTGTTCAGATTATATTGTAAAAGAAATACCTCCCACGAAATAGTTTATGCTGTGGTCGTCACGCATTTTTTAGCAGTAAAAAATTCCCAGACGCTGCAAGGCTACTGTTTGAAAAGCTGTATATCAGAGAAAAGCGTCTACATTTTTATTGGTAATATAAATGCACTTAGTAGTAAATAGACGCGGTTCTTGCAGACATAACGAAATTAAATTATACGATGTTATGTTTGAAATGAAAGCTTTATAAATATTTACTAGTATATTTACTGAGCTCAATAGATAAGATTTTCCTTAGCGTTCTTTCGCTTAAAGTTATGAGTCTCTGGCTACCTACGACAGATACTTATTTGCAATTTTGGGTGCATCGGCCAGCACTAATAGCCCAGTCAAAATAGGTTTTATGGCTAAAAAAATTTGAAAGTTTTGAAAATTGGTGGAGGTGTTTGTTTAGGCATGCTAATGAACATACTAAAAGTACTCACCGATCAGACTTGAGCTTTCGCCTCCATCTTGGAAAATGTTTACACTTTTTTGGTTTTTTGCAAATAACTTGAGAAATATTGATTTTATGTAAAAAATTTGAGTTTAAAAATTGAAGAACACTAAATTGTGAACAAAAACGTCATTTACATTTTTTTTTATAAATCGAACACGAACAAAGATAATTGACTTCGAAAGAAGCAGACCATCACACCTGGGACGCGGATGCGCGGATCATCCCCATCGCAATTGGGGGATGACCCGCGCATGTGCGCCAAAAGTCTTGTATACTCACGTTTGTCAAATCTCTGCATATCAAAGCTCAAGAGAAAGTTGCAACAACACCCAATCCATTGTTATCAGGTTGTATTGTGAGGCTTGGTGGATTCGATATTTTTATATCATACTTAGGCTGCATTGGGTACATAATGGCTGCAGGTGAGTTAAAATAAATATTAACTTTGATGTACGTAACTACGTCAGTAGAAAATTTTTTGCCTGGCCATGCATACGCTAGAAAAATCCTAGCTCATTTATCTACCCAAACATTTTTTGAAAAAATAATTTTTGACCTCCATGGACATATCTGATTTCAAAGCAATAATCTCCATGGGTTGTTTAGAGATTTTGAAGGCTTTTTTGTGTTTTTGCAAATAACTTGGAAAATATTAACTTTTATGTAAAAAAAGTTTAATACAAAAATTAAAGAAAATTAAATTGTGTATAAAAAATATTAAATACATTTTGTCGTAACCCTAACACGTACAGATATATTGACTATTAAATGCGCGTTGCTTATGGAGGTAGCGTCGAAGTCTCGTTGCAGGTGCTTTCCTTTGAATTATCTCCACTCCCTCCTTGCGGCATTCTTTAAACACAAGAAAATAGACTTTGATGTGTTTTGGTATGTAAATAATTGATCATTATTAATTTTATAAACGAATGTAATAAACTTGGATGTATTCACTACCGTATTTTCATTGTGTATAATTTTTTAAGCTTACCTACTTTATGGTTGACTTGCTTTTTTCGGTACGGGATTGTTCGCGTAGTCAGTCTTGAAAAGATCATCTATGGGGCAGCTAGAATCACTTCATACATCAATTCCTTTTATTGGATCGTCATGATCTACAGGGCAATAACTTCAATGGGGTATGTCGTTGTGACATAGTCCATTGCAGTTATTGCAGGCTGTTGTGCAGTTGATGCCTGCTTTCCGACACACGCATATTTCTCCCCAGTCAGTCTTGCTGTTGCAAAACACTATGCTTAAAACTGAATCGGGAGCCACTGCATCCATAGTTATGATAGGTACGAGGGTTTTCTCTTGACGTTTCCAGTCCCACACTTCAGGATTCAACTCCTTCCCAAACCACTTTTGCACTTGGTGATACAACCGAAAGGAAAGTAGCCTGGCTCCCTCTTCAGTTGAGGGAAGAGACGAAATGTATGGCTTTGTTTTAGTGTCAAATTTTGCGAAGCATTTTTACCTAAACTTATTTAATGACTCTTCACTGGAATGCTCTCCATACCAAATCAGAAAAAAAGCATTCTCCTGCTTGAACCATCATTGTGCGATGAGTTGCATTTATTAACTACTGTCACGTTGTGTTCAATATCTTTAATTTGGAACATTTTTATGCAAAGTTTCTTTCCTTTGTTGAATGCTGCAGAAGTAGTATCACATCCACTAAACGCATGTAGAAAAAAGATACTTTGGTAAGTCCCGATGATTATATTTCATTTGATGAATATATTTTTTCTTTGATTTCCCTTTGCGTGGTTTGACAGGGAAAATGTCTTTTTTCTGTAGGAGTGAGAGCTGTTAATAGAACCAGGTGGTCAACATCTTCACCGATGGTTACAACGATGTTGTTACCAGAACATGCTTCATTAATTGCAGTATTTATAATGAGAATGTCGGTGTCGTCATTACTTTGTCGGAATCGAATCCCATTGTTTCCCACCTCAGCTGATAGAATGCTGATCAATTCACTCTTATTGTTTTCATTTGAAAGGAACTATTCTTGTTGAACAGTAACTCGCATGTTTCCATCAAAATTTATGTCTACAGATTTTTTCACTATAGACCGTATATTTTGTTCAATTTTTTTGTAGTGTTAGTGGTGTTGGATTAGCCATTCAAAATGACTATACAGCTGGTACCATAATGCTTTTTTCTGTAGTTAACTTAATTTATGCAAACTGCCGAAAAAGTTAATTGTGTTCCCCATTTGACACGGTGTAGGAGAAAACCACTGTCCACAATGTTGACGCAATTCAGTAGGTTAAGGTCTAAGTTTGGAACTTCAAAAATGTCGTACATGGCCAATGTCGTTGTCTCTCGCATACCAGCTTCATTAAATAGAGCCATCGGAAAAGGAGCTAACTCATATTCTAAATAAAATGCTAGGTCTTCGTCGTTTTGTTTAGCAATCGCTATCCTCTGAAAAAGCAACAATGGGTTTACTACTATATTAAAACCGTTTCTTTCACCGTACAATTGACGGTGATCAAGCTTTCATAAGGTCTACCATTTCAAAGTACTGAACCCAGAGGGCTGCAGTGGGGGCCATTCTCTTTCAACTGCTTCAAAGTTATCCCCATTTTAATCTCATATACGATCGCTCGTATTTGAGTATGTCTGTTTATGGTTTCTAGCGATAGTAGTTCAGTAGCAAAATCTCTAAACAACTCATGGAGATTATCGCTTTTGAAATGAGATATATCCATGGCGTCAAAAATTATTTTTGCTAAAGCTGTTTGGGTAATTAAATTAGCTAGGATTTTTCTAGCGTATGCATAGCCAGGCAAAATTTTTTCTACTGACAAAGTTGCATACATCAAAGTCAGTATTTATTTTTACCCACCTCCAGCCATTTTGTACCCAATACAGCCTAAGTATGACATAATAATATAGAATCCCCCAAGCCTCACAATACAGCCTGATAACAATGGATTAGGTGTTGTTGCAACTTTCTCTTGAGCTTTGATATGCAGAGATTTGACAAACGTGAGTGTACAAGACTTTTGGCGCACATGCGCCGGTCATCCACCCATCGCGATGGGAGGATCCGCGCATCCGCGTCCCAGGCATAATGGTTCGCTTTTTTCAAAGTCAATTATCTTTGTTCGTGTTCGACTTATAAAAAAAAAACGTAAATGACGTTTTTGTTCACAATTTAGTGCTCTTTAATTTTTAAATGCAAATTTTTTACATAAAATCAATATTTCTCAAGTTACTTGCAAAAAACCAAAAAAATGTACACATTTTCCAAGATGGCGGCGAAATAGATAGATATAATTCTGAACTATAATAATTAAAAGCAGCATTTATAATGTAATTCCAGTTTCGGCTTTATAAACTGTAGTTGTTTTAAATATTAATAAACAAATATGTGCAAAAGATTAGTTTGTAGGAAATACGTATTTGTTTTTAATGAAAGTAAAACTTCTTATATAAACAGTATGTGATAGCAAAATATCAAATATTTAATCATATCTTTTTAAAACCCTGCATTTCCTTCATACTGAAAACATTCCAACCTATCTAAATTTTTTATCAAGGTTGATGGTTGATTTGAAAGCGCTTACGATTAACTTCTGCTACTCAAGGACTTATTAGACCGGGAGCTACAGTTTAAAGCCGATTGCTAACGGCTGCAAACATGCATGGCAACAGTGTGACTCGAACCCACAGGCTGTAGGCCGAATGCCAGTGCGTTACCCATTCGTCTATCGCCAAGTAAACAATTTGAATAATGCAACACACGGCAATATTTTGTTATTTTTTCATTTAACAGTGGCAACAAAAAGCGTACTGCATTCGAAACTTACTGCAAGCTTACAACAGTCATATGTTACTGAAACAAAAATGGTGGATTCAGTGGCGTAGCGAGCATAACTGGCGCCTGGGGCACAATACCTTTTAGGCGCCCCCCCCCCCCCGAAAAACGTAGAGTAATATATAATAAATAGAATTTGACCGTTTGGCGTCCTCTGCGAGTGGCGCCCGGGACATGATAGATCCCCTTGCCCCCCTCTCGTTACGCCACTGGGTGGATTTGACTGAAAAGATATCCGGAGAAGTGTCTCCACAATGGTTGTTTAGAATAGTTTTCTTCAAAAGGTTTTTTTAGATGCTTTAGATATGAAATATTAATGTGAATCAGGGTATGAAAAACAACCGTGCAAGATTTGAAAGTTGTATTTTCAAATTATTTCCTTTAAAATTTCCATAAAGGAATGGACAATATATCCATTTTAATTCCTTGTTATGTTCTTGAAAAAAGGACGAGTTGGCTTTTAGGATCCCCCCATGCAGATGAAATATCTTCCGGTATGCTTTACCACAAATCGGCACAGCTGCAGTTATCAAGCCCAGCTGCCGCTACATTCTCGCCTATTTTAGTTTTCGCACCGTGTGAATAAAGTAAAAATTACTTCCTTTTATAAATTATTGTTTGAGTTTTCTTAGTTCAGGGTTCAAACTTCTTGTTTAAGACAATATCCCTCCTTTTAAAAAACGTGCATTAGTATCATATCTAAATTCCCTTTCCACTAAATAAATTGTTTACTAAACCCCCCATTATAACCTCTAAATTATCGGTTATCGAACTATCACTCTTATATTGGATCACTCTTATATTATCCTCGTTTATTGGATTTTGTCTTGGAAATTAACATTTCTATCGATTAATTTCTTTATCTATGTTAGCATTCAAGGCGACAATCCCGTGACAAAGCAGTATTATACCTTCATGTCCCTGAACTAAGTAACAAAGAGGGGGGACACAAATAAAAGAGAGAAACAAAATTTCATAGATAAAAATCTATTGCTAAAGTTCAAAAGTTTTGTAACATGATCTCTGTAAGCGTTAAAAGATAAATATAAGCCCTTCACAAAAACTGAAAAGGTCTTACCCTCCGACGATTTACATTACTCCAGCAAAAACTGGTATCACGTGAAGCAAACAACCTAAACTCGAGGGTTGAATGCTAACTGATCATGATGTAAGCTATGAATATATGATACTTATTACAGAAAGAGAAATTGAAATATTTATTTTGAAAATGTAATCAGAAAAATCTGGAATGCACAATACCAGTATCGAGTGATAACAAAAATATAGCAAGGGACATCAACTCATCGTCAAAAAAGTTGCTATGACGTTGGCACCCATTTGTAACGTTTAGAGTATGTTTGAGCCCGAAAAAACGCACTGATAAAAAACAAATATGTAATATTTTTCAAAGAATTTTGCACTCGCTGATAAGAAGTCACAAACGCATATCTCACCAGTTGAAAGGTGAAGCGCTGATAATCACTGCTAACAGAATCCCTAAGTTCAGTCAGTAATTATACGTTGGTGGGAGCTTGGCCCCACCAATTAGGGTAAGATGGCCGTTTGTCCAGGGCTTTGAACTCTAAGGACCCGCAGGTGTTAAAATGAAATATTTTTATGTTATAGAATAATTATTTGTTTATGCTACAGGTATTAAATAAACGTTTTGTATCTATATGAAATTTAGTTATTGAAACGCTGTGAAATATACTTATGAACTCTTAGTCCGTTTCAAACGTTGAACAAAGATAACGTTTTTGGAAAAAAAAATATCGATCGAGTTTTGACTAAATGCCAATTACAAGAAACTTAATTTTTTTCAATTGATTGTTGCAGAAACACTGGCTTAAAACGACTTGTAAAGATTTTATGCGTTTGTTATTTTATGTCATGAAAAGCAGAAATCGTATAATCAGGTATTTAATCTGTTAAAAAAACAATACAAATGTATATTTTGTCGAGATAATCATGGATATTGATGACAAAATGTAAGAAAAAGAAAATGAAAATTTGTAAAGCTATCAACTGATAAGAGCAGTAGTTAAATGCAAAACTTAACGCTTGGTGAAAAAGTGCCTCTGCTAGAACGAAAAAAAAAAAAAAAGCTTGGTGAAAATAACGATCGCTTAATTATTAATCGACCGTAAATTATTAATTGTTAAAGCATGAAAACTATTAAGCGAAGAATCAAAATGATTATTGTATTAATGTTTTTTTTTCTAATAAAATAACCGAAGCTAAGAAAGGAAAATTATAAACTTAGATGAGAGATTTTGCAACTTCGAAAGATCGATAAACATTTAATAAAAGAAATATTTTGGCGGACCTTATTTAAAACTATTAATTTTTAGCCAGTCGTTCATAAACTGTAGTGATAAAAGATAATTTAATCTGGTAAAAAAGTACATTAATAACTGCGAAAAGTTTACATACGTATACGGGGGAACCTACAATAGTTGAAACTATATAAGACGGAATCCTGTCGAGAGAAAATGCTTTTCAATGAAAGGAAAATTATTTCAAACTGTTTGTTATTAATATTATTCATACTGTAAAAAGGGATCTCTAGGTAGCCTAATGGTAGCGCGTCGGTTTTCGGTAATGGGAATGCTCGGATCGAAACTCAACCAAGTGCCATTAAATACCTAGGCCGGATATGGGCACGTTAAATACGTAGACCGGATAGTTCTTCTATGAGGTCAGTGGGCGGGGAAGATGCGATACCCCCAGATGTCACCCCTGGGAGTTGCTCGGTAAAAATTATGGTGGCACCTAGCCAAGTCGCACTCAAACCCTTGTGGTGCTATTACAATCCGGAGCTACACTTCTTAGTCTGCAAAGCCTATATGGACCTGGTCTGGAACTTTCGGCCAGAGGGCATTAAGAACAAGAACAGGATGAAGTAATTCAAAATGTATTATAACTAAAAATTCAAGAATCAGGCTTCGACCGTCATACTTTTATTCGTTCAAGAGTAACACTAACTACAAATTCACGTAACGCACAAACCGCGAAGCAGCCAGGTGGAGCTACCAGTACGCCAAAACAATATATATCTTTTCAATTTGCAACACATGGTACATAAAACCATTAAATGCAAAACTGGGGATAACTTTGTATTAAATTTTTTTAAAACTAATTAAAACGGCAAGAGTGAAATTATCGAACAGAGGTTTATATACAAACTTTGGAGTCTACAGGAAAGTCTTCCTTTGAAAGAAATATTCTGGTGGACAATATTTTTGGATGTTATTTTTTGGTCAGTCATTAATGAACTAAAATAATTTTAACTAACAATGGATATTGAAATAAATTTTACTAAAAAGTGTTACCCATTTTTAAAATTTCAGTGTAGAAGTTTTAACAAAACCGAAGTCTTGCTATTAAAAAAGTTCTGAAGATTTATATGTGAGTATATAAATATTATTGATTTCGACAAGCAGTGTAAAACCGATGATGCTTCTTTCTCAATGTCGAGTTCCAAATTTAACATCTCTCAAATCATTTCGCAAATTCAATCGATTTTATTGTTTATGCTTTATTTAAAACAATACGGGGAAATCTCGCTCTAAAAGGTGTGTTGTACAAACGGGAAATAAACACAGCAGGGCCTTATCTCATAATTTCAGATAAATATTTCTGACAGATAGCAAAAACCAGAGAGACTTTGATTTAGACATTTCTCAAGGACCTATCAGAAGATAGTTCTGAACGTTTGTCTTCATCGATAATGCTCAATATTTTATTTCGTCAAAAATTTTAGAGTTTCGGTGTTCTTGTTTAGAATACAAAGGTTAGAATCTTTTAAACGTGACTAACATTTCTAAAACATGAAATCATCTTTTCTTTATTTTTTCGTGAAAGACCAGCACAAGGAGGATCGTGGACATGTTGTATCAGCATATTAAAATTCACACACTGATACTATTTTAAGCATTGCTCACACAATGTTTATCATGATACAAATCTTTAACACTTAAATGATACAATGGGGGTCACACCCCTTGGATCTTTTAAATGTTAATTTTTCCAAAAAAAATATAGTTCGGCTATAGCAATATTATACACAAAATTTCTCTGTAACATTTATGGAGAAATAACTGTATTTCACTCTGATTTTAATGATTCATTAACCCTACCATAATGAGACGTATTAGTTTCTCGTTTCTATTGGTATAAATAGAATATCAAATCATGGCCGGTAATGCATCATTACACATTTTTTTAGCTTCTTATGACTTTTGCTGTTTTCTATAGCCTTCTAAAATGTGTAAACTCCCTGTTCAAAGTTTTCCTTTTCTAGAAATAGCGTTCCCAAGGTATTCGAAGTAAAGCTATTTGCTTAAGTTGATTACATTAGAGTGAGCGATCTTTCATGTCTCGTAAATATTTTTAGAATCCTGGTATGAATTATTGAGAAATATTTCTCTTTATTTAACTCTTTTAGTGAAAATTTTGAGTTTATTTTCTTATTAGTTGTAAGTTTGAAACAACATGTTTTTGATATTAAATGTTATAAGTAAACCACTTCCAACTAGGTAAAATGAACTAGGTAAATTGATTAATCTGGAAATAAAAACATATCGTTAATGATCATCCCTAATCGTCCTGTCTTCAAGTCAACTCACTGATATCTACGTAGCTCGTAAAGAATTTCCCAAGGACAAGCCCACTAGGGCAAACCTCTGTGTGGATTCCTATGACTGTCAATCCTTGGTATCAGGGATGCTTTACTAGTTACGATCCCCTTGTGTTGGCATCGTCAATCGCTTAGGCGCTTTCCAGAGGGAATCCACCATGATCTTCCAATGCATTCCTTCACACATTGGCATCCTTAGCAGCGAATAAACCTGATAGCGTAACCCTTCAACGGTCGCGCTCGGGTATAGAGAGCAACATTTTCGTAATTTTGAATGGTTTGTTTTTACATGTAAGGGTAGAATGTTCTAAGTAGTTTCTATTTATAGCTACACCCTTTCTAATGCAGGTGTGATTTTCTGATCCTTCTGTTTCCTTCCCTTCATTGTTAGCTCTTGATTTAACCGTGGTAAATCACCGGATTTACCACGGTTACATCACGGATTATACTGGATTACAATACGACAAAAGCAGGAGTTGATGTAGTCGATCAAATGTTCATCTATGACACGGTATTCCGCATATAACGAATATGGACTCTATCATTGTTTTTTAGGTTTTTGGACATAATAGGAATCAATTCGCAAATTGTCCTTAGATCTAATAAACCGGACAGTTTTGAAATAGGGCGATTGTATCTGCATTCTATGGTCTTTAATTACAAATTTATCTCAGTATTATCAACATTTTATATCTTGTAATAAAAATCAGAATTATTATTTTCCATTTGAAAAAAAGAGTTTATTACATAAGGAATAATCAAGATTGAAAGAGACGTTGCACTTTGTACCACACGCGCCTGCTGGTGTTCAAAAAAAATTGGAGCGCCTGCTGAAGGGTTAACAAAATCTATTGCAGAAGTTTTGCCAAATGGCAGGATAAGTTCCAAAGCTCACTGAGAAAATGACCCCCGCTCAATAACTGCTTCTAGAATTTACAGAAATCCCAGCCCTTCTCACCTCTGGTACAAAATCGAAACATTAGGCTAACTTTTAAATCTCAAAATTTCAAGAAACATCTTTACCGTGCTATGAAGGCTTAGAACCAGATATCAGTACAGATGACCTTCGAGAATGGAACCAAAACTTTCCCTCAGTGTATCAATTGCAGTAGCGCTTCAGCCTCTCATTAACACATTCTACAGTATTTAAATGTTGTGGCGTCACGACAAGTAGTAAGGCAAAGCCAAATTTTAAAAACAAAACATAACAAAAAGATTTATTTACAAAAAGAATTAAACATTAAACACTTCCGATGTAATCACTTCATTTACGTGCAGATTCACAAACACACGCTCCAGGCCCATTCTCAGCCCAAAAACACAGGAGCCTAGGAAAAAAACGTCTACACTGTGCGGAATCTATGAAGCGTCTCCCTCAATGTCTGGATTTCTCAGAAGGGGTGGAGGAGCAGCCAGATTATCGGCTGACAGTTCTTCTGGAGAAGCCGAACTTTATTACATTTCGAAACGTTAAGTTGACAGCTTTAGTGGTTTGTCTTGTGAGGGAAACGGTCTTTTTCTTCCCGCACGGGTTCCGAAACTGGTGGAACCGAACAACACATTCCTTGAAAACACGCAGCTGTGTTTTCCAAGAGCTTGTGGGGTTTCGGGAAAAATAACCTCATCTTTCCAGTACGCTACAATGTTAACACTCAAGGTTTTGTTTCTCCAACTCTGCAACAATAGCCCCAAAATTAATTCTGCACAACTTCCATGGTTTGATGTAAGATGAAGTACCCACACCAGGGATAAGCACCACCACTTTAGACTAGGACCTAGTCACTAGGTTAAGTGCCTTTAGTTCCAATCGTAATATGTCATACATATTGTTAATGATCAATAATTTTATCTATTAGATAGAAAGCAACGTAAAATAAGTATACTTTCAGTAACCTTCTCAGATTTATGGAAATTTTCTTATTTAATCTTAGCGAAATCTAGGGTAATTTTTCATTAGAGAGTAAATGGATGAAACCACGAACTTATCAATTGGTGTGATGTTGAAGAAAGTGTCGACCCTGTAACTGGAGGAGATCTCTGCTCTTATGGTATGAAATTGGTTAGAAAATGGATATATTTTCGATGACAAGAAAGTAATTATCCTTTAAAGAAAACACAGAGAAGAAGGGAAAATTAAAGATAGAAACGGGATGATAGCGATGTTGATTTGAAAACCTAGAATGATCATGGTATGGATGCATGGATATCTGAATGTTTACAAAAGATGTTATTCCCAAAACATATCCAGTAAAATTTCATTATCGGATACCTTTTATCACGAAACCTGTAGATAAAATTTTACTTTATTTTGATGTGTCGTAAAAAGCGTTGCTGGTTACACAAATAATTATAATGCTGTGGCCTAACCAGAAACAATAATTAAAGCGGATAAAACTTTTCCAGGAATAGACTTATCTTGATGAGAGTAATTTTAAGATGTTTGTACTGTTTGTATCAATAATTTTGTTTTTATGTTTACTAGTAAATTAATACAAAATACTGATATTTCCTTTTACAAATTCAAATTAAATTTCTGAATAGTTTCATTAGTATTTCTAAATACATACTTTAAGAAACAATATATTTTGAATATGTTTTATTTTATAGTGCACCTGATCATAAAAACACTCAGCTGAGCAAATCTGAGAGAACGAGAGTCATGGCATTGGAAAATACGTAAACCACTTTTTCATTCTGTGTAATAAAGGTAAATGAAATTTATTTGCCCTTTCTGAATCTGAAATAAATGTAATTTTAAAAATTATATATTTGGTATACAAAAAAACTTAGTAGCTTTTTCAAAACATGTTAAAGATTAAAACACTTACTATTTACTACATTTTCCATAAAACTCTTTGTTAAGTGTCCGTTTTACCGAAGTATTATTTTTCAACCAACGTGAAATGCTTATTCCTCAAAAGATAATACTCGATGTTACAGAAGTTGCTCAGATATTTAAAAAAATTCACTTTTACGTGTAATATATACAAGTGAGAAGTGTTAAAAGCATTGAGTGATGAGTCTAAAAGTCAGTCTGCGAGAAATTGCCAACGCACCGAAATTTTCTTGCAGTCTCGAGGTAAAAGTCCTCCTTGACCAGCAGAGAGCAACGAGCAGATGATGTCCATTTGGATGACCAGGATTTTAACATCGTACTGATAGGTGACAGAAATGCTTTCCAATTTAAATATTTTGTGGGGAAAGGTAACTAATTTTTCTCTTAAAATGAAGCATTGAATTCCCAGTGAAATGGTTTCTGAAGACACGAGAACTGGACGATCTATAGTGTGTTTAAAGAAAAAGTGATTTGCAAGAATTTAAGTAAGTTAAAAAAAAGTTT
Organism: Dolomedes plantarius; assembly: GCA_907164885.2. NCBI lineage: Eukaryota > Metazoa > Arthropoda > Arachnida > Araneae > Dolomedidae > Dolomedes > Dolomedes plantarius. The sequence continues at coordinate 160,657,340 of OU015498.1, read as the reverse complement.
AAAATTATTTTAGATAATGATTTGACTGAGACTGTGACATTAAAATGTGATAAATTCTAAGACTATGACATTAAAATGTGATAAATTTAATTAGATTTTTTTTATATTTCAAAAAATATTTTGAATAAGGGGAGTCAGCACACTTAAATTTTTTTTAAAATTTCATTTTCTTTTATTTGTTTCACATGTAGTAACACAAGGCAGTAAACAAAATGATTTTCATCAGAAAATTCATCACGATAAACGAGTTCCGATCGTTCATAATGGGAAAATTTTCTAATTTTTAAAAAATCTTATAAATATTTTTTCCCACATTTTTAATATTTTCAGATGTTTTTACTTATGTTCACAGGAGTTTCCTTCTAAACTTAAGAGATCGATTTACTTTAACTTTAGAGATTATTTTCCGAAATTATTGATTAGTGCAAATGAGGAAAATCATTCAAATGTATGGAAAAAGTTATTTAAGAATATAAATACCTTTATGTTTTTATTATTTTTTTCCGTTTGATTGTAAAATTCCCCCTTTATTCCATGAAATAGGTCATTGGTCCTTACATGAGGAAGTCTGATGACCAAGTAAAAAATCATTAATTATCTTTTAAATATTTATCGAAGTTTTAGCAATTTAAACATAAAATGCAATTAATCATCTTAAATGAAAAATGCTACATAAAAATTTAAAATTTAAAGAAAACCTGTTAAAAGCACAAGAATTAAAATAAATTTTAATATTCAAAATATTGAAACATCATCCCTGTATATTAGAATTATCAAAGTTTCAATATTTTAATTATATACTTGTAAATTACATGAGATTTCAGGTAATTACCTTTAACTGGATTTTTATTGAATATTTATTCATTAGAAAAATATGGCCAATCAATTATTTAACATCAGAATAGAAAAACAAATCTTGTACCTGCCATTTAGGCTATACATGTTAAAAATTACGAAGTTTGCTCGCTCAGAGCTATGCAGTTAATTATTTGGCATAAATCAATTTACCGGGGTTATATAATATTCTTTATTCAAGATATTAAAAGGAAAAAATAGAACCTTTTTTTTAACGATTCATGACAAAGAACAAATCGTGACAACTGAGTATTTGGATTCAGAACAGATTTCTCGCAAGAAATTAAAAAGAATTTCGACTCTCCCCTAGTCAATATATCTTACCATTTTTCACTTATTGATTTTGTCTCTTCTGATATGATTACTGAGAACGTAGTGCATGTAAAATGCAAACACAGCAGGCAGCCGTCTCTTGGCGAAATGGATCGGATAATTGGCGATCGTACTCACTTTTTATCGAAACGATTGGCGAGATAAGATTAGAGCAGTGTGCAGCTGATAACGGCTTTGGTAATGAAATCAAACAGGAGGAAAAAGCATATAAAAGATCTCGGCAGCGAACTCGATCATGGAATGTTCTTTAATTATTATCGACTCTATTTTCCCTATGAATTTCTCACCGCGGGAATTCACCGAACACATTAGTGACGTCTGTTCCTGACACTTGCGGTAAGAAAAGCTGGCTATTTCTAGAAAAATGCTGCATTTATTTTGGAAACGCTGATTTTGAATATTTTATGGATAACATGGTATATATTTATTAAGTCATTGTATCCTAAAACACGCCGAGCAGAATCTGCATTATTTACGAGTTGATAGAATTCCGAACACAATGTAAGACGTATTTATTCCTCAAAACGTTTATCAAACTTTTGACGATCCTTTTCTTTGCCTTCTCGACTGCTAAAATTACAAATGGAATTTTATTTTATTGTATTCACTTCGTTGGGATTCAGTTTCCATAAAATGAAAATTAGAATTGAAATGTTCTTATAATTTATTTAATTGGTATGTCATCTTTTCTCTAATAAAATTGGTGACATAATGTAATGTCACACTGAAACTTTAAGCAGACTTTAGAGGAGTTAAGTTATATCTGTATAAGTTTATCATTTGATTTCAGAATCGTCAGTTCATGTCTATTTATTCATTTGAGTTGTTACAAGATTTGGAAAAAATCCATTTATTAATAAATACTTTTCAATATACTTTAATTCCCTTTGCATGACAATCATAGTTTGCAAAATGCTTATAAATTAGTGAAAAGAAAAATTAAGTCTGAACAAGTATTTCTTTATTAAAATAATGAAAATTAATAAATATGTATGACAAATATCAATAGAGTAGTTTAAAGAAAAGTATTTTTATGACATTCTTAAATTTTGAAAACTTTAATTTAAGAACTTCCAAATTTTCGTTATTATCATTTAAACATTTGAATAATTTAATGTTGCAGAGGTATTTAAAAGACAATTAATCAAAAAAGTTTCAGTTTTCAGTATCATTCCTCATGTCTTCCTAAGTATGAATTTGATTTCAGTGAATTTAATGTCTGACTGGTATTAAAATACGCTTCTAAAATTTTATCAACTGAATCTAGATTCATAAAAAAACACCTCTTTGGTAAATTTTTGGTAAATCTATTGAGGTTATTACTTATTGCATCAGTTCCGATTGCATTATTTAGCTTATAGAGGAAACAACGTTACCTCAGCAGGAGAGACATTACTCAATAATTATCCCTTATTGTTAATCATTATATCTGAAGCTACTACATCGGCAAAGCAAAAATGATCTGATATTTAAAGATAACTAATGGCAACAGGTCAGGCATTCAATGAGAGTGGAAAAGTGGTCGTTCGTAATTGATGAAATTCTGCCCGATGCTTGATGTAATTTTTTTTAACAGTTGAAGTTGAGAAATTGTAATTTAAATTTCGCTGATAAATTTATGTTTGAGTTTACTTTATAATAGATTCAGTCTTCTACATAATCGATTTTTATTTAGATAGTAGAAATTTTTTTTCTTTCGTTATCCTTCATTTACTATAAGATTTTACATTCTCTCCAGGAAAAATACTTTTGATGCCACAAATAATTTTATTTTGCCCGTTTTGTTTTGTAAACTTAAAACTTATGGTTCTTAATTTTAAGCTGTAAATTATTGAATGGGTAGGACACACACATACGCAAACAAAGATAAGATGAGCATTTTCAAATTATTATCGTAAATAAAATTCCTTATGCGGGAAATCCCTAAAAATTATTTTTATTCAAGTCAGATTTAATTAATTGTTTTATAATTTTAAATTTTAATTGGTTTCGGAGTACAGATATTCTTTGACTTGAGACAGAGATAGGGACCGAGATATTGGTCGTAAGTTGAGTTGGTCGTAAGTCGAGTTTCAAACAATTATTTTTTGTATATGTACATACATATATTTTTTACTTTCATGCGTAATTTAAAATACGTTGTATTTAGAAGACATAAATTATTCTTCGCCATCACTACTTATTATGTTAGTACAATCCATTGGTTCAGAATTTGCGACGGAAGATACGTTGAAAGTTTTTTTAACAAAGTTATCCAAGGTAGTTTGAAAAGTTTGCGTCTTCCTTTCCTTGTATATTGTCTGGTAGAAAGCCAGATTTTCCTGAATACGACGATTTACACTTGTGAATCTTTCTTCATTTGGATACATTGCTTTTAATTGTTGTAGTCCTTTATTAATATAATGAAAAGCTGAAGCCATTTTTGAAGCCAATGAAGGTTTATTTGATTTATTATGTGGAAACTATTGCATCATATATTTTTATTATAGCGTCATAAATTTTTGCAGTATTGCAGAATATTGCATCATACTTTTTAATTATGTAATACATATAGGTATGTACTGTACATTCTGGAAACATTATTTTTGAGAATTGTTTTTTAAATTTAAAAATTTTGGTCGTAAGTGCGAGCGGTCGTAAGTCGAGGAATACCTGTATTGTATTAAAATAGTTTCAAAATAGTCTCTTATCTCATCGCCTTTTTATAAGTAACACATATTTTTATTTGTCACATGAACCAAAAAGTACTATCTCGAAATTAATAATAAGCAATTATTAATTAATGCACATGCAAATATTTTAAATACTTTCTTCTCCCTTCTCCGTTTATCGTCTTTGTATAGTTTTTGAACTTAAAATATCTGTAAAAAGAATTTCCAATTCTTGAAATGAAAGTTAGATTTCATAATTTTGATTAGGTCACCTTATTACGTAATTATAACTTTTCCATAAGTTGCATTTTTTACTTAGAAATAAGCTATTGAGATGTTTTATAATTTCCATATTCTTCCAAATGCTAATTCACTTTGATGAAGGGGACCTCGAATTTAAGTTTATTTCAGGAAAACAAATGAAATGAAATTTTCATCGGCAAAAATAATAGAGCGGAAGCCTAAATGAACAAAAAAAAAGAAAGACATTCAAAAGCAACAACATTTTTCCAAATGAAGAATCATTGCTCGACAAAAGCTCTAAGTGAGTGAGCGATTGAGACAATTATTTTAATAAGGTCTATCAGAGGAGGAAAAGAGAAATACTTATCTAGAAAATGAAAGTGAGAGATAGCATAAAAAATTATCGACTGTTAAACTCTGATAATTGGAAATATCGAAATGATCAACGTAGTGTTCGAATAATACACAAATAATACATGCTCAGTACGAAAACAAAGATGAGTTACTTTATCATGAAAGATAAATGGATTAGGATTAGATTGATATAAAAATGAAATAACTGAAATTTCTCTTTTCTGGCGACAGAAATATTACGAAACCATATATAATTATAACAGCAAAGTCTAATTCAAATTGTATTTTTACAAAATGATAAATTTATTTTATTGCCTACCGTTATTATTCAACAGCCCTTTTCTTGCAGGGTTTTCAAAACGATACTAAGAAAATATTGGGAAATGTTTAGCTAGTATAATCTGATTAATTTACTATCTTTGGTTTACCATCAGCATTAAAGGAGAGTGTTTTCCATTTATTTCTAGAACACCATCCGATATTTCTGCATTTCATTTTTGCGTGATCATCAATTCCTTCTCTCCAAGATGTTGAGATTCCTTGCGGTCATCTCGTTCTTAGCGTGTTTCCAGCCTTCGTTTCAATCGGCTCTTTTGAACATAAATATAACAGGTAAATATTAAATTAAATTATTTGTTTCAATGAATTTAATTAAAAATACTTTAATTATGAATCAGTGAATCATAATAGGTAATCTTACCTACACAGATAATGTCTAATTATATATTTCTTTCCAAAGTTTTACCCCAAAATTATAATTAAAAAAATATTCGAAATCCCTTGTTTTTATTGTATTACAGTTTAACTTAGTTTCTCTCAAATATTGCCAAAAGTATATTCAAAGCACACAATCAATATTATATAATAATTAATAATTCTTAATTGTTATAAAAAATGCATTTGGTACTAGCAGCTATAATACGTGGATAAAGATTAACTACAAGCGGGGCAGATTAATATCAGTACGAATGTAAAGTGAAACCTTTTAAGGCACTAACTTATCCGGATAATTTGATGGACAGATAAAACAAATCCATGAAATCTTACTGCAGAAGCAATTTAACTTCCGCCGTCAGCAACAAGCAGAAAACTTTCCATGCATAATTTTTTTCAATCCAACGAAACAATTATATACGTATATTTCTGAATGCCAACATTTACGAGTTTGAACACTTGCACTGCATATCCCAGTTTCCAACATGTACGGGTGCAACTTTCCGGGTGCAGACGTTTGTCCACACGCAAGTTTGCCATAAAAAAGAATAAAAAATCAGGAAAATTTTGTTTTGAATTTTAGAGCCGACTGCTGTACTAAAATAATTAAATTTTACAAAACACAGAGCTATAATATACTGAATACAGCAAAATTTCTACATGTAAGCAGTAATGTATATAATTGTGTTAGATGCACTTTGCCATATTTATATCTCTTTAAATACAGGAAAACCTCTCATTAACGAACAACCATAGCACACAAAAATTAATCCGCAAAATTAAGATCTGTCATCAAATATCGCTGGAATGATTTCCTTTAGACCTACAGAGAACACATGTCGAAATTCTCTACCTGCCATCTATCAGCGACTTAAATTATAATCATTACATCAGTGGGTATTTTTCAGTTAGAGCTGCGACAATAATTTGTAAGCTTTTTGGGGTTGTCACCATGTACTAGTCAATATTTTGAAAATCAAGAAATATATTGAAATTTCGAAAAGGGTCTTTATCATTCAAAGTTTCGATTTCCTTTGTGTAATTTTTTAAGTTTCCTTTCTTTGATTTCAATTAAATTTTTGATAACTGTTTCTTAATTGTTTGTCTGTTTAACGCGGAGGTACTTTGTCATGAGACATTCGCCTTTTGTTATTCACCGCGATTTGCTGGGTACTTTATTATGGGAACACCCTAAAGGTGTGCCAACATTCCTTCCTATGAGGGAGGACGACGTGGTAACGACCAAGCCTCATTCGGGATTTGAACCCAAGCCCACTGCGTGACAGCTCAGAACGCTAACCACTACACCATGCGGGTGGCATTTTTGAGAACATACATTTTACTAGATTAACTTTTGTCGGTTATAATTTAATTTTATAAATTTTATTTTGCTTGTTAAAAAATCCTTTCGCGTTTGCAAAATAGATTTACATGACCATTTATGTTTCACTAGTAATAACAGCTTACTACAGCTCATATTCAAAATATTAGAATAATTACATTTTTTTACAAATAGAAAATATCGTTTGGTAATTTAATGTCTCTTAATGCAAATATGCAAACGATATTTTTATTAAGAACTTATTGTTGATTAAACTTATTTATTATCTTAAAATTAATATCATTTTTGAAAAGATTAATTGAAAAAAAATTATTTTGAAAAGTCAAAATAATAGAATATATATTCAAGTGCTTCAAAATATTAGAATATTTCCCATTAATTCTCCTTTAATTATCACCAATTCATAACTGGAGGCATCATTGATTAAATTCAGACGATTTTATTTAAAACTAGCTGAAGTACCCGGCATTGCTCGGGATTTTAACAATATTTGTTAACCAAAATCAACACAGTATAAATAACATAGAAAAAGTATATGTGAATTGTTATACACATCTCAGAATTCAGGAATTTCAGCCTTTCATCATTGAAGCACTAAAATCTGAAAAGTAAAAATGTCAAATTGTCTAATGTTTGCTAACCAAAATTAATTTAAAACTAAACACGTATTAAATAACATAGAAAAAAACATGTGAAATCTTATACACATGAATAAAATGAAAACCCAATAAAATAAATATATAAAATTATAATAAACTCCTCAGAATTCAGCTAGATTTAGCCTTTTATCATTTGGGCATAAAAAGAAGCTGAAATTACAGGTTTAGCTGAAATTTCCAATAGAACCATGATATGACTCTAGCGCTGCCTCAAAAAAATGAAGTGTTTGATTGAGGGCTGCAAACCATTCAACTCCTCTCCACATTAAACTCCTATAAACATCCTCTACATATTAAATTCCTTTTCTCTCCATAATAAACTCCTCAGAATTTTGGTAGATTCAGCCTTTCATCATAGTACCACTAAAACCTGAAACATCCTCTCCAGAAATATAAATTTATTAATTACAATAATTAAACTCACGCAAATGTATGAATTACATAAGTTTTTTAACCAACATTTGAATAATTCGTAAATGAAAAAGCATATGAAAATAAAGATAATAAGAACTTCCGGAATCGAAATTAATTACCCTTAATTTTTAATTAATAAAAAACCAACATAATATGAATAAAAACGATAGTTGTTTAAAAGCATATGAAAATAAAGCTATTATAAAGATAATAATAAAAAAAGCATATGAAAATAATGCTCGCGTATGAAGTTAACTTTATGATATAAAGATAGTAATAATAATATAAACCGCGTGCATAAAATAATTTGCTTTTCAAGCGAAATAAATTAATTTTTAGAAAAAAACTACTTTTAATCGATAAATTAAATACATTGCACAAAATTTTGATTTTACCAACTTTCTACCCTACAATTTACACCCTACTTCTTTGAAGTTGGGTCTTGAAACATCCTCTTTGAAAAATTTACACCCTACTTCTTTTAAATAGGGTGTAAATATAAAGTTTTAACAGCGAATTGAATGCCAGTTAAAAATTATTGTTGTTTAAAATCATATGAAAATTACGCTATAATAAAGATTAAAAAAGCATAGGAAAATAATGCGTGCGCATGAAGTTAACGTTACGATATAAAGATAGTAATAATAATATATATATATAACAGTTCCGTAACTAACTGACTGAGTGACTGATTGACTGACTGACATACAACGTACAGACCAAACCGCGGGAAATAAAAGGGCTGAAATTTTGCATGGCGATTCTTCTTATAGTGTAGGAGTGCACTAAGAAAATTTTTTGAAAAGTTCTTAGATTTTTTTAAAATTAAATTTTTGAGTTGTTTTAGTAACTTTTTTTTAAGTTTGCATTTAAAATAATAATAATTTGAGGGTTATAAAATTTATATCACGAAAAAGATCATAAAAATTCCTTTAATATGAAATCTTTTTCGAATCTTTACCTCCATTTTATGATTTTTGGTGAATTTTTAAAGATTAATTTTTAGAATTTAACCTTTTACATGCCACACTATGATCAAGGAATAAAGTATCATATTTTGCTACGTAACTTTGCTCGATAACTTCCAGGAAGTCGGTCCAACAGGTGTACTCCACTCATTCCTTTATTATATAATTTTATAATGTAAGGTTAAGGAAAATCAACTTTTATTTTAGCTCGGACATATCTTTTTGCTCTTCCTAATGGTTTGTGAGTGATAAAATTTGATGTAATAGTTACAACAAAACTATCGTTCCAATGGCACATATAAACTTCTCCATCGCATCGGTAATCAAACTCTCCACGTTGAAATTTCGATATTTCTTTTGCTGTTTTAAGAGAACATTGTCCCGTTCTGGAATCTCACACTGTGCCGATTGCCTTAAAGCCTTTGTTAGATAAATCTGTCAGCAGACTGTACGATGTAAAAAAAGTTATCGAAAAATATTTTGCGTTTCTATGGATTGTCAATAAAAGATAATAGTTCGGAGACGACTTTTGATCCAAGTGGCAAATTTTCATTTTTCGAACTTTTTCCACCGTAGATAGACATAGCATAAGGATAACCATTTGCTGAGCAGATCATCCAAACTTTGAAACCAAAGCGAATTGGCTTTCCACGTATGAACACCTTAGCCGAACGATGTCCATAACACGGAACCATGGATTCATCGATATTCATATTTTCATGAAAAAAATCCAAATTGACGAAAATTTTTTCCAACCTCTTTATAAAAGGGAGAAATTTTCCCTAATTTATCGCCTGGTTCCAATTTACTATTATCAACAATGTGGAAATACTTTTTTAACATCCGAAATTTATTTCTGGGCATTGTATTGTTAACAATTAGGATATGCAAATCTTCCTGAGAGCTCCAATATGTATTTTCATCAGGTACTGAGTGGTAGCCACTAAACAACAGTAATCCAAGAAACTGCCGAATGTCATTTGCGTCGACGCCTAAAGAGTCTCCTTTTTGTAGGGCATACAGCTTTGTAAGTTCGGCTGAATTTTCTATGTAATCAGACGGCAGAATCACTGATTGACGGCAGAATCACTGATCACGTGTGATATCACTGCTTTTGTATATCGTTACATGCCAATCTTCTTTATTGGAACATTGCATTTTACGCAGTCTTGAGGAAATATTTCTTGTTATTATTTTAATTTATTTTATTAACTCGTTAAACTTGTCCTTTGCAAGTACGATGGGGAAATTTTTGGGTGGATTTGAATTTTTAGGAATTTTATAGAATTTTTTTTCTTACGTACTGTAAAAATTGTGAAAAAAGCTGATTTTTAGAAATTTTTCTACGCTAAAATATTCATATTTGAAAAAAAAAAAGTCAAAAAATCAATCATGCCTTCTATAATATACGGTAATTTTTTCAAACTGACAGATATCATAGTTTATTTTTAAAAAAAATATTAAACATGGTGTTCCAAAAAAGAAACATTGGCATGTAAAAGGTTAATTTATTAAACGCTGATCACGTGATTTCTTTTTCTGTTACTTTAAATAAATTTATCTTCACATAACAACGAAATAGGCAAAAACATACTTTTTTTCTTGCTAATGCAGCAGACGATTGGACATTATTAAAAAAAATATTAAAATAATGTAAAAGATATGTTCCTCAAATTGTACTACATTAACTGTACTATATTCTTTAGTATGTCCTATGAGATTTAATTTGAATATTTTCTTCTACATTATTTTGTCTATAAAAATATCCCTTACGATTTTTTTATTAATATATTTTTTTGTTTTTTTAACATCCATCGTATACATTGATCGTCGTATTTATTATTTATATATATATATATATATATATATATATGTATATATATATATATATATATATATATATATATATATATATATATATATATATATTGGCATTAATTGCATACAGTGACATTGTATTTAATTTGAATCTACCGTTCGTTTAGGAACACGTTTAGGAGGTGTTGGTTTATAGAATACTAAAAGTTTAAAATAGTGGCGCCATCTATTGCACATCTGTGAATCGAAAATCGCATCCTTCAAAAATTGTTAGTTATCCTAATTGTTAGCAATACAATGCTCAGAAATAAATTATTGATGAATGTTTGTTAATCAAAATCAATTTTAAAACTAAACACAGTATAAATAACATAGAAAAGATTTAGCCTTTATCAGTGGAGCAAAAAATCCTGGAAAGTAAAACATAAAATATATAAATTTATAATAAACCTACCAAAATCCATTAAAAAACTAAACACAGTATAAATAACATAGAAAAAACGCATACGAAATGTTATACACATTAATAATATGAAAACCAATTAAAAATATATAAATGTATAATAAACTCCTCAGATTTCAGCTATATTCGGTCTTTCATCATAAAAAAGCTGAAAAAAAAATAAAAATAAAAATAATTAAAAAAAATAATAAAATAAAATAAAAATAATAATTTAAGAAATAATAAAATAAAATAAAGATAACAATTAAAAAAATAATAAAATAAAAGCTGAAATAAAAAAGCCTTCATAAAATAGCTGAAAATACAGGTTTAGCAAAATTTGCACGATCTCGTACTCGAACCCGAGTCTTACGGGGTACCAAATGAAGCGTTTTAACGACTACGCCACGATTATACACAAAATTGGTGAGTAAAGTAAAAAATATACGCAATGAGTTTTTTGGAAAATTGCTATGGGTTGGTGAATATACATACATTTATGGAGTAAGAGGAGTTTTAAGTGAGAAATAAGTTAGCAGGATAGAAGCATAGTCTTTAACTCTTCAATAGACATAAAGACATAAGCTAGGGGGATTGCAGTAGCGATTAAAAAAGATCGTGACACTTAGCGTGGTTGATTCGAATTTTCCATCGCGTGTGAGAGTGTCAATATGCCGTTGGATCCGATTTATTTTAGAGTATAAAATCTGACTTGAAAGATTATTATTTTCATTTATTATTCTGGTTTCATATATAACTTGAAACTTTTTGATTTTATTTATTTTTATCTTTTCGCTCGCTGTTTTCCCGCTAACCCTAACATGGACGCCATATTCAGAGGGGTGATTCCACAAAGTGTAACAGCTTACAAATTGTTGGTTTTTTATTAATTAAAAATCAACGGTAATTCATTTCGATTTTTGAAGTTCTTCAGACCCTCGGCTGTTTTTAAAGACGTCTGTATGTAAAATTTCACGATCGTTGCTCCTAAACTGTGGATTTCTATACAATTACAGAGATACAAACATTCATTTTTATATATTAGATCAGTATTCTTTTTGCAGTTTGTTTGCTTTTTCGTCTTAAAATGGGTCGTGTGAGTGATACTCCTGAATCTATTAAACTTCGCATGGTTGATTTGTATCGGCACGGTAAAAATCAATGTTATATAGAGAATTATTTACATTTTTCACAATAAAGCGTTAGTAAAATACTAACACAATATTAAAAAAATGGAAAATTTCAAAATAATAGCCGAAATGGCGGCCGAAAACCAAAAACATCTGATAGAGCTGACAGGAAACTGAAGCGTATAGTTAAGAAAAACCGTTTTAAAAGTGTGCGATTCTTGCACCCAAAATGGAAAGAAGAGGAGTTGAAGTTTCTAAATCGACAACATTAAGACGTCTCCATAAATTTAAGTTTGAATCTCGGGTACCGAAAACAAAACCTCTCATGACTGCAAAACAAAAGTGTATAAGATTGAATTGGTGTAAATCAAGACTTTTATGGAGCGAAGAAGATTATAAAAAAATATTATTTAGTGATGAAAGTATGTTTTGTGTTTCATATGGTAATCAAGGTATTCGAGTTTGGAGAATGAAGCAAGAAGCATTTGATAAAGAATGTCTTAAACGTTCGGTAAAATTTGCTGCGAGTGTCATGGTTTGGGGTTGCATGAGCGCAGAAGGACCTGGAAAGTTATGCATCGTCTACGAAAAGGTTAACTCTCAGATATATCAAGGAATTTTGAAATATTACATGATTCCATCATCAGAAGATTTATTTGAAGATGATTTCATCTTTCAACAAGATTTAGCGTCACCGCATACCTCGGTGTCAACTAAGAATTGGTTCCGCCAACGTAAAATTAAGGTACTTCCTAGGCCACCAAACTCACCAGACATTAATCCCATCGAAAACTTATGGGGTATAATGAAGAAAAAACTCCAAGAAAATCCTCCTTCAAGTAAAACTGAGTTAGTGGCACATATAAAGTTTATTTGGGCTAATATTGATAGAAATGTTTGTAAACACATTGTATATAGTATGCAAGATCGATTGTACGCTGTTATTAAAGCTAAAGGGGATACTACAAAATATTAACTACCATTTACTTCATATTCATAAGGTAATATTTTTGCGTAAAATAAAATATTCTAATATTTTGAACCAATCTAAATTTTATTCTAATATTTTGATGTGTTTCAGAAAGATGTTGTATACCTAATTTATTGTATTTTATATTTTGTAAATGTTACAATCTTATCTAAACATTCCAGATTTAATTTATAAGAAATTTAATTGCATTTACTTAGTATCAAAAATAAATAAATGGAAAATAATTTCTTTCTCATTACTTTTTCTCAATTATTCTAATATTTTGAATCTGAGCTGTATTAGTTATTTTTTTTACATTTATCATTTAATCTAATTAGGTTTTTATAAATTCTGTTCAAATTTGTTCAGCTAATTTTCCATGTAGAAAATTTCGGCGAACGAGAATCCGGAAAGGGAGAAACTCAATTTTTAGCGGAGAATTACCTTCCTCCATAACGGTCCTCCGGAGAGCAAAATTTCAGACGCTAGAACCGTCCGTCGTCGCGAGTTATAATTTTGGCTTCGCGCCAAACCCAGTCTGTATCGCTTAGGTAGGCAGTAAACAGTTAAACAGAAAAGTACCAAAATGCGTCAAAATTTTGACTCACACACACACACACACACACATATATATATATATATATATGTACAGGTGGTTATCAAAATAAGGGAAATGCTAAGAAACATCATGAAAACCTTTATTAATACGCGCAGGAGCACCTTTGTCATGTAATATCACCTGATTCACCTTGGAATTGGATTATACAAGTCATAAATAGTGGTTAAGAATATTTTATACCATTCTTCAGGGAAAAATCCTGAAAGTTCCTGTAGAGATGCTGTGGTGGATATCGATACCTAGCTCTATCCGCTTATACAGATCACAGTGGTTGGATGATTTATAGTCGGGGGGATTGTACAGGCAAGATAAGATATTTGACTTCTTATTCATGCTCTTCAAACCAATACTTGATAGATTTAGCTGTATGTATAGGGGGATTATCATCTTGGAGAACACCATCTCTTGCAAGAAACAATGTTTTTCTCCATAGGATGGACTAGTGAGCTAAAATTTCGACATAGTCCTTCCCATCCAATCTCCCTTTTAGGGTTACAATAGAGCCTGAAGAAAACCATGAGATGCCATTCCGAATCCTGATAGATGATTCTCCATGATTGGCAGTTGAGATGAGACAGCCAGAATCTTACGCTTGTGTAGGTGTTCTCCGTCCTTTTGCGAGGAAAAATGTGAACAATGAATCTTCGGACAAAATGCCATTTTTCGACATATTACTCGACCAGGATTTGCGCTCGTTGCAACATTGTGGACGATATTTTGCATTGGCATCTATTACGAGTGGTTTGGGAATAGCTACTTTTCCGTAAATGCTTTGTTTGTGAAGTTTCCTTCTACCTCTGATGGTCGATACCGGAACATGCAGATGCCGATTGAGCTCTTCGGTCTTTTTATTTACAGTTGTTTTCTTTCTTCATGTCACAATCCGCTTCAATACCTCGTCTCTTTCCCTCAGCTCTTCCTTTCCTTCACTATTCTGTTTGGCGAAGGATGTTTTTCCGTGCACTCTGTATGCTATCATGACTTTCGATACCATAGCTCGAAAAACACTGATTAGCCTGGGGGTTGCAGTAACAGATACTCCAATTTAAACGCGCTCAAACAATTTGTCCTTTTCGCAAGTTCTTCAGGGTTTGACATTTTACGATGTTCCCCCCAAAAGCACGATGCCCTTAGCTTCATTACTGCTACCTGACAGTAGAGTAATACATACACTATATTATATAGAAAAATACCGGTGGCCAGACTCGTTTTTTAAGGAATACGAAGCACATTCATAAACACCACTAATATTGATAGGCGTTTCCATTATTTTGATAACCACCTGCATATAATATATATATATATATATATATATATATATATATATATATATATATATATATATATATATATATAACACATACATACATATATAGGTACAAAAGAGGTAAGCAACAATAAGTAATCCTAAGTTAATAGAAGAAACTACCTGAATTTTTTTTTAAAGAAAAGTGTCTTATAACATTTTGCCATCTGAGCACAGAAATTTAACTGGCTGGATAGGGGCACGTTAAGTCTGTAAACTGGAAAGTCCTTCTATGATGTCAGAGAGAGTGGGAGAAAGTACGTGTCCGCCAGATGTCGCCCCTGGGGATGTTCGGTCAAAATGGAGGTGGCACTCGGGGGTGGTGTTTGTTCACCTTTACGGTGTCCCCATTGAAAGCAGTTAACGATTCTCGCTGTTAAGTGCGTATGTCTTCATTGACAAGTACCCCGCATTGCCAAACATCAACAACAGTAAAAAATATAACTTACTTCATATTGTTTTCGAATACGGGTTTCCGTACCAGATATTTTAAATATATTTTAATCAGGTATCATTTATTGAAAATATTGAAAATAATTTAATTATCTAATTATAGCACTTTTTGGTTTTTATGTGAAACCCTTTTCTTTCAATATTTCACCTGATCTTAAAATTTTAACACTTGCGAGTTGAGTAATTAATTTAGCGACTGATAAATATCTTCTCCCTCTTTCAAATTAATCATATATTATAGGCATATATTTAACCTGGTTGAGATTCAAAAACATCTTCTACAATGTAGATTGCAGCGAGTGATTCATGAAGTTGTCACGTAGCGTCTGAGATCATGGATATTTTTATTCCCAGATCCACCCTTTGTTATAGAATAAAAAAAATTAGAGTTTAAGAAGAAGCATCATTCAAATGAGTGAGATCTGACGGAATACTTAAGTTTTTAGCGTTATATCTAAGTCGCTATTTCACGATCTTCCATCGTACGCCTTATACAGAAAGTTAGCTAAACAAAAAATATCAGAATTTCTAAAAACCTGATGAAATTAAATGAAAAATGTATAACAAAAACAGCAAACTAATATTAAACTGATATTTATAGTGAAACATATATGGCCATGTAAATCTGCTTTGTAATAAATAAAATAACTGATATAACGCATTAAACATAATCTGATAAAATGTATGTATTTAAATTACCAAAAATATAATGGAAATGATAGGGAAAAACAATATAAAGCAAATCACATAAATATGAACTCGAAATTTGTAAAGATAAAGAAGAGTACCGAAATTTCATTGCATTCCGGATACATCACAATTAAAAAATAAATAAATAATTCAATCTCTTTTGTACAGATTTTATTAAAAATTTGAAAATATTTATGATCTAAAACTTATAAGTTCCCCAAATCTCTACGCTCTTTCTAAAAACCTGTAAAATGAAACCATTGAAATACAAAATTGTAATAAAAATTCAAAATTTCTATAGTTTAGAAAAAAAAAACTTTGTTATATAGAAGTTGTTGTCCTTAATGTGGCGATTGAAATCTAGGTAAATATCATTCAAAGTAGAGGTTCTGCCGAAAATCTCTTTAAACAGAACATTTTGTTTCACGGGATTTGAAGACTACTATAATACAGTTCATTTTAATGGTGTTTCCATGACCAGAAAGCTAAGATTGTTTTTCTTTAACAAAGCAATTAAATAGTAGAAAGAACCAACAAGTAAATGGCTTAGTTTTGAAGGGACACTTTCTAACAAATGATAATAAACGAAATAACGAAGTATATTTCATTTAATGAAAATCGCTTCCGTTATGAATGAGAATCGTTGCGTTTAATAAATGAAATAACAAAGATTCTAACAAATAATAGGTCAAAAATATTGAATTTTTTCTATCTTACAGGCAAAATACTATCATGTTAATATAAGCTGTTTCCCCGAATATTCCCGACACAAATTATAGCATTCTGCACAATGAAAGATATTTTTATTTATGTCATTTGTATTATTGATAAAAAGCTGAGATTAGTATGTTACAGTGAACGAGATTTTAGAACTTTAAGAGATCTTAAAGATGTCTTAAAGTTCTAAAATGGTCACCTGGGTGCAAGAACTAGGTAATTCCAAAGAAATTATTTTTGAGATATCTGGCATTTTATAGCTAAATCACATAATAATTAAATGCAATAACTAGATAACTCACTTTGCTGTTAGTCTAATGCCATCAAAGACTAACAGCAAAGTGACCTTTGCTGTTAGTCTTTGATGGATCAAATCTGTTGGCTATTGTAATATTTAGACAAAGAGAACGACGAGTATTTTCTCACTGCAAGAATCTTGAGATTTTCAAGAACTTGAAGAATCGAGTTACCTAGTTTTTGCATTCAGGTGACGTTATAATGAATGCCTTTTATATATAGCAATAATTAAAATAACAGAGAACAAAATGGGAAAAAAAAGAGAGATTTAGCATATATTTTTAAGTCTATATGAATCGGGATTTTAGACATCATTCGGATCTCTCAACTGGATACGCAAAATTTGTTAAGTCTCTGCGACGCGGCCATAATAATAATCTTTCATTACAACATCAAAACAGTGATACGAGATAAAGATGAGGACGCTTCCCGTCGCACGACAACGAAAGACGAAGTGAATCACTTACGCATATGCTATGGCAATCGAAAAAAAAAGATAAAAAAGAAGATGAGTAGAAAATAAGGCATCATGTTATTGATATTTATCCTGATGAAACGTGATACATGATATTAATATGGTTAAATGGTAGAAAATGAGGATAGTGTGTGTTTGTTGACATTTCTGTCGTATGGCGTTCTGATATCTAATGTTGACTTCGACGATTAAATTTTTTTTTAAATGCCTAAAAATTTTAATATTCAATTTAGACACTAATGTTAATATCTGCGCTCAAAAATTTATACTTAATTCTTAAGAACATAAAAATTACAAATATTCTGTAACATCTTTTTTAAAATGACTCTTTTTGTCAATATATATTTGCACACATATACCTTTAAATTATTCAGAATGTTCTCTTTTGGGTCATACCACTAATATTGGATAGGAAGCAAAAAGCTGATAGTAATAGACAATTTGGACACGTCAGATCAATCTGTATTAGATTTAGTGTTTTAGAAGTCAACGAAAGGTTGCCATAGTAACGGGGATTCACTCGCGGTCGTAAAGCCTTATTGAAACTCATCACCTTTCACTACTGAAATATAGTTCTATTAAAGTAACTGTAAAAAGACTAGTTTTTCAATTTAGTCTTGTATTACACTGAAAACTTTCCGTGAGATTTATGGTTTTACGTTCAACCTAATGACGCCTTTTTTTATCACCTCAATAAGGAAACTTAAGGCTGCTGTGTACTAACCCTATTGGATTTGCTGACCTCAGTGCTAACCTACGGAGAAAATATGTCCGAGGATCGCCGACTTGGGTTGAAAGATTTTTTATTTTTATTTTAATTGTTCTTCGTAATAGAGAAAAAAATTTTACACCTTGGGGCATTTTTCGTTTTTTTTAATGAAAATAATATTTTAAAATTTAATTTATTCGGGGAAAAAAAATCTGGTCTAGTGTGTTTTAAACGCTTATCCATTCCTTTGGTGAATGCAATTTATAAAATGAATCATTTTGCAAGGTGCAGAAAAGTTCAGGTTATCTGAAAATACTGTTTTTAGTGGATTGTCAGCATTTATGTAGCTGTCAATAGGAGACACATTTTCTCCATAGATTAACATTGAGGTGAGGGAATCCAATAGGGTTAGTACACAGCAGCCTTAAAGTGGAACCTCAACAGTAAGGTTCGGTGCACACGAGCGATCCGATGTCGTTGCAACGACATCGGATAGCTAGTGTGCACCGAGCCTAAAGAAGGAAACAGATTTCCAATTATTTTTTCATGTAGCCTAACTAGTGTTTAGCACTCTATTGTATCATTTTATTCATTAATCGTAGCACTTTAATACAGCAGTAGGGATGACATAATATAACTATATCCAACGTACTTTCCGGAAGAAAATATGCATTTAATCAAAACATCCTTTTACACAGGGGTTCTCAACCTTTCAGGCTCTGTGCCCCCCTTTGAACACTGATGTAAGGTCACGCCTCCCCCACCACCACTACCATATATGGTCAATACAAGTAGTACAATTGGAATTTGAAACTGAAGCTGGTTATTAAATGAAAATATAGAATAGATAATTTCATACACAAAATTTAATATTACTACTCATATCTTAATTTGGAACATATTATTATTAGAACATATGAAATCAAAGAATTAAATACAGATCAAATATATTTGAGGTAATCAAGGATCTAGGTGAGGTTGGAATGTAATACCAATCACTTTCACAACTTTAATAAGAGGGTTGGAACTGTTTGTCCTTGACAAGGTTTTGAATATTTGGTTTTAAGTGTGACAAAGCACACCTCAGGTCACTTTCAACGTCCAGCTTTGCTCGATATTTTGACTTTATGTATGCTAATGCTGAAAATCCAGATTCACAGAGATATGTGTATGAAAACTGCACTAACAACCTCGAAGTTTCCAAAGCAACTTCTGGGTAAACAGGAAAATAGCGTAACCAAAAGTTTTCAACATCGATGTTTTCGAATTCCGCGTTTGCTTGAGAATCACATTTTAGCTCGATTGCCTGTTCCTGAATATGATCAGGAAGTATATCCACGTCGATTTTAAAAGGATCTCTTGTCAACTTAAACTCCCAGTTCTCTGAACTAATATCTGGAAAATAGTCTGCAATTTCATTTTGCAATGCTACCAAATGCCCTGATATAAGGTCCATCAGTTCATTTATATATTGCAATGTGAGTTTTTCTTTATCATCGAGGATGTCGTTCAGTCTTGGAAAGGACGAAATGTTTGATTCTGAACTCTGATGACGGCGTTGCCAAAGAGTTATCTTTTCTGTGAAACTCTTAACTGCATCCTTAAGTCTTCAGAATGTTTTTCTGACATTGCAGCTACGACAATTATCTTGTGCGACAATTATTGTGTTCGTGTTCGTATGTCGAAAATACGTTACGGTTACATTGTGACTGCAAAATTTAGTACAGTAAATTACAGTTAGTTTTATTTATTATTTTTTGCTAAACTCACGCCTCCCTTCAAATTCTTCTACGCCTCCCCATGGGGGCTCGCCCCCCAGGTTGAGAACAGCTGCTTTTACATGTCATGACTATTCCACCGTCTTTGCCATATCCGCTTACAGGATGAGGCAGGGGATAGGGTATAGAGCGACTTGACAAGTCTCAATGTCATTTTTAGCTTCTTTAGAAAAAGTTCGTAGTATTGTGACCTCGTAATAATCCGATAGGTAGCGTAGCGCACAGACTAAAATTAAAGTTTCCAAGATATTTATTTACGATTTATATACAGATGGGGAAGTAAACGATGATCGTACGGGCGTACGTCTCTCGGAGAGAATAGCGTTCTCCTTCGTCATAGATTCTCAATTGAACTCCCGAGTCAGGTTCTCTGGATCTGCTGGATTCCACACCACTGGAGATGACAGTCTGCACCCTCTGCCGTTCTCTTCTCTCGAGAATCAAAATTCTAGTTAACCTCCTCGATTTATAGGGGGGGGGGGGAGAATCGGCGTTTCCTGGTCCTCTTATTGGTCACTGAACCCATGACGTTCTCAGACCAGGTAACTCACTAAGAAATTCGATCCACCAGGGAAGAATGTTCGATCTTCCGAGAAACAGTAATACCCCCCTCCCCCGGTTTTTTTTCACTGCAACAAGTCTATGATTGCAACAAACATAAAGGAAATTCCGGGTCTGTGATTGAAACCAAACTCCCCCATAGAAAGTAACCCTTCTGTAGATAAAATGCTGAAGAAAAAGTTTATCATGTAAGAGAAAATTGTCGTTAAATAGAAACAAAATCGTCTTAAAATAGAATTTTTTTACGTCGGAGAGACCGGGACCGGGAAATATCGTCTTTAAATAGAGATCGTCGCTAAGTAGAGCGTCGTTAAACAGAGAACCAACTGTACATAAATAAAGCAAACTTAACCAAACATTAGAATAAAAACTGTTATTTTTACAGCTTACTTATTATGTTTGCTGGAATGCATTAGGCTCGTGGAAGTTGTTAGAAATTTTTAAA
Organism: Dolomedes plantarius; assembly: GCA_907164885.2. Classification (NCBI taxonomy): domain Eukaryota; kingdom Metazoa; phylum Arthropoda; class Arachnida; order Araneae; family Dolomedidae; genus Dolomedes; species Dolomedes plantarius. The sequence goes on along the minus strand of OU015498.1, from coordinate 160,636,397 downwards.
ATTTTGTTCACATAATTTATATCACGTTTTATATGTGATAAAATACTGTGCACACCAGATTATTCAGTCTATTTAAAGCAGCGAGAAAACTTATATTCCGAAATATTGCCTTCAGTAAGGAATCAACAACTGAAAGGTTTTAAGTGAACTAACTACAAGCAGATTCAAGTGGTGTTTAATTTAAATAATAACACTAAATCGATTATTGGCGTCTCCTCCGGGAAAAGTCAGTTACAAACTCGCCGTATCGCATTCTTTAGAACAATTAGTATTTCAATTAAAAGCTTTTTCTCTTGTAAAGCTCAAGTAATTCATTTACGTGTAATCTGAAGTTTAATGAACAACCGTAAAATAACCATTCAGATCACAGACCTTCTGCGGATGACCATAAAACATCTAGTATACTTCATAAGACTGTATATACATTATTGATTAAATATTGTTATCTAAATAAACTTTGATGTTAACGAAATTCTACCAAAATTAATCCCACAAACATTAAATTTATAATTCATAACGATATTTTACGCTGTCCAGCTGTTTGATTTCTGTGATCATGTCTTAACTTTACCTAAAATTTTATGTTTTGACCATTTAACATCGTGGTAAAAGGCCAGTTTTGAAACGATTTCCCTACAGTTCATGTTTGTTTTTGTTTTTTATTTGAGGTGGTACGCAGAAGGGTTCAGTAATAATAAATACAATCGGTTGGTTTTCTTGCCTGTACGAACCTGACATAGAAGCTCTAATAAGAAATAAGCATAAGCAACAGCAACTTTCTCATTAAGCCTCTGTTAAAGACATTTTGGTGTTGAGAAACTAAAACTTTGTATTTTTTTTGGCAATTATATAAGTTACTTTATCTTAGCAACTTAAATTGTTGAAGGGACTTTCATAGTTTTTTTTTTAATAATTGAATCTGAAGAGCTGTCTCTCGTCGGGAATAGTGATAAGAGAATAACATGGAGTCATTTTATCTCTGATTTAGAAATGCGCCTCACGAGTTGTAGGAATGAAGTACGCCTTTTTATGACACGGTTTCAAACGCATTACATCATATTTTGTTTTAAATTATGTTAGTTTATAGGTGATATAATATCAAGACGTCTGATATGATATCAAATGAAGATCGATTATCAGAAAACGACCTTTTCGAAATAAAATAAACAAATTACGAAAGAAAAGAACTGATAAATTAAAAGAATAAAAGTATTTTTTTACGTTTGTTTAAAGATAAAAAAGTACTAGTTGGTACCCGTCAAAACATGACGGCTAGATAGTAAATAAATAGTAATAAATAACGGCTAGATAATAATAAATTATACTCAACACATCATTGCCAAGTGTTGAAAATCACAATAAGGTGCAGAAACAAATTAATGTGATTAAGCGGCCTCGTGCTTAGCGAGAAGTGCGCAGAAAGCAATTTTTATAAATTGTAAATTATCGCTAAGTAAACAGGGCGAAATAAACAATTTCCATCAGGTTTAATCTTATACTTCACAAACATAATTATCATAAAAATAAAAATGGTAGAGAGAGAGATCCAGAGAGACTCCTCGGAATAAACATGTTTATCATTAAAACATGTCACTGAATATGCGCAGAAACAGTGAGTTACTAAAGCCAGATTTAAACATGCCACTGAGCATGCGCAGAAATCAATTTTTAATTGTAAATTATCGCTAATTAATAGAAATTGCGGTTACAAAAACCAAATTTGACAAATCTACAGATTACAATCTTTCGTTTAAGACCAAGATGAAGTAAATTGATGCAGTAGTTTTCTCTCACGGACTGCCCAAAAAGTCGGCTTTGCAACTTAAATATATAGATGAAATTTTTCTGAAATTAGATTATGTGATCTCTCACAGAAAACGCCTATCATTTTGCATAGTTTCTCCCCCTTTTCCAAAGGAGCGAATACTACGTAAATGTAAGAAAAAGACCATGGTAAAAGTTATGGTCAATTCACAGTGTGCAAAGTCAATTGTCGCAGAGTCTAGATTAATTCCTTTGTTATTAGTGTCCGGAAATTTGAAAGTGTATGCGACATCAAACAACTGAAAACTTCCGAGTTTTAAATTAATCACAGCTTAAGAATATATGAAGATAATTCCAATATTAAGTCTTCGCTGCATACCTCCCAATTTATACATGAGTGGCGAAGGATAAAAAATCAGCAATCTTCCTCAGTCCTTTCTTTTCGGTAAAGGGCAAAAAACTATATCTTATGCATTTTTGAGGATATAAAATTTGAAATTTCCTTTTGAAAAATTCCTGCTGTTTTTTTTGTTAGTTGGCCCTTTTTCAAAATAATTCGCTTTTAACTGATTGAAATACAGAGGCTGTTCACACATTTTTTAGACGATGTATATTGTATTCACAAAACTAAATTACATAAAATTCTTGTGTTTTAAATGTTCTATTTGACATCCCTTATTCTGAACTATCTTTCGACACCGCAATTTCCAGGATAATAATGCCTTTTGAAGTGTCAGAAGAGGTATTCTATCCCATTCCTCCGGAACAGCTTTCCAGAGTCCTGTAAGGGTTTTGGGACGACGTTTGGATAATGCAGATTTTAAAAGTCCGAAAGCACAAAAATCCATAGTTGATACATCGGGAGATTCAGTAGGGATATCAGTGAAGGGTATGGCCTTGATACCAGTTTTTTGTTCCATTTCTTTTAGGAAATTTACAGTGGATTTTGATGTGTGACTGCTAGCTTTGTCCTGATGGAGTCTCACAGATTGATGGCACTGTGGGTAAAGCGATGGTATTTCATTCAGAAAAATTGAAATAAAATATGTTCCTGATAGCATTTGGAGTTAATCTTGACATTTTTTTCCACTCTCTTTATTTTAACTTTCCATAAATGAAAAAAACAAGCAACAATCATGAATCCCTTAGAAAAACTATCTTTTGATTCTTTGAACCATGTACTTAAATTTTTTTCTCCCCTTTTATGATAATAAATGGCTCTTTTTTTTGTTGCAATCATTTAAATACACCCATGATTCATCTATTGTGACAATTGTTTCCATTTTTCTTTGGATAAGTGTTTCTCATATAGAATTCTGCAGCGTTTCCTTGCGTTCAGCGATATGATTTGGAAGAAGACGATGCACATTGCGTTTTTTCGCTTTCTTAAGATTTAAATCAACGTTTATCATTTTGTTTACAGTGGACACCGAGCATTTTAATGATTTTGCAACTGTCCTTTGACTAGGGGGATTTTCTTTTAACATTAAACAACGTACCTTTGCAATAGTCGAAGATGTCCGTTTTTTCCTTGGATACTTGTTTGGAATTTTTGTCCCACTTGAGGCTCCAATTTGACGTTTTTTTCCTTTCTTGTTGACGATATTACCTATCGACGCTTTAGATATCGCAAAACCATAACTCTCACATCGTTTTTGGATAACGGAGTATGCATATTTCTCTTCGGAAAGAGCATAAATGTAGCCTTCGAACCACTGCTTTGTTAAAAACGCCATTTTGAATAAAAAAACTTTCAAGCCACAGACGATAATTTTGACTTTTAAAAACAGTACAATTGCAATTATTTCTTTTGCAGCAAACGATTTTTTATTACCGCTTACCAAAATCGTCTAAAAAATGTGCGAACAGCCTCTGTAGTATAGGAAAGTATTCTATACTTAAAAAAATGTTATAGCTAGTTTTGAACCTACACATCTTATATATTCACTTCCCATCTTATTTTACACAGCGCATTTTCCTGGTAAGAGATCAGTCTAGTAAGCACACAGCTTATTATCTTCACCTATCTGAACTGTGATCTGTGTCTGTTTCAAAAGCAAGTTCACTCTCACAAATTACATATCTAGCGTAAAAGCTGTTTCCCCTAAATCAAATAATTCCAATATAAGCCTTCGCTGCAGACCTCCCTATTTATCCTGATCCACCTTCCACCTTATCTTACGTAGCTTATCTTCTACCGGTGAAAGATATTATCAGTGTAGTACGCACATGCACGCAGGTTGCTCAATTTTAGTAATCCGACTTGGCTGCATTTGTTTCAACAGCAAGTTTGCTCTCATGATGTTATATAATTTATGTGAAAGCATTTTCACCCAAATTTTCCAGAAATAGCATTTACTTCCACAACCGATCTTAAATTGTTTTTCACTTCCTTCCTGGTTGATAGATACGGATCGTATTTTGTCCTTAGCAAAAAAAGGATGGCCTATTTTTCTAACAACCAAAATTTAGCCTCGAACGTGTTGTAGAGTTAAATTCTCGAAATAGAAGCTCATGAGATATGTTATGTTTCCCTCTCTGTTTTTCTATGATTATTTTGTATAGTGTTCTGAAATTATCCCTTTTAAGTATAGGTAATTAATGTAACTACAAATTCTTGGGTATGAATATATGCAAATATAATATTAAAAGATTCTGAAAATTTTATATTTTAGTCTGTCAGTGATCTTGTAATGCAAAAATCTCTTTCGAGGGATGAGCTTCAATTTCGTAGGGAAGGATTCTTGCTCTTGGTGATGAGCATGAAACCTGGCATTTACTTTTTTTCCATGCTTTTGGGCTTCTAAGAGGGAGCTGACATCCTAGAATCCTTTCCTCTGCAGGTTCGCCACTACAGTGATCTCCCGCCTTACATCATTATACCTTTCTGAAATTTCATAAAAAATCTTCTAAGACGTAAGAAATAATATAAAATCTATTTCCATTTCCTGTCCCATACTCATTTAAAATGTACATGAAAGGCAATTCTCCTACGTTAAGGGGAAAGATTATAATGCAATTCCATTTTTGCAGTAAACGATACAGATTTCTTCTTCCACCTTCTCTCTGGCGCACTCACATATAATTCGAATTTTTAAACAAAAAAAATTGTGCGGTCGGGGGACCCCCGTCAGGAACGAAGTTTCTTACGCTACTTTTTCAACTCAAAACGTGATTTAATATGTAGATTTCTATTGATTATATTAGTGTATTTTTGTCACGCCAAAAAGCGCAGCCCTCTTTTATTCAACCAACTCTCTCTCTCTCTATTTTATTAAAATTAAAAATTTTAATATATAAATTAATTATTTTGATTTAGATGTTACTTAACATAATTTTTAATCGGATTAATTTTATTATTTAATCCCCAACAAAAATAAATTAATGACACAATATAAATCCCGCGTGAATTAAAACAATAACAAACAATAAGTTTAAACAGAAAGACGCGATTCCATAGGGACGGTATAAAATCTTTCAAGTAAAGCATTTACAACTGGTCGAAGTTTATATAAACGATCATGCTGAGGGTCATCATGTGGTGGTTGTTTACTGTTGTCATTAAAATGTAGAAATTCTCTTATCTTTTCAAAGCGTTTTAATGACATACATTCTTTTATTACATCATTGCCTATGGCAGGTGACCAATATGCCCTAGTGCTTGGTACATGTACAATAGACATCATTATACAAATACCAATGTATTGTTTAATTTATAAATTCGTTACATTGACACACTTTTCTGGGTTTTTTTTTGCACACTGAATAAATTTGTTTCTTGAACTATATGCTCAATCAAATCTAGATAACTAAAAAAATTTAGAGGTGTGTTTCAATTCATAATTTCAGGAGCGAGATTCTCGTCACCTCGGAATAAAATTTGATCATCATTTAGAAGTAAATTAGTTTTCTTCCAATTGATTGCATGCTTTCTTCTCCCTGTATTATTTCTATTAGTTTTTGGCATGTTCCCACCATGAGGCAGATCAAGAACATCGCTATTATGAAGTAATGATACCTCATCTTCCGAATCACTACTACCATCAAAAATTTCATCAGAAACTTTGTTTGGTTTATAATTAGGATCACCTGTGCTGCCATCGCTTTCTGAATCAAATCAATCTTCACTATGATCACTCCACGATCTGTTCATAAGTTCCTCAATTTCTTTTTGTGTTAAAAACTTTCTTCCCGCCATTTCCTTAAAAAAATGGCGTAAGCACACCATGTATCATTTTTGATACATAAAATTGAAATCATACTTGAATTTTTTATAAAAGATTACAGAAGTATTTTATTAATAATTATAAAGCTACGTACCTCTAAAATATATTTATAAAACTTTCAAAGATGTAAACTGACTTTAAAATACTGAAAATATAGCAAATTCTAAGGCAGGTCTGGTATGAATTGAACGGCTGTCTTTCACTGAGATCGCAGTTGTATTCCTGCTGCCATCTATACTACGAAAATGTAACTAACAGTGATTAAAAGCTTTGCTATGATGTTTCAAAATTAATACAAGGTACACAAGTGGATAAAAAATATTGCTTTTGAATATAAAGGGGAAAAATAACTTATGTATCAAATTTCATACAGTGTGCAGTGAAAGGTTTTAAAATTGCCGGTAGCGGTTGTGCGGGGATTTGAACCGGGGACCTCTGCAGTACTGCGAAGGATCGGACTGCAGTCCGATGTCCGTTGCGATAACCATTCAGCCACAGAGTCCTTGAGAAAAAGCTCTTATGAATGGGGCATAACGCTTTTTCGTTACGTGACGATTCCTGCCAGTTCACTCTACTGTAAGCCGCGTAATAGAACTTCGCTCCAAAAATATATTAATAAGTCCGATTTTACCTTGGGCGCGATGGCCCAGTTATCAAAGGCTCGAGCCAGTGATCTGCAAGCTGCTGGTTCGATACCCGACGCTGACAAAATCACCGACGTGTACACCAATAAGGGTTGGTGCACGGAAAAATCTGTCGCAGCTGTAAGGTCCTCCAAGTTCCCCAAAATTACCTCTGAAGGTCCGGGGTCAAGTGTTCCGGTCTCGTCACTTGAATTGGTTCAAAATTACGGGACCGGTACGGGTGTAACGGAGACCCACCCCCTGTGGTGCACTCGGGGCAACGCATGCAATGCATGCCGCGAATTGGTCACACACTTCTGGCTTCTCCCGGGAAAAGAGTATCGCTCAGCTCCCAGCCAATGGGAAAAAAAAGTAGTCCGATTTTACTCTTGTAGTTCATTCAAACTGGAATAATCAGCATCTATTTCAATCTTAACCATTTGTCGTAATCAAGGGTTTCGTGAACAATAGAGGAATCCATTAGTTTAAGACAGCAACTATTCACAGTCAGTTTCATGAAAATAAACACATTCAATTATGGACTAGCCTAGATCAAAATAAGCATAACTTCCCTAACTCAGTATTACTCTGAATGAACTTCTATCTATCGAGCGCTCAGTTAAACCGATCGATAATGGATATAAACAAGAATATGTGAGAAACAATTGAGTACTACGTAAAAAAATTATAGTTTTTGGTCTTAATTTTGATAATCTAATATTCCCGTTCGTTTGAAAAGTTTTTTGTTTCTTAAACTTTTTGTTTACTATGGTGGAGTTAACGAAAAGCGCATTTTTTACCACCAAGTGCAAAAAATACATGTTCGTAGGAATATCAGTTATGCTTGTTGAGGTGTCCGTATCGAAGGCGAAACCTAGGTCTTAGGGTATGCAGGAGATGAACACATTTGTAACATATTCCTTTTTATTCATTTTTTTTTTGAAAATTTTTCGTACTTAAAAACTAAGATCGTTCTCTATTCTTTTCATGACTTTCTGTATTTATAGACATACAACATAATGAAAAAAAAATCTATAATCCTGTGTGTGTGTGCGCTCGTGTGTGTGTGTTATATATATATATATAAATATATAACTCCCACCTTTTGGAATTTCAGTACTGAGTGTGTAAAAACACTTTTGTCATTTCGCTCTTGAAAAACATTAGTCACACAGAAGTGGATGACAGTTTTATTCCTCCTAACCAAAATAATTTCGACTGTTGGTACCCTGTACACAAGCATTTGTTTAAAAAATATATAAAGTGCATAATTCTATAAATTTTGCTTGAAAATTTGTGCTTAAATGAAAAAATGTTACGGGTTTTTTTCAGCCAAAAAGCAAGATTAAATTATTTTATGAAAAATTATTATCTTCAAGTTGATGGCAGGTATTGTCTTATGTTTGAGTGCAAAGAGTAAATGCATAATTTTTACATTCCGAGGCGACATCAAAATTGACTGCGATTTATTTCCTTTCTGAAGAGAAAATTTAATTTTTAAAAATTTCCTTAAGCTAAAATTGATCAATATTTGTGCCTCTGTCCGAGAACAAAGATAAAATTAAAACAATTTGACTCTTGTTAGGTATTACTAGTTAGCAAAACTTTTGACTAAGTCGTAAGATCGCATTGTATTATTGTAGAGTAGGCACATCGTTCAATTTCATAGATTTTAATCCAGACCATTTTACCAGTAATGAGAAAATCAACATGAAAATCTAGCTAAAGAATTTAGGAATTATAAAAAAAATATGCTATTCACTAGGAATAACAAAGCAGGCAAGAAACAGCTATTTTGTATGTCTTAACAAATTCTTTAGGCGTTCCCTTACTCTGTAACTTATAGTTAATATTTTAATTCCCATGTTCTCGCATTTTTATTTGCGTTATTCAACTGTTCAAGTTGCTACAAACCATTTACAACCTTTCTGATGAATTGTATGGTATATAATCAGGTTCTATCGTTTTGAAAGAATAGTCCTTTTGCATGTTGAGTATATAACCGTTCATTCGTTATCTGATTTCAGGATGCTCTGTTGATCGTTCTCAAAACGGAGTTCAAGCTTTTCTAACTATATCTTCCCTCACCGTTTCAACCACATCCCGAGGCATCGTCACCCGACAGTTGGAGATCAATTGGGTCGGTGGTCAGTATTGGCCTGGCGAAAGTGTAGGCGTTTACAAACTGGATCCAAAGCGGAATCCCCAGGCTGCTCCCCTGGCATCTGTGGACCCCTCCCAGTATCCTGGTGGTTACTACCGAAGTGACGTGGAGCTGTCTGTGATGTTCTTCAATTTGACCAGTCTAAGGAATGACCCGTGCTTGGGATATTGGGTTGCTTACAAAAACAAAGCTGGTGAGCCTTCTTATAAGTTTCATAGTCAATTAGGATAAGTTTTCTCAAATATATGTCGCCCACATGGTATAGTGGCTAGCATCAAGCCTATATCTGTGTTTGCTATGTAAAGGGTGCTAAGCCCAAAATGGGCTAATATGAGTTATCAAACCAGGCATGTTTGAAAAATCAAGGGCTAATATGAGTTATCAAACCAGGCATGTTTGAAAAATCAAGGGCTACTGCAAGGTACAAAAAGCTAAGTCTAATTCCACTCTTAAATATTATTATTCATCGGTGAACATTTGGGATGTTAAGTCCAAAATGGGCTACAATGAGTTATCAAACCAGGCATGTCTGTAAAATAGAAAGGTACTGCAGGATACAGAAAGTCCAATTCCAGTTCTAAATATTTTTATTCATCAGTGAAAATTTGGGATATGTGAAACAAAACACAAACATGCTAGTTTTCAATCCAGTTTTTATCAAAACTACGATTTTGGACTTGACACCCTTTACACAGCAAACACAGATATGTTTCTCCTCTAAAGTAGCCGAGGGAAATCGCGAAGTGCATGAACGAATTTCAAGTCAATGTGGTCTGCATGCGGATAAAATAAGGTCCGCATACGGACTCAAGTCTGCATGCGGATAAAACAAGGATTACCGTCTATGAAACCTTTAAACTAATTTAATACAGGTAGAAATGCAAGCTGCTTTAGTGAAGGATTGCTCTAAGGGAGTAATGGAGCATGTATCAAAAAAGCATATTTTAAATAGTTTGGTTTGAAGCTTACTATAGAGCTATCTGGATCAAATAATACAGAACATGTGAGGCTAGGTAGAACAGTATTATGTGGTACTGGCTGCACGTACCCTGCTGTACGTCTGTACATTTGTACTAATTTATCTCTGAAAGCAATTTTTGATGATTTGCCCGCTTTGAAAGATTACGTCTAAAATTCCCTGAAAGGTATCCCTACGAAATTTGTTTCAAGTTTCCTTAGTTCTGTTTTTATTAAACTGTTTTTCGAATTTTCGATGTAGAGTAAAAATGCTGAAAATATTTTCTTTGATGCAAAATTTCTGAGAGGAATTTTTCTTTTTAGCCTTATAAAGTGATTAAAATCTTTCCAGAATAAAACTTTAATAAATGCTGTGCAAAAAAGTATTTAAAATTTTTCCTGCTCTCAAAAGTGGGGGAAAATGTTCTAATTGTTCCGCAGATACATAAAAAATTCTACATGTCAAAAATTTTGAATTTGAAACATTCCAATTTCAAATTGTTAGATAATTTTTATATGCTTAAAGATCTTTTTTGGCAAGAAAAAAGTCTCTTTTAAAAGATTTGCATAAATAAAATAAAATTTTGAGTCTTGGACCACCTGAACAGTCAATCCATGTGTGACAGATAGAATAACAGCTTCCATGAGTGAATTATTTAAAACTAAGGTACTGTTGTTACCACTTTGACACGATTGAGTTTGTGTGTTTTTCAAGCTCGCCAACATTTCCAATAAAAGAAGTCATTTAGCATTCTCTTTGGGATGTTTAAGAGAGGAGAAAAGAAACAATGACTTTAATCAATAATACAATGGTACGTATTTAACTCGAACTGAGCTTTTTTTTTAAAGTTTCCAGCACTAAAAGGCTATTGTTATCACTTTGACAAATATGCGTTTCTGTCTTTTTAAAGTTTGCCAAAATTGTCGATGAAATAAGTAATAAAACATTGCTTTGGCGATGTCTAAGAGAAGAATAAACATGATTATTTTAAACAATAACATATTGGTGCGTTTTTCAAATCTCGAAATGAGTTTTTAAAAAATATTTTATATTATTTTATTTTTATTTCTCATTTATATATTTCAAATACAAACATACTTGTAATGTGAATTTCCCTTGCTATGGCGCACTTTATATCTACTTTCACTTCATTAACCGACTTCATGAATTTAGCTGGATTTTGTAACTTTAAACTCACGAAAACTTTAACCGTCTGTCTATTAGAGAATTAGCTGTCGATAATAAATTATTTTTTTCAAAACTACACAGACCGTATAAAGTTAGAAAAAGGGTTGTTGTTGTTGTTGTTGCTTATCCCACCTGATCGACAGCAACATCAGATCAGGTCCATGAACTCATGAGTTTTCAAAAGATGAAGAACTGCGCCAGGATTGGAGTACAGCTGGCTCCTCTGGCAATCAATACATGTCAAGATATGAGCAGGAGTGGCCTGAGCCAAACTGCACCTCGGGCAAAGTGGGTAAACTTTAAAGCTCGACACAAACCGTAGAGCACGAAGATGACCGCTGCGGGTCATCTTCGGCCCAGGCCAGAGCTGTCTGATCTTCCTACTGCTTGCCCCATTCAAAGCTACACCAGGACGTTCGCAATCATACCACTCATGTACGGAGATCTTTCTCCAAGAGGAGTTGATTTCAAGTTTGACCCGAGAAGCAAGTTCCGAAGAAGAAAGACAACTGCCGTCAAAAGAACCCTTAAGGCTGCCCAACTTGGCCAGTCCATCCGAAACCTCGTTACCGTAAATATCTACGTGTCACGGTACCCATTGAAAAAATATCCTGTTATGGGCACTCAAGCAGCACAAGTTTTACGTTTTATCGAAACGTAAAATATTAAAATACATAAAAAATTAGTTCGGGAGAAGGCATATGCTGACTTTTATGAAATTTTCATAAAAAAATTGACAGTTAAATACTGATAATTAGAAAGATCGTTTGTAATGCGGGTTTTAGTTCTTAGTGGAAGTTTACTACCATCATTGTAGTTATTATGGTGATCGCTTGCTAATCTCATGCAGTGTAATTATAGTAGTAAAATTTTTAATACGAGGGTCATTGTTAAAATAATGCACAAGACGGCGCCATTTCGCACTGGATGATACAATCAACAACAAAAAATTTCGCCATTTGCAGTTGAGGACTAGAAGAATATTCATGTGTGTTCGAAAGTTTTCTAACGTGTTTTTTTTTTGAAGAGAAAATTTTTGAAATGGAGTGTGCACGTGTTTCGGGTACTGTGAGTTTAGAAGATCAAGCCTGGAAGTTTGTTTCTCGGTGGGTTCCTGACTGCTTGACATTCGAACAAAAACAAAAACGCCTGGACATTGCAATGTTGTTGAAACCTTTGCGCAGTCAATGGTTTTCCACCACAGAACAGCTTACTTCAGCCGTTACCCGAGTCATTATAGGACTCAACAAAAGTAACAGGCAGCAAGGAATAAAACATCATCCTAGATGTTGGGACTCAGTTATTTAGAAGCAGGGCCTTAAAAATAACTGAGACTATATAAACTCCTCGGGGACTATATAAAAGGACTGCAGTGAAAATTGTCAGACACCAAATAGGTATAAAAGAGATACTTTAGGGTGCATTACTTTTGAAATGACCCTCGTACTTGGTGACTTTATTTTAACAAACTCTTACTAAATTTTCATAAATGCTAGTAAAATGAAGAACCACATACAAACATCCTTTTTAATAACTTTTAGGATTATTGACTCTTTGACTGAGATGTAAAGTAAACAGAGAATGAGGTCATGAGGTTTCTGAATAGTGCATATTCGACTTGCAGGTGTCGCTAGGATAACTTATGAAGGCATGTTTTTCTTTATTGTAAATACTGATACAGCTGATTTCACGTGTCTTTCGGCATGAAACTCGTGAAACATGGGTTTAGTAAAGCTAAATAATTTGAAGAGGTGCTTTTATGAAAATTAAAATAACTATTGTCAGGCTACCTTCGACGTGGTTCAGTAGATGTAAAAGGTTGGACTAGGATTCAGAAAATAATATCGGATTATTTCCGGCCCTGTCCACAGGTTTTTTTTTTAATTAAAAAAAAAGAAAAAACATACATTAGTGTGGTATGAGACACTGGAATATATTTTACTATGAAACATGCTCTTGGTCCATTATTAATTTACACGCTGAAAGAGAAAAGGAGTTGAAACGATAAATAAAAATTATCCTTACACATTTTAGAACCATATTACAGCTAGTTATTTTCCGCGGTACATAGTTTATGCTTTATAGTTCGATTATTATAAATAATTTATATGTAAGGTTAATCTTCAAATATTTTTGCTTTTAAATATTGCCGTAATGTCTCCAACAGTCCTTCACGTGTTTCGTTGCTAACTGAAGGAATATTCACAGATACCCAAAGCACATTTCTCATGATATTTTTTTTGCTTGCAGAATTTGTTTATCGATTCATTTGTTTATCGAACAAAAAAAAAGATTGCTTGTAATGCATAAATATTCACTGTTATCTGTTGAAATATTTGGTTTCAAGGTCTAGGAGTTTCAAAATACAAAGAATAAATCCTAATCCAGCCAAATATGACAGAAATCGTCGAGTTTAAATTTACAAACTGAGCAGATTATATACTGAGAAATTAAGCTATAACTGGCATAGGGTAAACGTATTTCGTGGTTAAATCTGAAGTTAACAGTGTATATTTATGAAATTCTATATTTTAGGGAATGTCTAAAATGTAGAATTGTGATGTTCATCATTTTTTCTGTTTGTCCATGACATTATATATATATATATATATATATTTGGAGATCTGTTGAAGAGTTAAATCTGCAATCGCCCTTTCATGGCAATCTCCTCCAGTACATGAGTGGTATTCTGGCAGACGGCCAGGAGGAGCTATTGCTTTTGTGGGTAATAATGCTCAGCAGACTGCTTTGTTAAGACTTCCTAAGTGGTCACCTGAAGAGCCTTAAATTTGATCAAGGCAATTAGATCTTCCCAATTTGTGGGAAATGTAACATCAATCATTCCACTCTTGACCACCTTCTTTCTTGCTTGGGACTTGAAAAGGAGGATTTGACGCAGAGTCCCCTCCCTGTCTTGGATTTTTTAAACGTTTTCGGTCTCATGGATCTGGACTAGCCTATCGGCTAGATCAGATAGGATTAGTGACAACAACAACAACAAGGGTAATCTCCTAATGGAGATTCCAGGTCGCTGTCACTATCACCAAACTTGGGTTCACTGTGTTATTCCTCGGAGTAGGAAGGCTGATTCTTGGTAGCCCTCTTTGCGCTACTTCTAGAGAACCCACTTTTAGATTTTATTTCTCCCCGGCTTCTACATCACTTACAGACCCTAGAATCAGCTTCTTCTTGGTTTTGTTTTGCGCAAGGACCGAGTCAACTGTTAGGGTATGTCCGTCACAAGACATGCCTTTGAGGACTTGCGATCTCGAGTGGGAGCGAGTCCAGAATTGAAATAATTACAGACAATAAAATATCAATACCCAAAGATAATTAAGAAATATATAATTTAAAAAAATACTTAAAATATAGAATAAAAAGCCAAAAAATTATTAAAGGATATGTGATAGATGGAAAAATGGTCTAAATATGGGCAAGCCCGTTTTTAGACCGACTCTGCTAGCCCATTTTTAGACCAATAGTATGTTCAACTTTTACCGAAAGACAGCCATTATTAGTTAAAGGTATCCTTTTAAGGATCTCAAAACGTAGCTTGCTATCTTATCAGTGACGTGGTGACAACAAAACATGCAATAGTTATGGATTAAAATGTACAAAAATTTGAATTCACTTACATAATAAAGTTTGGAGGTCTGAAAATATGTGATTTTCAGAAAGAATGGTGACTGCTTTATGCGCGAACGGCAGATATGAATCATCTGTTTAATATCTTCTTCCTTACCAAAATGTGATTGATTGAGCACCTAGCTGCCAGATGGCAGAACATTCTTGCAAGTAATTCAGAAGCTCGCCCATTATTTGACCCTAGCCTATATTGGACCATCTCCTCTTTCTCTCTCTATATATATGTGTGTGTGTGTGTGTGCACTCGCGTTCGCATAACTGCGAATTGAACATAGAAAAAAAAAGCCAGTGAAAGTGTCTGGTGTTTAAAGACAAAGTACCATACAATCTGATTCTTAAGGGAATGAGAAGGTTTTAAATTTGGTCACGTTTAAGGGCAGAAAACTAAGATATCCGATCCTGATGTTCGTAAAGTTTGACCTCAAAACGTGGTTGCTTTCTGACCTTTGAGATACTTAATCCACCCTTGTGGAGAGCTCGATTTAAACAGCGCTTTTCTCAACTTCTCAGCTTTCTCAGCTTCGCAAGTTGGTGTGTACATGTCCACACAAACATAAGTTTAGATTTCTGATTTAATGTACACTGCTTTAATAGTCGATTCTACTTTAAAAAGAGGGATAGCTACACAATGCTTGATCATAGGATTGTACTTGATCAAACATATGGGTAATATTACATATGGCTTGATCATATATATTGGCTTATCTTACGTATGGCTTAATAATACATACGGCTGAATCAAAAGTTTTCGCCAGTAAACCATCCTCTCTTGTGGATTGCAAGTGGTCGTACAATATATCGCTGTGTTCTCTGTTAAGAAAGTAAGCTTCACTAAATAATCTTCCAACAGGAAGAGACTTTAGTGAAGAACTTTTGGGATCAAAATATAGTTGTATTTAATATTTCAGCAGTGAATGAAATGTCGCCGCTAGAAGGAAACATAATTTGGAATATACATTTTAAGTCATGCGTAACGTTCATTCGATTAATCTTGCTGGAGAACTTATTAGGTCGGATGATGTCGAAGAAATGTCTGTTCGTTATTTCATTCACTGAGTGTTTCTCATTAGAAATCCAACTAGAACATATCATGTGATTTTATCTGATCAAGATATATTTCGCTTGTATTCTGATAATGAATACGTCGCATTTATTAGTGTAAAATATGAAGAATTAAAACATTGTAAGTAAATTTCTATTAAACAACGACTGCATTAAAATGTTTCAAACAAAACAACAAGATGAAATGACTAAAATTTTCATAGGAAAAATAACCATTGACTAAGTTTTCTAGAAATTTTTTATAGAACCTCGCTTTATTTAAAAAATGCAAAATTCCCTCAAAAAATTATTTTCTTTGATTAAAACACGTGTAGAGCATTCATAATCATATAAAACAAACCGCATAATTCGACAGTGATTACATAGTCCGATACGACGTCTACGTGTACCTTGCAGTACATAAGTACTTTAAGTCCGTTATTTCGAGACGGAAATTTTGCATGATTTGCCATCTCTCAAAAGTAAGATCTAAAATTCCCTCTCATCTCCATGTCATCTCTAGGAAATATAGAACAGCGTTCCTCTTTTTTCTACTTTCATAAAACTGCCCTGAAGATTTTCGACTTAACGTTAAAAGTTTTGAAAATAGTTTTCCTAAAGCAAAAAATTTCCTTCAAAAATAATGATGTATTTTGTGGTTTAAAGAGATTCAAATTTTATTAAAAGATTACAAAATAAGATAAATTATTTTGTAATCTTTACCACGTAGGAAAGGGGAAAATATTCTTATAGAACTGTTCGTTTGATGGATATATATATATATATATATATATAAACAAAAAACGCGTTTCAAATTTTTTAATTTTTAAATTAAAGTTTCAAGTTGTTTGATTCCATATCAATTAAAATTCATAGTAAATGTTTCATTTTAAAAATTTTTAATATTAATTCATTTTTAATTAATTCATTATATACATATATATATGTGTGTGTATATATATATATATATATATATGAAATATATATATATATATATATGTGTGTGTGTGTGTGTGTGTGTGTATTTATAAATAATTCAAATTTTGTTATTAATTGTTTAAAATTATTAATTTAAATGTTTAATATATTTAATTTAAAATGGATTTTTCCCCCAAAGACATATTTGAGGGGAAAATTCATTCCGAAATGCGTGCAAGTTAAACAAATAAACTTTTATACTTTGTACCTCCTTGAGCAAAGTAGTATTTTAACACTTTTGTCTCTTTATCGGGGTGAAATTGGTTAGTTCTCTTATGGAAAGTTCTTTTCTAGGTTCCGTCCTCTCATCATCGTGTCTTCAAACCCATCCCTTCTGGATGCAAGAGAACAGCAAATACATGTACAATCTCACCTTGTCAGAGATCATGATCCCTGGTAGCCACGATTCTGGCAGTTTCTATTTCCACAGAGAGATAGCTCCCCTCTCCAAGTACAAATATGCCCAAGAAGAGACCATTTTCAATCAGCTGGTTTATGGACTGAGGTATTTTGACCTACGGGTCGGATATTACAAAAAGACAAAAGACAAGTATTACATCAATCACAACTTTTTGAGAACGCAGCATTCTGTTAAGTCGGTTTTGCATCAGGTAAGACAAGTTGCTTTCTGTAAGAATATATTTTAGACTATTTATTGATACTTGTAGTTTGCTGTGATTTATCAAATACTTGAAACCCATAAAATGCTTGGTAGATGGATTCTCTATTAAAAGAAATCTTGCTCAAAATTTTCTTTTGTGAAATCTGAAAACTACTATAGGGGAACCCGGGGCACAACGGGGTACCGGGGCGGAATGAAGTTCGATGTTTTTTCGGTGTAAAGGAGGTACTGCCAACGAGTGGCAATAAGTAGAACTAGACCAACCTATTGCTGCTGAACTACGGCAGCCATGTTAGTCAAGTTTTCTCGAGCGTTAGTACGTGAATTTTTAGTTGTGTAATTTTTTGCTCCAGTATTGTAACTTCTGATGATTTTGTAACCAAGGTAACGTATGCATACTTGTTTACATCACAACTGTATTTAGTACCTGCTTGAAGTACGTTTAGTTGTCTTTAGTTCGTATTTTGATTTCGAGAAAACCTGGAACTCGTTTTCATCCAAAACACATCCATGAAAGAGATGCATACGGATCAGGCAGTGTGTGTGCTTGGGGTGGTATCTCTTTGGGTGGACGTACAGACCTCCATGTCTTTCCCCGTGGAAATGTGAATTCTCACACCTATAGAGATGATATCCTTGATGCTTATGTGCGCCCTTATGCCGGAGCAATAGGTGATGCTTTCGTGCTACAGGACGATAACGCGAGACAGCACAGGGATCGCATCGTGGATGCTTATCTTGAGCAGGAAACAATTTAGCGCATGGAGTGGCCAGCTCGATCACCGGACCTGAATCCTATCGAGCATATTTGGGACGCTTTAGGAAGACGTATAGCTGCTCTCAATCCTCCTCCTAGGACCCTACCCACGCTTTCAACTGCTTTGCAAGAGCAATGGTTCTCACTTCCTGCAGAACTCATAGACTGCATAATTGACAGCACCTCACATCGCTGTTTGTGCTGTATTGCTTCTCGGGGGGATCATACGCCATATTAAAGGTACTTTTCCTATACCAAACTGACACATCCGATTTGTTCATTGTATACATATGCTAGTTTCTATAACACCATAATTGTCTGGGGATTTCTTTTTATGCTATTTTATACCCACCTAAGTTTTGTATAATGTGTATAAGTTTCATTAAATTCTAAGCGTAACTTTTTAAGTAATCGCTATTTTTGTGACTTTTTCTAAATTTTTGATAACCAGTGTAGTTTAACATGTCCGTTTCTGCCCTCATTTAACAGTCACAATAAGGCTAAGAGTTTTTAATTCAAGCAAATGAGAAGCACTTAGTCCAATGTCATTCAAAAACGCTTGAAAGACAACCATGGACACTCATGCGTCTTCGCATATTCAGTTTTCTTGGCTTTTCTTCGACCCATTCGCTCATAAAGAGCACCGTAAAAGAATATTTTAGTACAAGAAAATGCGTATGAATAAAAGAGTAATATAATACTCCGCAATATATAGAAAGAAAGTTATGAGTACTTCGTTCGAATTTAGATGCTTTCAGCAGCCGCCCCCCTCCCCACACGTACACACACAAGAAAAAAAATTCCAGCCAATTGTAATCAATAAAGAAGAAAAAACGCTTCCATTTCGCATAGGAAAAAGGGAGAGAGATAAAGGGATGTTAAATGGGAAAACGTTAGAAATGGACGAAGGCAGCTCTGGGAACAACAATAAAACATCCTAAGAAAGTAAACATGAAGAAAAAGGAAAAGACAACAAAGATGTGCCTCCCCCCAAAAAGAACGAACTCAATAAAACATAGCATAAAGAGGTTAAAAAAAGAAAGATGTCAGCCATAAAAAATAGATTAAGAAAAGAGAGTAATGAAAAGAATTTTTTGTATTGACTACAAAGAATTATTTAGGGAATTTTTGCTTTGCATCAGTCTGCGCAAGTTCTTTTTTCCCTTTTATTTCTCTTTTTCATGATTCTTTAAGAACTAAAAACTTGATTTCTTACAGAAAACACAATTGCTCTAAATTTTATATTGCTTCCTTACAGGTTCATGAATTTATAAATGCGACGAAAGAAATTGTCATTCTGGATTTTCATAGATTTCCAAAAGGCTTCAAATCGGATTCGATTCACCAGAAACTCATGGATTTCATTGTTTCAACATTCAAATCTTATCTCATACCTTACAAGGATAGTTATGCTAACGCTACATTCAGGTAAGCACTTGCTTCATAAATGAAACAGTGAAAATGAACGTTTTCTGCCTTAATAACGAACAAAAATTATTGCTCTTTAGAAGTTATCTAATATAAACGCCTTTTATGAATACCATAAAATAGTGCGTCAATTGTTAGTTACATCCTATTCTTTTAGCCCTTCTACCTACCTAGAGTCTAACTCATGACCTCGTGTTCACTGAGCAGGTGGGCTAGAAACATTAATAACCGAGTATCTAAAACATTTCGGGGAAACTTGACTGGCCTCCCTTTGCAATTACAATAGTAGTTGTACAGTTACATGGTATTCTTAGGCTACTTTTAAGGGTTTGGTTTGGAGCGCTCCGGTCAACTTTTTTTCTACACGAGGGATAATTAGACCGGGACCTACAGTTTAAAGCCGATTCCGAACGGCTACAAACAACCATGCCAACAGTGGGACTTAAACCCACAGGATCTGAACAGAATGCCAGCGCCCTAGCCATTCGGCCATCGACTGGCAGGATACTTTTAAGAGACGGGGTTATTTTCTTCAAGGTTGAGAACGTTGACGTCCATAGAGGAGCCAAAAGACAAAAATCCGGACATTAGCACCCTTTACACGTACGCTCTCTGAGTGCTTGGACTGTACGGGATTGCACGCGGGAAAACTTGCAGTACTCTCAAAAGCAGCTTTCTCTTCCTCTCCGACACCTTCACACGTGCACTCAATCGCGCGGGATCGTGGTTTCACGCTGGAGAGAGCGTACGTGTAAAGGGCGCTTTTGGGTCTCAAGGGTGCGTGGGATATTTTACACCTCTCTCCCTTCCGCTTTCGCCTTCTCGGACCTGGTAAGACTATAACAAAACGTTTGACGGAAACATAAAAAATTAATAGAGACGTCATTGCCATTTACTATTCCCCAAATCCTTCTCTAAATCGTGGCAAAAATATCCCCTGATTAAAAACAAATTCGATCAGCTTGATCCTTTTCGGGATCCAGATAATTTTTGAAGACGTCTCTGACGCTTATGATTCAAATTAAAAAGTGATCTGCTATCTTATGTCTTTTTAAAGGAGTTTGAGTTCTGCATATTAGTTTCTATACTTGTTTATAACCATCTACTTTATTTCGTCTTTCGACGTCCGATGGAGAATGACTTGAGGCAGTTTGAGAATTGCGATGGTAAAGAAAACCTGGTAAGTAACTGAAAAAATAAGGCAGTAAGTGCATCAAATAGAGCATTGTAATATCTAAAAGCGGCGAATAGTTGACATCGCAGATTAATTTCTATCCCCGTGTTAAACCGTTCAGAATTATTATCTCCGTACTTTTCTAATCACAGATTAGAAAATACATATTTTTTCTTGCATACGATGGTTGGCATTTAAGCAAAACGCGCGTAGTTTTTAAAATTTAAAAATTTTCTGTTAAGGCTTTACACGGCACTCAAATAAATATATCTATCGCTATAAAAAGAAAATTAAATTCTTAAAAAAATAGAGTAAATACGGTGGAACCTCGACCGATCGTCCCCTAATCATCGTTTTCACGTATGTGTCGTTTACTTCATCCAATCCTGACGATAATATTCTTTGTTATGTTCCCGCATTTATCGTTTAGTGCAATAGGTCCCTTTAAAAATGATGGAATACAGGTTCTACAGTAGATTTTTGATAAACACAGGCCCAGTACAGCATTTAAAGATGTATTTCCAAATGGAGAAAGCAAAATTCAAAAATATGTCTTCGCTAATTTGTAACTGGGATATACAGAAAGAAAATTTCTTAGTAGCTCAACATTAGGTTCAAATGTATGCAATGTCATCTGGTGTTACTCGTATAGCTTAAATATTTATTAAATTTGGGGGAAGATATCAAGATCTTGCATCAGGGTTATCTGTAAATATTTCGTAGCTGATATGGAAGACCAGTTTCCTTCGGTTGTTTATTAATGCACGTACGTAATTCTATCTGAAAGTCTTAATTTATTTCTCCCTCTCTCTTTAGTACTCTGTGGGAAGAAAACAAACGTGTTCTCGTCAGTTATGACAGCGAAGTCCGACAGACGTACCACAGTGAGTTCCTGTGGCCAAGTATATATCGTGCATGGGGCAACAAGCAACGACCTAAAGATCTCAAGCACTATTTTGAAGAAGTTTTCAAGATGCCAACGCCTGAAGGATTATGGGCATCGATGGCCGAACTCACGCCCAACGCCAGAACTATAGTATTACATCCAGAGACAGGACTCAGAGTATTTGCTGAAGAAGTTAACAGGAACGTAACGCATTGGTTCCGAGATTTGTACTGGCATAAAGCCAATATAGTGGCGACGGATTATTTCATGGGGAATGATATTATAAACGTAGCCATCGAGACAAATAAAATTAAAGGTACATGTCCTAAAAACACTTGGAAAAGTTAGAAATATTATAATGCAAGGAGAGTAGCAAAATAAAAGTTTTTTAAATTTCATATGAAAGAGGCCAAAGGGTTAAGTGGGGAATATCATGGATGTTAAGAAATTTATATTTTGTTGCTTTGAAAATCACAAATTGTCTTTATATAGCCATGTAGGGAGACGTAGCCGACAGTTGCAGATGCCAAACTTTTGCAATTAAAAATGACAATAAAAGTAAGAATGGAATCACTATGGCCTCACGTTAAAAATAATTTTCTGTGTCATTCCAAGAAATCTACTTCAAGACTTTGAAATGAAATGAATTATAATTGACATATATTTATATAATTATATAATTATGCAAGCATAAAAAAAATATAAATTATATTTTGTCAAATAATTAAAGATTGTTTCGTGTATTACCAGTGTTTTCGAAATGAAAACCTCAAAAGTCTATAGACATTATACGTTAGATTTTAATGGCTTAGATTCTAGGTCACAATCTCAGTTTAAATCAGCAGGAAATCCCTTTCGCACATTTCTCATTTTTAATATGTGTATTTTAATAGAAGTCAATGAACTGACTGTTAAGCTTGTGCTACTTGGTAGAAAAAAAAATGTAGGAAAACTATTTTCACCTTCTTGCATGCCACTCTATAAGCACGTTTTAAAACGTGATTAATATGTATTGAAACAACATGTTAGAGCACAGAGAGGAATTTTCAATATATGGGCGTATGAAAAACTTTCTCCCATTTTTAAATGTAGACCCGACATGCACTGAAATAGCTAGATTTTTTTTTGTATTTTTTTCACTGATACTCTACCATATTGGTATTTTAACAACATTTGGGCATTCTAATACGATAATAATGAAATATTTCTGTAATTTTGATTTTTAACACTTATATTACTATTTACAATTTATTTTTTCATTTGCATGAAGGAGTGCGTAATGTTAAAAGTGTTTTAAGTGTTAAAAGTCAAAATATGTTTTGCAAAGTATTTCGAAAGGTGTTTTCAACTAAATTCTCTAAAAGAAAGAAACTGTGAAAGCTGTGTTTATACATTATCTCTATTTAATCCATTAAGACTGCAGAATTCAAAGTTAACGACTATTAGATCTGTGAGATGTTCTTTTAATGATTACAAATTAATGACTTATTGAAATAATATTTCGGTATAGTAAATTTTAAGTAATCATTCTTTAAAACATGGATGGGACTCCTTTGATTCTAAAAAAAATTATTATTTCTCAATGAGGTAACGGTGAAAAAAAGTTATAAATATTTTTATATATTTTTTATATCATAAATTGTAACTTATCATAAGTTAATCCAATTGACATTATAATGTAATAAGTTGAGTATGAATGTAGTGGGTTGCACGGTGGCTTACAGATTTTTTTATGCATTATTTTGTGAATTATTTTTTCTGCATATTACTTCTGAATAGATGTTGTATGAAACAAGGAATAAAATGTGTTACATATTTCCAAAGTGAACTACTGCTAAAATTGACGTTTTAGGTGTTTATATTTCCTTCGAACTGAGAACAGTCTGAGGATATCATTCAAAAACGTCTGAGAATATCATTCAAAAAAGTCTGAGGATATCATTCAAAAAAAATCTGAGGATATCATTCAAAAAACGTCTGAGGGTTTCATTCAATTTTGACTGTTATCTTTAAGGGGGAAATTAATGGCGATAGATATTCTGAAACCGGTGATTTTTAAAAAAAAATAATTTTCATTAGTGTGACATTATCAATTTTATGAAGTATGGAAAAATTTTATATCAGGGTATTCACACTTCAGTTATTTATGATGGAAAAAAATATCTATGCATTAAGGCGTATGATAACGCTTGATTATACTGTTAAATTTGTATCATGCAGTCTATAAAAATACATTAAGTGAGATTGAAATGAAGAGATTTTTTATTTAATATATGTTATCTTTATATATATATTATTATCATTAATATTTGTGCTATTTGTTTAGTGTTTGCTATAAAAAATCTAATAGAATTTTATGTTTTGTCAATGATTTTATTTTCATAAAGTGGAGCAAATGTATTTATTTGTATGAAGTAGCTGTATATAAATGTGTTTTTCTACTGGTTGTTTTTTATAGGCTCTTTATCTACATTTTCATAATATATTTCACTTGTATAAAGATATCATATTAACAGAATTATAAAAATAAATTTTCACCAACAACTGTTTTGTTTGTTTTAATTCAATCATAGATGGCAGCACTACCATAGCTTTAAACCGCATAACTTTTAGAGACAACTGATTCATGGAATATTTGCTACTTTATTTTACAGACTGCACAAAACGTGAAAATACAGAATGCAGCTAGATTAGCCTCCAATAGTGAAAATATTTTATACCTTTCACTATTATTAGAGAAAAGAAAGTTTGAAATATTTTGTAGTTTATAAAAATTGTAACAGATGACAGCACAAAACAGAGGACACGTACTTAAAGTTGCCACACTTGTATGTGGTGGCATTCCGTACGTGGCTATGATAGGACAGGAATTTTAGGAATATTAATTCGACTCATGCTTAGGAAGGGGACAGAGAAATTAAATATACTCCCCCCTCCATTGACAATCATTAACTCTGGATCTCGAGAAGAAGATAATGAAAAACTATGTTACATTTGAAAGAATTTTTTTTTACAATTTCGACCATTTCCAGACTTGGAAGTATTGCAGTGAAGATTAGAAAACTTGGGTGTGATTTTTTTTTTAAATCGTTGCCACTGAAATTGTTCTTTGAGATGCTATTAAAGCGTGTGAATTGTGTCTATCAATAATGTGCTTATACACTTAAAAAAGGAAAAAAATTGTCGTCAATTTTTTTCGTGTTGTTTAAACAGATTTATTGAAAACACATTTCCATTTAGAATGATTAGGGTGAAAATATTAAAGATTTCTGCAATACTTTTAAGCGAAAGATTTGCAGTTAAACAATAAAAATTTTGCCAGTCTCAATAAGGGAATCTCAATGATAATATCATCTATAGTTGTCACAGACCATTTGATTTTAGAGATCGATTCTGTAGAGGTCGTTTTGCCTCTACAGAATTCAAATATGATCCTTTTTTGCGAAAATATTTATAGGAAGAGAAAATATATTTATGCTAAATCCATAGGGATTTGTATGATAATATAAAATTTATGGTAGTTGAATTTCCTCATGATTATCTGATGATTATCTCGGATAATTCAACTTTTTGAGGAAGGAATGATTATTACATCACGGCCAAGGAGGTAAGAAATGGGTAATCTCCGACGAATGAACATATAAAATACCTTAGAACTTAACATATTATTTATTTCATAACCTTGTTTTGAAGGAAACAATGTATGCTTAGTTAACTATTTATAAATTCAATTAAATATATTATGAGAACGATTATAAGCGAGAAAAAAGTGAACAATTTCAGCAATTTTTAACCAATTGTCTAACGCTTATGAAAAAATTTTTCCAAGTAATTTTATTGAATAGAAGTAGTAAAAACATTCATATATCTATTTGTTATAATTTTTTTCCTATGTAATGTTCTATCAAACTAATTTTATTATGTGAAAAGAGTGAAAAGATGAATATATTTTCACATTACTGAAGAATACGTGATTTTGCACTAGAATCTGCGTATAGATGGCAGCACTAAACTTTGAATTTTATTCACAAAATCAGTTTCACGAATAATAATTCTTATATTAGCATAGATTACCAAGGTAGAAGTTTTTTCCCACTTCATTTTGAATCAAGGCTGACTTCACATTGCGAAAGGATAACCAAAATAGTCCTTCAGATTCCTTACATGTTCCTGTATTTAATATTAAGAATAAGATGTTAGCCAGTCACATTTTTTTCATTTTTTAGGTACGAAATTATTAATAGCTTTTGGTGGGCTAGAGCACTTTTAAATGCTGGAGAATCCGAAATTCTCTCATTGCTGCACTGACCGAAAGAAAATAAATGCCCATGAAAGTTAGTTGCCTTTTTCATCTTATTTTATAAATAAAATTAAAATCTTCTATTCTCATGCAGTGACTCTTTTTCCTGCAGTCTAAATAATACTAAATATCTTTGTTTATTTGTCCGTTATTTAATACAGACTAAACTTGGTCTCAATGAGGCGAAATTTGCAAAAATGAAACAACCCCAATCTGTACAGAAAGCAATTAAAAAAATTTAATTTTTTAATTGTGCCATAGATTACCAAATTATACTTATTTTTAAATAAATGTAATACTGCGGATTTCGGGATTTAGACGAAAGATAAGGAATTCATTTTAAATTTTAGTTCTGCCATCTATCAGCTGAAAAAGGGAAGCATTTGTTTTCCGATTTTTTTATCAGAAAAATGGTAATGTGTCGCACTGGGACTCCAGGTCGAATGTTTAGGTATTTTAAAAAATGGTAAATCAATTGTTTTCAGATTTTTATCAGTAAAATGGTAATGGGTTGCTCTGTAACACGAGGTCGGAGGAAGGCAAATGTTCAGGTATTTTAAGAAATGATAAATACAATAAAAAATATTGACATTTAATGTCGTCATCATTTACTATTCAAAGGTATTCATTTCCGAACTCATATAAGTAAGATCTTAAAGTAATCAGGACTCATTTATTACGAATAACGCGATAGAAATATTTAATTAAAATATCTCAATTTAACTTTAATTTCTGCAATGCTGAAAGTAGCATGTAGATATGAAAAATCGAATTGTAATGTCTTTGTTCCTAATGCCCCCTGGCCGGAAGTTCCAGACCAGGTCCATATAGGCCTCGGGCTGAGTAGTGCGCCTCCTCTTTATAATACCACCACATGGGCCGGAGTCCGACTAGGCTAGATGCCACCACAATTTTGATCGAGCACTCCCTGGGGAGACATCGGGGTGATCGTACCTTCCCCACCCAATGATCAGGGCCTTTTTATCGCATGGGCAAATCGGGATTTTGCCCAGGGCCCCCTGATGCTAGGGGGCCCCAAAACTGTCCTCTTTAACATGTTTGGCAACATGAAAATAAATAGGGTGCCAGATAAGTGAAAGTTTTTAATTTTACTTTCTGCTTTAGGAAAAATGTTAAACTATCAGGTTGTATCAGACGTACAGCAGAAGGTGAAAGGCGTTTTCAATTAAATGTAAAACATGTTTATGAATGCTTCGTCTTATCAGCCTTACACTGTAATAGCAAATGTAGGACTCGCATGCAGGGTTGTTTGGTTTAAATTGTTATTTGAATCAAACACGATATTTTTGAATCCTGATTTTTAACAACTTTTCCTCAGATGCTTGGTGTAGTACTTCTAATAGTACAGTCCATGGATAGTTCTTATTTTTATAAATGTTCGTAAGGGGGGCGCCTCCAAATAGCATTTGCCCAGGGGCCCCCAGCATTCATAATCGCGCCCTGCCTATGATCTCATTAAAAGTCTTTCCGGTCTACGGATTTAACGTTACCATATCCGGCCTAGACAGGAAGATATTTAACGGTGCTAATTGGGATTCGATCCAAGTACCCTCAGTACCGAAAGCCGACACACTACCACTAGGCTACCTCTAGCCCGAAATTTAATAATGTATGTTTAGGGTTATGACCAAGTGATTGCAGTGTGGTCTGACGAATGGGGAAATTCAATGTGATTAAAAAATGTTGAAACAGGATTATTGATCGTGAAAATAAAAATTCAAACTTTGTTTTGACATTCATACTCATATATCCAATGCGTTATATGAATTCATTTTATATAATGTTATATTTAATTAATTTTATATAATGTTCTAATACTTTAACAAGATGGAAGAAAAATGTTTCGAAAATAAATTATCGTCTTAAGAATTCTGGGAATAATCCTTTATGCGCATTAAACTCTCGGCGGTATTATTTCTTTTGACGTCTTAACGTTAGCTTTGAGTTACAGCTCGTGAAAGCGATCGCATCCCATGTTTTTATTCGTAGCAAAATCCAATATTAAAAGAAATGGGTTTGATGCCACCTGAGCCCCCCAAAAGGTAACCTATCTAATCAATTGCATTTCTTATTTTCTACATCTTCAAGTTTTCATCCGCGCTGACATTGGATATTCTACATTTTCAAATTAATCTCTAAATGAAATCTCCATTTACTATTTTATCAATTAGGTAGTTGGCGCTGTAGTTCTACTGCAATGCTGCAATTTTTAACGATAAATAGCTGGTTCTTCCTTTCTACTGTCACTTATCAAAAAAATTGAGATAGGGTGAATTTGCTCGTAAATTTCTGTTCTGTGTTGTACTTTCGTGTACTGTTATGGTGTAATTTCTAATGCTTTTGACTTTCTAATTTCAATGTGGGGATCTCCGGGCTTTGGGATGTATTTTGGATGGACCTACATCCCATTCAGAAAGTTCCCGCTTAGGTGACCGACTCGGTTAGGCCTCCTGATGAAGAGACCGGTCAATTGCCTTGTTAATTCGATTAACTTATGTTTTGGTTAATTTTTGGCTTTTGGTTTTTATACTTTGATTTCTATTATTATTCCATTTACTATATAATTCGCTATTGTTTATTTAAGGCTGCTTTGAACTAACCCTACTGGATTCACTCTCCTCAATGTTAACCTATGGAGAAAATGTGTCTACTATTGACAGCTACATAAATGCTGTCAATCCAACAAAAATAGTATTTCCAGATAGCCTGAACTTTTCTGCACCTTGCAACAGGGTTCATTTTATAAATTTCGTTAAATCGAAGGAATTAAGGAGCATTTAAAACACACTAGACCCCCCCTAATAATTTAAAATTTAGAATATTTGAATTTTTTTAAACACGAAAAATGCCCCAAGGAGTCAAATTTCATCCTCTATTACGGAGTACAATTTTATATGTATAAAAAAAATCTTTCAATCCAAGTCGGCAGTCCTTGGACACATTTTTTTCCATGGGTTAACGTTAAGGGGAGTGAATCGAATAGGGTTAGTACACAACAGCCTTAATATTAAGAATTCAAAGAAATTCAAATTTTTTGGGGCTTTATGTGTTTGATAATAACACTCACATAGTGATATATAACTGGAGTCCAGGACCGATCCCATAGGTTTAGAGGAGAGGCGACCGCCTCAGGTGCCGAATTGAAATAGGCGCCAAAATGAGACAGGAAAGGTACGAAATGTTTACGATACCTTAGTAATAAATTATAGAGATGCAATCAAGCAGTTTGATGCAATAAGTCTCTAAGAATGATTATGTAATTATTTTTATTACATAACTTATATTCAAATTTATTTAGTTTTTCTGCTTGTTTTAAGTTTAGTAATTTTTAATCTCTCTATTCTAAAAAAAAGTAACTCCCGCTGCCGCTGTCAAAAGCTTGTTACGCTATCTCCTCCGAAACCGCTGGGGGTATGGTGTGGAGAGCGATACCAATGGATGTAGAAAATGGGGGGGACCAAAGTAAGACATATCTCATCTTCGTCGGACTTTGTTTTTTTTTATTATTTTATGTTTTGTGGGAAAATGTTGACTTTTTCATCTTCAGATTACGATAACTTGCCAAAAAATGATCGTAGAATTTTGATCTTTTTACAATCTAAGACTACAGACATTTCTCTTTCAAACTAGACCTCATTTGTTTAAAAATATTTTAAAACAGACTAATACTTTCATCAAAAAATTAAACACAGTTTTTCAAGAAATATCGTCCCCTATGTGGATGTAATATTTATGCTCCTCGAGTTTTTATCTTACAGAGAAAATATTTACATCACCTGGAAGCTTTCTTCTTCATATAAACCTCATTTCAAGTCTATATCTTAAATTTTCGATTTTTAATTGAATTTTAAAGCTGATAATTGAACAGTGATGAAGCGCCCTTCGCATTAAGGGTGACAACAGTTAATGGATAGAAGTTGTTACATTGCCCGAGAATCACCCTTATGTATCTCGCTATTAGCCATAACAGAGGAGCGAGTGTAGCGAGCCTAGGGGCGAAGCCCCTAGTTGTTTTAAAAAAATAAATGACCTTTTGAAAAAAATTCACGTAGTCTCTTCTTACAAAACTACCGCAGGTTATTAACGTAGGATTACTTATCGTTGCTTACCTCTTTCTATACAGTAAAATTCCTACATTTCAAGAGATGGATGAGTGATAACCCTATGCAGAATAGGTCGATGGTAAGAAAAATAAGTTATATATGTCAGAAAATCGGGGATAATGTGTCGTGTAAATGTCTAAGTTTCCCAGTATACACGGATAGTTGGACGGAACCATATCTAAATTAAAGTGATGTTTCAGGAAATCGAATGCCTTTTCGTTGCGTCTATATTAAAATCACCCATAATGATGATCGGCACATTGGCATCAATATCAAACTCTTCATCTATAAGTAAACTTGATTCGGAATATTTCATGAGTGCACTAAACAGAAATAGTTTTAGATCTGCTGAATTGATTGTTGGGTGTATATATACGGATGCCAGTATGAAACGCGATTATCCATTTATTGTGATATCTGCCATGTAAATATTACCAGCATATTATATTGTGTAATTCAAAATTAACAATTCGCACGAAGCAGAGATCTTAATCTTTAAAATGGGACCTAATTTATCAATCTTGGTTAAGTATGAAGGGAGAAAAAGGGATAAAACAAAAACAAACCAAACACCTTTTAGAAATAATATTCTGCCACTCTTGATTTAGAATTCGCGACGACGGTTTTAACGTCTGAAATTATGCTTTACCGCGGACCGTTATGGAGGAACGTAGTCCTACGTCAAAATGCAATACACATTTTTCTCAAAATGTCAGTTCTCCTATTAAGTAGACTTTATCTAATAGTCATACTTTCATTGCTTACTCACTCCAAAATTTTAAAAAGCCACCGTTTTTAAAACTTGCCTTAGGCGCTCCAATGGATCGACCCGACCCTGAGTGGAGTGTATTAAACAAAATCTTTTAAAGATCATTTGACGCTTATGGTATGATGCGCAATACTGCTCCTTAATACCGTGCGAGTTCAACCATGGCTACATTGGCCAAACTTTAATGCCTCATAGGTTCAAAAAGTTTAAAATTACGAGAGAGAGAGAGAAAAAAAAGAAATTTTTTACCCTTCCATCGTCTTCCAGAGTTAGGATTCAGGCTATAAGTTTAGTTTCCAGAGGAGCTTATCCTTTGCGCCCCCAGCTCGATTTCTTATCTGGATTATTTTGAAAACTTCCTTACTACTCGTCATATTAAGAAATATTGACGACAATAGTTC
This sequence comes from Dolomedes plantarius, assembly GCA_907164885.2. Classification (NCBI taxonomy): domain Eukaryota; kingdom Metazoa; phylum Arthropoda; class Arachnida; order Araneae; family Dolomedidae; genus Dolomedes; species Dolomedes plantarius. The sequence continues at coordinate 160,605,349 of OU015498.1, read as the reverse complement.
TTTAACATATATTAACTCAGCAAGGAAAGCTATTATAAGTGAATTTCTAACCCACCTTTCGATATTTTGCTGCATATTTTTTTGTTCTTTCTAAATTCCATTACAACATAGTTTCTACTCTTTTACGCTTTTCCTGTTTACTCTTACATCCATCACAGTTTCTCTGTTGTAGGATGACAACACTTCCTGGTCTCTGTTTTACCAGCTTTGACTTTCCTGCTCTGCTCCTGAATAAATCTGAATTCAATCTCGAAATTCCCGGTAAGAGTTTAATATTCAAATACTTACATTTAAAATTACAAATTCCTTCAAATCCTCGTATCTCTAGTTTTTGTGCTATATTTCCAACTCTAACTCTTATCTATATATCAAATTATAACTCTTAATTATTTAATAGTTCAGTGGTAGAAGACAAAAAAGGCCTATTAACTAAAACAACAATTCCTTAAATACTGAACTAAAGCACGCTAATATCATGTTTATAATTACGGTAAGTATGCTGCAATTCATACTAATATCTATATACACTGTCACAAAAAAATATATGCACCCAGAAGGAAACGAGCTACTATCACGAAACTTAACATGTATGTACTGTATGAGGAGATAAGCAAATGATTACAAATTCAGAAGAACAGACCATTTTATTAAGAAGATATGGCATGAAAAAGGTTACAAATCAGTAAGTAGTAAATCCACCTGTGGCAGCTAAGCAAGCTGAAACACGGCGTGGCATCGAATCAATGACGTTACCTATGACCTCCTGCGGAAGATCATGTCATAATCTTTGCAACTGCCCAGTTAATTCACCAGGATTCCGGGACGGCTGCAGTTGCCTTCCAAGCACGTCCCAGTCTATTGGCGAGAGGTCTGGTGAACTGGTAGGCCATGGGAGTACGTCATATCCTCTAAGACATTGTTGGGAGAGTCGCGCAGTATGTGGACGAGCATTGTCTTGCTGATAAATGGCACCTCGGCGACTTGATAGCATAGGCTGTAAAACTGGAGTTAAAATCCACGTCACTGCGTGCAAAGTGCATTGAAGAACGACTAGAGGTGATCGTGTGTCCCACCAAATCGCTCCCCACACTGTGACACCTTGTGTAATCGCCGTATGCCTCTCGACAACAAATGCCAAATCGGACCGGTGGTCTGGCCGCCTCCATACACATATGCGCTCGTCATCAGCACTGAGACTGAATCGGGAATTATCACAGAAGATCACACGCCTCCAGTTGGTCACACTCCAGCTTACCCGAGGTCGGAAAAATCCAATCGACACTGCCTACGACGTGGGGTCAGTGGTAGGCGTCTTAATGGACGTCGGCTCCTTATACCTGCGTCGGCCAGTCGTCTCCGAATGGTTTCCCTTGATACCACCGGATGTCTGGAAGATGGTAAATGGCGTCTAACCGATTCTAGCGACGTTCTTAGGGCGAACGTGGCCGCTCTTATGGTTGCGCGATCCTCGAGCGCATTTGTGTTCCTGGGACGCCCTGACTCTCCGCGACGGTAGACAATCCCTTCCGTGATCCATTGTTGTCAACACCGAGCAACTACCATATCGCTCCGACCGAGGAGGCGGCTGATACGTCTGTTCGACCAACCTGCTTCTCTGAGGTCTACTATACGCCCCCTCTCAAAGTCCGACAATTGTTCGTACTGTCACCGGTTACGTCTCAGAGGCATCTCTAGACACAATACCGTCCATCCAAGTCGACAGATATGTTTGAATAACCCCATGGCACGAGCAATCATGCTTTTAAACTCTCCCAGCTGTGCATCTCATATGCGCATAGCGCGCTTACCCTTGTCTCTTTGGCGTCGAAAGTTTAATCATTTGTATATCTCTTACCAGACTACATTCCTGCCAAGTTTCGTGATAGTAGCTCGATATCTTCTGGGTGCATATATTTTTTTGTGACAGTGTATATAAAACAGTCCTGTAACTGACTGACTGACTGACTGACTGACATATAACGCACAGATCGAACCGCTGAACCTAAAGGGCTGAAATTTTGCATGGCGATTCTTCTTATAGTGTAGGGGTGCACTAAGAAAGATTTTTGAAAAATTCTTCTTAGATTTTTTAAAATTAAATTTTTAAGCCGTTTTAGTAACTTTTTTAAAGTTTACTTTTAAAACAATAATTTGAGGGTTATAAAGTTTATATCACGAGAAAGATCATAAAAAATCCTTTAAAATGAAATCTTTTTTGAATCTTTACCTGCATTTTCTGATGTTTGGTGAATTTTTAAAGATTAATTTTTAGAATTTAATTTATTAAATGCTGATCAAGTGTTTTCTATTTTTGGTACTTTAAACTAATTTTACGTCACGTGCATAACAGCAAAATAGACAAAAAAAATAATTTTTTTTGTCTGCTAATGTTGCAGACGATTGGACATTATCCAAAAAAATATTAAAATACAGTAAAATATATGTTCCTCAAACTGTACTATACTAACGGTACTATGTTCTCTAGTATATTCTATTAGATTTAATTTGAATATTTTCTTCTACATTATTTTGTCTATAAAAATATCCCTTATGATTTTTTTTAGAAATATATTTTTTGTTTTTTTTTACATCAATTGCATACATTGATCGTTGTATTTATTATTTATAAATATATATATATATATATATATATATATATATATATATATATATATATATATTTATTTTGGCATTAATTGCATTAATATATTTTGGCATTATTTGGGCATACATTGACTGTTGTATTTAATTTGAATGTATTCCGTAGCGAAGTGCGGGTTTTCAGCTAGTATATATACATATAATTCTAACATTAAATTTCTATGCTTAACACCATATAGAAAACGATAACTATGAAACGTACTTAGCATTATGGAGACAAAAATTCATAGTATAAATTTCTAGAGAATATATTTACTTAAAAGATAGTAGTAACTAAATATTACCCCAATGACGAGCAACATTTGTAAATATGAGAAGACTACAGTTGTTATTTAAAACGATATTTTTAACCCATGAGTATTTGTGTGGAAAGCAGTTACCTGCAGCTTTCAAATAAAAATGATTGGTATAAATGAAACGCATGTAACCATGGAACATCTAAAAAATAAATGACATTCGAATTGGTTATAAACGTTCTTAATCGAAAGAGAAGCAATAAAGATAACATATCCGCTAGAGAATAATAACAACTCCACGAGCTTGTGCCATTAATTTAGTTTCGCTTCCACAATTAACCGTCATTACGGGTATTCATTTCGCCATTTAAATGGATAGATTTGTTTAATTTCGGATGGCAACTCATCTAAATAGAAACAGCGGGAGACAGTCAGAAAAAACAGGAACGATAAAAATGATTTTAGTACGTAATATGACGATGAATGTTTGGGTTTATGATTCTCCGAAAATTCGGTTTGTTTTAATGGTAACTTAATGGGGTTCTTAGACTATCGTCTTATAATGATTAGGATTTTAGTTTTAATGGAAGGTTGAATTCCACTTTTTAAGGATTTGTGCTATTTCACCGAGACCACAAAAAATGTGTCGTAGGTTTTTTTTAGTTGATTATCCTTTGATTTTCAGGAAAGTAAAGTGAAAGTCTTATAGTCTAGTTTCTGGATAAACATTCATCATACACTTGAAGAGTCCATCGAATCAATCAAGTCAGAGAGTTAGAAAAGAATTTGGATAAACAGAACTAGCAGTTTAAAAAAAATTTAGAGGGCGCAGTCTTATAACATTTCTTAATAGTCACCATTATTTCAATATTGTGGCTTATTACAAAATATTATACTATTTAAGATGCACAATGCTTACGCAAGCATAATAAAGCACCTATTCTTCAAAGTTTCAGGTATAAGAAAACGTCATCGAATGGTACGTAAAATCATGGCCCCATATTTCTACATTTAAAAGAGTCATCTGGGAAATAAAAGAAGAAAAAAATTAAAAGAATAAAGCAAAATATCGATATAGACTTATTTTAATTTTCAGTCAAATGCAAAAATCGTTTCCACTTAACTGATTTACGCTCCAAATTTTGAACTGCAATTTATGATAGACGATAGTTTATTCCACTGTGGGTTCATGACTGCACCTTGTTAGTCACCATTAAAAATTTAGAGGAATTCCTCATTTGGAATTACTTTCCCTTCTCAATATCGCAATGTGAATAACATCCTCCCTTTTACTTTACTGACTGTGGCTTCATATCGCAGTCAATAGCACTATCACTCGCTTGAGTTCGATTCCCGGTGACGATATATTTTCTAAAATTAATTCCATCAACTAAAAATTATTTTCCTTTTATTTTAAATTTTTCTTTTATTTTTTAAATTTAATTTTATATGATGAGGGCCTATTTTTTTTTATAAAATTTTACTTCACTGAGCATGTGTATCGTGACTACAGTTAATTTGCTGGAGTTAAAGTCTATAGACCAAGGCAATCTGTGAACTTTATATTCCTGTTCCTTTTCCTGTTCGTATTTATCGGCGAAGGATTCTTGAGGAGCTTTATCACCAGGGCAAATTCTAGTTCTAAGACTATTGGATTTGATAGAGGTGTATATATATCAACCAGCTGAATTTTAATGTTCTTTTTCATTTCTTTTATCTCTTGGTTCTGTTTTAAGTAATACAAAAATACCTCCGTTTCATACTCGAGGGGGGAGTCGAAAAGCTTCTGGCAAAAATTCAGATGCAGCAGGGAAATCATAAACATTGCATTAAGTGGGAAGAAACTAGCTCGGGGTAGTCCATTGAGAGGGGAACTCATTAGATAGTTCCAGGATATGGAGAAATGAACCTAAGACATATTTCAGATCAGGTTGTAGACGGCTAAATCGGTATAGTACCAGATCTAAATTGCTTCTCAGTTAGATACTGAGAGTGAAATGATATCCCGGACATAGAGTATATGCCTCGTTGTGTGAGATGAGTTGTATTTTGTCGGAGTAATTATGTTTAATTATGCAAATTGTTTTGTTAAATACTGTATTTAGCTTTCAATAAAGCTTTCTGTACTTTTAATTACTGAGCGAAATAGGGTTGAATTTAACTATGTATCCAGTATTTCAACCGTTAAACAGGGCACTGTGAAAGTTATTAACTACCCGTATGAACACATTCTCAGTCACTGTGCATATAATTATGAACATAAAGCCTTTTATCCGTGAGTTTCTAGAAAGCAAATTTCTATTATCTATATATATATATATATACATACATATATGTTTAACTGCCAGACGTTTCTTTAAATGCTTTGTATAACCTATTTTTTTTTTGGCAAGATATAAAAAAATGCAGACATGAAAAAACTGAATTTTATAAATATTATAATAGCATTCCCTTGTCAGGAGAATTGTTCAATTCAATTTTGAGAACAATTTTAGTTCTTAGGAGAAAACTTCATCATCCCAGCTAAAATATCTCGAAGAATCCTTTTAGCTTTCGAAATTTTTTCTAGCTTCCAAACCGAATCTTATTGTCTGTTTTGTCTTATTTCGAACTGAATTAGAAAGCTATAGGCAGGATATCTGGTATGAAAAGAAAAAAAAATCCTGTTAAAAGTTTCAAAGAATAGGTTATAAAATTTTATTTCAAAAGGAAGTTTCCTTTCATGAAATGACATCGGACAATCATATTTCTTCCAAACAAATAGGAAAAATAAATGGCCCATAAATGAAGAAATGCTTATAAGAAATAATAACAGAATTCTTTTTCTTTTATACATACATGATAAATGCACACTCGACCCCCCATATATATATATATATATATATATATATATATATATATATATATATATATATATATATATATATATATATATATATATATATATATATATATATATATATATATATATATGAATATATATATATATATATGTATATATATATATGTATATATATGTATATATATATATATATATATATATATATATATATGTATATATATATATGTATATATATATATATATGTATATATATATATATGTATATATATATATGTATATATATATATATATATATATATATATATATGTATATATATATGTATATATATATACATATATATATATATATATATATATATATATATATATATATATATATATATATATATATATATATATATATATATATATACATACGTTAAATAGTTACTTAGAACAAAGTTTAATTTTTACAGCAGCAAACTGAAGTAGCAGCATCGGATACCGTTAAACCCCCCCCCCCCCTCTCAATAGTAACTATCTTTCTGTTATCTAACATCACTCCTCCCCAACCCCGAAAACAAAAAGAGATCTTAATTCAATATAGAATAAAAGGAATTTGAGTATTTTATCTTTATAATAGTATTAAAGTATATCCATTTCTCTTTAATATAATTCTTCATGGATCCTGTGTCATTTCCTTTAAGATCAGTATCATTGGAATTGATAAATGTGAAAAGTTAAGACGGAGAGGAAATAAAGGGAGCCACATATATTTTGGAAGGGTGTAGAGTATTCGGGAAGAAGATGAATGCATCATTCTCGCACATAATAGCACTTATCTTTTTCTGGCATATGTATTGTTATCAATGCATTTCGGTGGCTTTATATTTATCATTTCTACCTATCGGAGGGCGTTTTGAGAAACCTGTGAAATAGAAAAAAGTCTAAATTTTTGGAAAAGTAAAAGATTATTGATTTAAAATTTTTCATCCCTGGGAACTCATTTTCAAATTTTGGATTTCTGCAGTTTGTTAAAAAAAAATGTCAGGAAGTGGCTGTAGTGCTATTCTTTCTAAAAATATAAGGTTACCTCTATAAAAAACTTTGAGGAGATATTTTTATTACACAAAATATTGACTTGAGTTTTTGAATGGGAAAAAAACCCAGCGTTTATCCCATAGTGAATTGCCGTAAATAGGCCGAGACGACTGAGGTGCCTTCTCATCTTAAGAATTATTGCTAGACTGCAGTGTTAACGGTTTGTCATCCCAAACTTTAATCGGTTGTAATGCGCTAAAAAATAACGACACGGCCGGTGAGGCATCTTATGAAGCGTGTTGTCCACCTGCAGACCAGTCGCTACGCAATAACGCTGAATACGCAGCCGAGGATACACCTCTTCGTGATAACAATTTACGTTTTGGTTTGGTTTGGAGCGCTACGGTCAATTTTTTCTACACGAAGGCTAATTAGAACGGGACCTACTGCTTAAAGCCGATTCCGAACGGCTACAAACGTCCATGCCAAGAGTTTGTATATATCAGGGGTTTCCAACTTACAAGTGTCCAAGGGCCTCAATCGAAAACACCTGTCTAGTGGCGGGCCGCAATTTAATCAGGACCATACCCAGGACTTTTTTTCTTGAGGGAGGGGGATTTGGAGGATTTGTGTATAGTATGTACTATGAAATTTTTAAAAATTCGAGGATGAACCCCCAACAACGACCTTGATTATAACAGGCCAACTTTCGTTAAATTACACAGACACACACAAAAAAGTCAAATAAGAAGTGGGTCGAATAAGAAGGGGGGGGGGGAGTATGAAATAGAACATGAGTGGACACCCTACTTTTCATGGAATTCGAGGAAAATCAATCTTTTTTGTAAATGAACAGCATTTGAAAACAATATAGATTTTTACAAAAATATTTTTCGTTAACTAAGAATATCTAAATTGATGCTGCAAATTATTTTCCTAGAAGTCTTCGCGGGCCGCAAAAAAAGGCACCTCGGGCCGCAAGTTGGAAACCCCTGGTATATATATATATATATGGGATTCGAACCTATAGACTTTGGTACCGAATGCCAGCGTTCTAGCTATTCGGCCGTCGTCCGCCTAGTAATAATTTGGACAGGGGTCTCCAAGCCCGCGAGCACCACCAATCCGGCCCGTGGTAGCGGACCCAACATGTCTGGCATCCGGCCCGCCATAGTTTATTTTGATTACATTGTAAAATTTACAGTGTAATTAAATCATTCAAAATAATAATCTGATGTTTCTATTTAAGGGGGTCCGGGACACATTTTAATTTTTTTTATTTATTGAGTTAAAATTTTGAATTTTTTTTTGTGATGGTTAACCATATGATTTGTATACAAAATCACATCATAAATTTCTCGTAAATTTTTAAAAAAATTAAAAATTAAAAATTTAAAAAAAAGATCGGTAATTTAAAATCGTTATAATTCGAAATATTATTTGTCGAATTTCAAAATTTTTTCATTTAATTAAACAGAAATATATAAGTTTTAATTTTTATTCATCTTTTTTTAAATATTAATTTTTAAAAAAATTTAAAATATTTAGAGTAAAAATTTTTAAAAAATATGTAACTTATTTATAGAAAATCATATTTTCAAAAGTAAATATATTTTTTTCACATTTACTGAATCAAAATTAAAGTAAAATAATTGAAAAAGGCATATTCTAAGTTGGAGGCATTTATCTTTAACGGTTCTTGGCTTATAACAATTTAAAGACGAGAAATGGTGAAAAAACCCATCATGTAGAAAAACTCATTTAAAGGTTTAAAAAAAGATTCGCTGTTATTAGAATGTTGCAAAACAATAAATTAATATCTTCTGTTCTAATTAAGATAGAAAAAGGATTTGAACGTCATCTTAAGTGAAAAAGAACAGAAAATTTTTTAATGCAATAAAATTGTTTTAAAAATTTTGAAGAATTTTTTGTCCTGGTCCCCCATAAGGACCAATTAAGAAGCACAATAACTGACATAAATAATGAAATTGAACATTTTAAATGTAATTAATGATATGAGATTTATCCTAAAAACTTACAATAAGTGATATAAATAGGTAATTTACATAATGGAATTAAACATTATAAATATGATTAATGAGATTTGTGTAGCTGTAACTTTCCACTGACTTGCTACATCTATGAGTTATGGGCAACTGAGAAGGTGGGTCCCAGTCACATCGTTGAGGCCACATAGTGGGCAAAATGGAGAGTCTACCATACCAATACGTTAAAGGTGACTCCATAAGTAATCGTGGCCGGTTTTGAGTCAAAGGTTTGCCCCGCTTACAACTCTGGGTAGGGCAAGATGAACAGGAGACCTCAATAAGGAGCCAAAGATCTTTTGACCGGTCGACTCAAAGACTTTGACTGATTATTGTGAACCTATTATTTGATACAAACGCCTATCTTGAAGTTACGGATTCAGTTGTCGTGGACATTTACAAGCACTTCAAGTAGAATCAAGAGAAGCAAGTAGCATGAGTTTTAACTTTGTGTTTAGTTGTCATCGCTACACTTATTGGAAGAATTGTGATTTTTGAAATATTGCAGTTTTATAGTATACATACGTTGCAGATGAGTTGTGTGTCACCGTAATTAGTTTAGTTTTGGTGATTATTATATTTATTGTGGAGTATTTAATTGTGGTTAGTACATTGCTTGGCCCAATGGATTAATGATTACTCAGGTGTATGATCACAAATCAATTTATTACTATCAACACACTATTTATACAGTTCACATTACTCATTATCGACTTCTTATCATTAATCCTTTAACATGTTAATACAACATATATATATATATACCCTATCACTTATCCTACACCATTAATATTACTCCTTCTTGCCTTTCTATCACTACTCATTTAACATGTTAATACAATACATATAATAATATATATACAAACCACAAATATTCGGTAACATATATCTATAACAACATGCAATATTACGCGCGGCTACTATCCTCCTATTAACCTAATTGAGCATCGGCACAAGATCACCAAATAAACAAAATCCCGTACCTGATACTTGCACAGCTCGGAGAATCGTGAGGAACAATGGGAGGCTTGCAGCGGTCATCTGTGACATAAGGACTTTACACTCGGGGCGAGGGTGGCTGGTGGCAATCATCTATGCATACGGGGCTCCGGTACTCTACAACCTCTTGGTAGCTGGCGCTCGCTCGGCGAAGGGGGTGCGGCATGGGAAAGTTCTGGGCGCCTGGACAGGGGTCTCTTCCAGGGCTAAGTTATCGGCTGGTAGTCGGATCGCCTTCGCTCCTGGTCATCTATGCTTACGGGGCTCTGGTGCTTTACAACCTCTTGGTAGCGGGCGCTCGCTCGATTAAGGGGTGCGGCATGGGAGAGTTCGGGGCTCCTGGGCAGTTGTCTCCTTCTAGGGCTACGCTATCGGCTAGTAGTCAGCTCGACTTCGCTCCTGGAGTCATTAGGCGTGCGCATTGAGTTAGGGTCGGCGCGGTAGGCTTTCGGCTCGTTGATCCTTCAATCGGCGGGCATATATTCATCGGCACTTGAGGGCTTACACCTCTATCTTCTTTATTCGTCTGCGGCCCTTTCCGTCTTTCTTGACTCCGACTTCTCCTCAGCGGATTCTAAAACTCATCTGCTCATTGCTTTTCAACTCTATATCTCTCTCTCTTCTCTCTGATTATTTCTCTCCATCTCTATCTTTTACTTAACTCCCCCACTTCATTCTAGGCTTTCCATTGGTAGCCGCCTCCTGACCAATGGGTAAATATGGATACCCTTTATTGGTTCCAACTCTTAATTATATTACTATCTCCTCCACTCAAAATTGAAGGGGGCGTCAGTCGTTGCACCCTTCTGGAGAATTCTCACGCCCCTACATTCACACGCTTCTATTCGGACCCCCTACTGACCTCCTAACGCATTGAAGCTCGTAAAGTCTTAACTCGTCCTTCACTAACATCAAATTTCGGACCCCTTCGTTTCCTATTTCTGCCTGTCCAGATCATTAACTGCAGCTGGCCGCCGCTCCCTGCCATCAATTTTTCGACCGTTCCCCTTTTACATGTCAATTATCGTCTCCCTTTTTGACATAAGCAGATCGTAAACTGCATCTGTACACCATTTATCCGCTGTTTGGAATATATCTTCTCCTCCTATTCTTTGTGCCCAACTTTGCACCTGTTTAATTTTCCAAAACTGTCGCCTACGCTGCGACATCCACCCCTTTCTTTCAGAAAAAAAAGCAAAAAAAATAAAATCAACCATATCCTCAATCTCAGCCACTAATATTCACATTGTGACCACCTCACATAGCCACACGTATCCTTCTAGCAACACTCCTCTATCATTGTCCTTCCCTTACCACGTGCCGTCTGCTCACTGTGTAACGGTATTTTACCTCACTGCATAATGCGTCATACATCATCACGTATACCTCATCACACTTTGCCTCACATATTTATCTTTGGTATAAAACATTGAATGTTGTCATAGAATCCTATTAATGTCGACGTTGTATGAAAGTATTTGCACACTTGTATAACATAATGTATATCATTATATGCTCAACGACATCTTTGCACCAGATATAACCATTCGTTTAGCCTTTTGGTTTGTCTATATCATAATCTTTTACATTCATACCTTTACCAATAATGTGACTTATTCGAACTCAGACTGAATGGCAACAGAAAATACTTTAAACTTTTGTATATAACAAACAAAAAATATACCAGTACCTATTCTGATAGCACAAATTCCCTGTAAATCCTGTACTATATGATACAATTATATGCAAATATATACTGCTAAAAATATAAACGAAATAAGATACATTATTATCCTTGGGTACTATTCAAATACACTGTTCATTTAAATTTTTATCTTCATGTACTATATGTTATAATTATATGCAATTATATAATGCTAAAAATATAAACAAAATACAATACGTTATTATCCTTGGGTACTGTTCAAATACATTGTTCATTTCAATTTTTTTTTATGTACTATATGTTATAATTATATGCAATTATCTACTGCTAAAATATAAACAAAATACAATACACTATTATCCTTGGGTACTGTTCAAATACATTGTTCATTTCAATTTTTTATCTTCATGTACTATATGTTATAATTATATGCAATTATATACTGCTAAAAATATAAACAAAATACAATATCTAATAGTCTTTGCTTAATGATTAACGATATTGTCCATTTCCATCTTTATCCGTTTCTCTGACTGGTATTATATCATGCTGGATCCTTAATATTGTCGGGAACACATTTGTTTTGACAATCATGTACCGAAGCTCTCCGTAAATTATACTCATGTAATCCAGACGTAAAAAAAAATTCTCTTAAATGCTTTATTAACTCCGATAATTCCTTAATTCTACTTACAAAACATCAAAATTTCCCTTTTAATAATAATACAGTAGAAATATTACTTCGTAATACTAAATATTCCGTTCTAACATTCCTTTTTCTGTCGAAAATTGCCTTTAAAAACTCCTCGACTGTCCGATGAGCATCCTCCGTATTGTACTTCCCTTCATTAATCATTCCGCGACACCTCCCTCTGTGATTTTGACCTCTGTCAGCTCTGAACGGATAACCGGAGGTAACAGGTGTTTTTTTTTCACCTATTATTGCGTGATTTTGGCAACAAGTCGGCGCGCTTTGCTCTATGGTTCAAGCTCGTAGCGAAATCTTCTCTGTAACCGTAGTTGAAGATACTTTTAGATTTCTCAATTTGGCAATAATTGTAATGCGGCCGTGTGGTTTGAAAATCTCATGTATTCAGCGCCATTGGGAGTTGTGAGTTATTTGTATCGTTCCTTTTTACGTGTATTCAACAATTATTTAATTGTTTTGTTTCCTATTATTTTTTTTCAACAATTATCATATCTACTGTGCCATTCTCGTTATGTTATTTATATATTTATTTATTTATTTATTTATTTTTTTTTTAGTGTGTGTTTATTTAATTGATTTTAATCATAGGCCCTCTTTGAACTCTTAAATCACGTTGTCTGACTTATGATTTCTATAGTCTACATTCATTTTTTTTTTAGTGATTTTGTTAACTATTCACTTCATTAATCATTCAATTAACTTATTATTATTATTATTGTTAATATTTTCATTATTTTCGGCCACTTGCGCGCGTTTATCCGAATGCCTGACTATTCATAATTGCTTCTCCTCTATCCATCTAGCAGTTATTTCATGTATCTATTATGTGGTTCTTTTTTTCTACATCACTAGGCACTCTTCGTGCGAGGGATAACTCTAGAATAACTTCTTTGGCACTCTTCGTGCGAGGGATACTAACATATACAGACTTGGGGCTTCCAAAATAATACACAATCAGTACCGCAACCCGCGGTACTAAGAAACTAAAGGTCGCAATGAATCCCTCAGGCAGAGTATGAATTCACTAAACATACCCGTAAACCTCGGCTCTGAGCTAATTCTCGAAGTCGTGCAGCCACCTCGGCTAAATACCAATACACGCTCTATCCGTATCGCTACTCCAGTCTTGAGCTCTCTCAGTATCGCTACTCCCGTCTTGGGCTTTCTCAGTATCGCTACTCCAGTCTTGGGCTCTCTCAGTATCGCTACTCCCGTCTTGGGCTTTCTCAGTATTGGGCTCCAGTCTTGGGCTCTTGCCAACTCAGCGTGTGCCCTTTAAATAGCTCAAACATCTGCGCCGAACTCACTTTGGCTGGCATGTACAGCGCTGCTAGCAGAAATTTGCATCTGAGCAACACGCGAACCCTACACTATCTCTATCGTACGTTCATCCATGAATTATTTACTTGTTTCTGTATTTATTTAATGATTCATTTCTATGTATTTAATTTTATTTAATAAACCCCTATCATCGTTTATTTATTTATTTATTTTTTTTAAATCTCAAGCCGCAAATCCTTTACTTTTAATCGATTCATTCATTAATTTATTAATCAATGAACTAATTAATTAATTATTATTATAATTGCTCTGTGTCCATCATCTCATGCTTATTGTTTTTCATCTTACAATGCCGTACCTATTTTAATTACTTAATTAATTTACTAATCAATTAATTTATTTTATCTTTTAGTGTGTGTGTGTGTTCGATCAACCATCTATTTGGATTATCATTATCATCCCTGCGACATTGATGCACTGCTATGGACTCAATATTTCGTACAATCTACTCTGCTCCGGCATTTCGCCTCATTCAACAATGCAGGTATGTGGATTAAGTCAATTTAATCTTTAGTTATTTCTTTTAATATTCATCCTTTTGAATGTTTTCCGTTATTGTATGTCTAACATATGTGATTTTTTTTTATTTCTTTGCCTTTTCACCTGTTCATTGATTATGAAAGTCTTTTTTTTTTCTTTTTTTTTTTTGAATATCTGCTTTCGCTGATTTATCTATCGTATGCTAGAGTCAGGAGGACTAATTTCTACCATTGTCCATTTTTATTGCCACCTAATGTATTCTAGAGTACAACTTCTATGTTCTAATTTGTCTCCGCCCCTTTTATGCCTGGGTGAAATTTTTAAGTAACCACTAATCCTTAACCTCCTCCTCTTTGGGGCGGGTCTTATGGCACGGGTCACTGTTTATTTACATTTTTTTTTGTTTTTGGCTTTGATAGGTTTTTAATTTTTTTTTTTTCAATTAGCACTTATCATTAATACTTATTACTCCTCGTGTTATTATTCTTGTGAGATAATTCTAGTCTTATTCGCATGTATTTCAATTACTTTGTGTTGGCCGCTGTTATCTTTTCAATACTACATTTAGCTTACTACACATTTTAATAATTTGACGCCTTTCTAGGTATTTATTATGACCTTATTTATTGTTTTGTTTACCTCTGTTATTTTGCGATCTCTTTCTTATTTGGCTTTATTATTATTATTATTATTTATTTGTTTATTTATTTATTTTGTCTATGCATATCATTTTCTAATATTGTGATCTGACTACTTTATTTAAATTAATTTTTATTATTGTGCGCGGTGACTTTATAAATCTCAATAATGTGTTCCTATCTCTGTAAATTCGCAAAATTTCGAATTCCCCGTTCAATTGTTTATTTAATGCCTTGATTGAATTTAATCGTCGCAAACTTACAATTTCTCCTACGATAAATTGAATATTTCTTTCACGCCGTTGATAGCGTATATTACTCTTGCGTGAATTTCGTGTATTTGATTTACTACTATGCGACTGTCCTGACTCGGCTGCTTGCTCACGAATGTTTGTCACCATTTTTTGATTACTTTCACATTGTTTAGGTTTCTTATCCGTTATGAGTAGTGTGTTGACATACATTGCGTTAATCTTATTCAATTGTTGCTCGTTCTTTACTGAATTTTGTCGTAACGTACTGTGTGATTTCTCTAATTGCTCCGTATTCGACTGTTTAGATTTTTTGCAATTCGTCTCGCCCTTTTCTTTTGCACTTCGTTTATTTTGTTTCCTGTTACCCTCGTAATTCTGTTTGAATTTTCGGAAAATTACACAATCATTAATTAAATGACCCTTATTCTCACAAGCGACACAAAAAGGCAACTGTTTATTTTCTTTTAAATGTAATTTTATTCGTTTAAATTCATCGCAGTTTTGAATTAAATGTCCGTTAATTTCGCATAAAAGGCAAAATTCTGTATTATTGTCCTCCTGTATCTCTACCTTTTGCGCTACTGACCTCTCCTGTTCACACCTAGTTTTATCCTCCTGCGCTTCATTTAAATTTAATTCCTCCTGCGCTTCATTTAAATTTAATTCCTCCTGCTTTTGACCTGTGCAATTTAGACTTTTTGTCGCGTCCTCATTACTTATTATACATCCTATTTCGACCTTGCATTCCTGCTCGCTTCTTATGCGTTCAATTTGTTTTGCCCTACTTACTGCATCTTGAAATTTCTGTACATTTAATTCTCGCAACTCTTTTTCCATATCTTTATCGACCGCTTGTAAAAATTTAAATAACATGACTTGTTCTGTAGTTTCGTCCCCTTTAAATTGTATCCCAAAATATTCTAAAGTCGCCTGTTCAACTTCTACTGCCAATTGCTCAATATTTTGTTCTGGCCTTTGCCTAATGTTTTCAAAATCTCTCTGTTTCTGCAGTGTTGCATATATATCTTCTAATCCCCTTGTCATTGTTTCATCTTTTGTTTTATTCCTAACAGTTATATTATTAATTATTGCCTTATTTTCTTCAATTTCTGTTGCAAAATCTACTGCCTGCTGAAAAGTTCGTGGACGTAATGTTACTAATTCTTTTGCTATCTCCTGTCGTATTGCTTTTATAAATTTATCTAGCATTATCTGGTCTATTTCATAAGTTTTCGCGACTTCCGACCCCAAAAATCTATACACTACGCCTTTTATATGTTTATAGACATTTTCAATTTTCTGGCCTGGTAATTGTAAAATCTTTTGAAATGCAACTTGGTTCATTAAATCTTCCGCGTTTCGTGGCATTTTAGCAAATTACTTTTTAAATCCAACTAACTCAAATAATATTATTTTACCTTCCTGTATATACTTCCCTTCACTCCTTGCAATTTTTATTTTGCGTACTTATTCTTATATAACATATTACAATGTATAATTTTGGTTGTATTCTAACTATCTCAGCAATTTCTACCGTATTATTATAAAATAACCTGAACACACATTTCTTTAACGCGAGCATAGATATATATCACCATTCGCACAAAATTCTAATTTGATTCATGATCGCACACAGAGTAATCACTTTCAGATCAGTTGATCTACATATTAAATTTCTACAATACTTAATTTAATTAATTCCATTATTTAACCTCCACCTGTTTGTCACTGCACCTGTTATGTCACCCTAATTAGTTTAGGCTCCGGTACTCTACAACCTCTTGGTAGCTGGCGCTTGCTCGGCGAAGGGGGTGCGGCATGGGAAAGCTCTGGGCGCCTGGACAGGGGTCTCTTCCAGGGCTAAGTTATCGGCTGGTAGTCGGATCGCCTTCGCTCCTGGTCATCTATGCTTACGGGGCTCTGGTGCTTTACAACCTCTTGGTAGCGGGCGCTCGCTCGATTAAGGGGTGCGGCATGGGAGAGTTCGGGGCTCCTGGGCAGTTGTCTCCTTCTAGGGCTACGCTATCGGCTAGTAGTCAGCTCGACTTCGCTCCTGGAGTCATTAGGCGTGCGCATTGAGTTAGGGTCGGCGTGGTAGGCTTTCGGCTCGTTGATCCTTCAATCGGCGGGCATATATTCATCGGCACTTGAGGGCTTACACCTCTATCTTCTTTATTCGTCTGCGGCCCTTTCCGTCTTTCTTGACTCCGACTTCTCCTCAGCGGATTCTAAAACTCATCTGCTCATTGCTTTTCAACTCTATATCTCTCTCTCTTCTCTCTGATTATTTCTCTCCATCTCTATCTTTTACTTAACTCCCCCACTTCATTCTAGGCTTTCCATTGGTAGCCGCCTCCTGACCAATGGGTAAATATGGATACCCTTTATTGGTTCCAACTCTTAATTATATTACTATCTCCTCCACTCAAAATTGAAGGGGGCGTCAGTCGTTGCACCCTTCTGGAGAATTCTCACGCCCCTACATTCACACGCTTCTATTCGGACCCCCTACTGACCTCCTAACGCATTGAAGCTCGTAAAGTCTTAACTCGTCCTTCACTAACATCAAATTTCGGACCCCTTCGTTTCCTATTTCTGCCTGTCCAGATCATTAACTGCAGCTGGCCGCCGCTCCCTGCCATCAATTTTTCGACCGTTCCCCTTTTACATGTCAATTATCGTCTCCCTTTTTGACATAAGCAGATCGTAAACTGCATCTGTACACCATTTATCCGCTGTTTGGAATATATCTTCTCCTCCTATTCTTTGTGCCCAACTTTGCACCTGTTTAATTTTCCAAAACTGTCGCCTACGCTGCGACATTGTGTATTCCCTAAGATCTGACAAATGTCCCCTTCAGTAACAGAGAGAGACACATTTCCAAAATTAATTCAAGCACTCGTAAAGTTGAACAAAAATTGCAGTAGACAAAGCATATCATTAGTGCATTATGCTAAACAAGAACCAAAGACTACGTTGGTTCTTCAGATTTATTACATAACTGCTAAAAAATGAGTCTCATAGTAAAAGAGCAGATTACAAAATACAATATACATTACATATTCTCAAGACCAAAACGCCAACAAAGAGAAGATTTTGATATAGTTTGCACTCAACGGTGAAAAGAAAATATGAATTCATCGGAGAGAAAACTAAGAGGAAAAAATTTAATAGCCGATTTAAACAGGAAAAAAGAAGTATTTGCAGCTACAACGTAACTCCAAGTGCAATTAGAGCGAGAAAGAAACTTTTGAATTGTCGTAAAATCAGTCAAAAGAGCCAATTACTTCTACCAATTGCTCATAATGTAAAACAGAGAGAAAATATTTATGAAGTGATTATGATTTCAGATTATTGAAAATTTAAAAAATAGTTTCCAGTGTGTAAAGGATTTATTTTCAGTGTTACACACCTCACGAGATATTCTGGCCTATTTATTATGGGGACAACCTTCAGTTAAACTGACATTGCTCCCTAAGTGGAGACAGCACTGGAACATGAAAGTCTTTGCCGGAATCCAAATCTGTGCCAACATGGAGGAGCACTTGTATCGCCCACCACCCTACAACATTGGCAGCGATTAAAGTGGGGGGGGGAGCACTATATGCGATTATTTACAGGATAAAAACTACTGTACTTCCATCCAATTTTGCAAAGAAAGAATGGAAATGACATAAAAGCTGCTTTTCAACTGACAACTTGTAAGATAAGTAACAAAAAGTTATTTAATTTAAGAACAGAGAGAAGACATTTGTCGCAACGATTTTATGGAAGGTGAAGTTTTCAAGGGGAGCAAATCAAACTTTAAATTTTGCAATATCTCCTCTGTCTAAAACCTGAGTACTGGAGGACCCACAGTTTTGAGTTCTTGTACATTTCTTTATTTTCCTGTATATTGAATATTTGATTATAATTCCTAAATGATGTTTCTCTACTGCCATTTGTTAATAAGACATATTTATTAAACTTTGAAATAAAAAAATGCTAATAATAAAAGTTAATAAATATGCTTTTGAGACATATTTATTAACGTTTGAAATTAAGGTAGAATTGAGATCATCTTCAACGTTGCGTGTGACTTTCTAAGAAAGATATTCTAAATTTATAGTTTATCAAAGTTAATTATTATAATGAAATCACTTCAACTACCCACATTTTCAGAGAAAACAAGTACTACGAAAATAAAAAAAAATAGAAATTGATTCTTTTAAATTGTAGAAAAAATGTGTTAGCATATAATAAGAAACGTAGTAAAATGTTTTCAGAGTTTAATTTCTATAAATTTTTATGCTGAATAAATTATTTGTCTTCTTATAATACTCAGTTCAAAAGAAAGTTTTATATGAAGTTTGAAAATATTTCGCCGCATTTAAAAAGCACCTGACAGAAATGAAAATATATTATTTTTTCGAAATCTGTCATGACTTTGAAAAGAAAATCTCGTGACAGATTTTGGCACAGGGAAAAGATTATCTTATCATTTATCATTTTGGTTTTGAAGAGATTATGAGTAAAAAAATCTTATGAAAATATGGGGGAACTTCTTTGAATTTGAAATAAATATCAGTGCCATATTATTTTTGGCCGGTAATATGAAGTAATATCATCATTCTAAAAATCTCATTCATTTTAAACGACAACCTGCAATTTTGAAATTAAGGTAGAATTGAGATCATCTTCAACGTTGCGTGTGATTTTCTAAGAAAGATATTCTAAATTTATAGTATTTTGGAACATCTGTTCGCTTGTAATTTTTTTCTGAGCCCTCGCGCGTAAAACGTTGAAAGTTTTGATACAGATAAAGATAATTCCTTCAAATTTATTCGCATACACAGACACGTCGACAGATAATTCTCGAACCCAAAGACATTTAAGAGACTATTTTTTTTGTAATATCTGAAACTGAAGTTTTATTTACTGTTCCCACATGTTTTAATGTTCTCCTACGGGTAAACTCATAATTGATGACATACAGTGCTTGAAAGCTGTTTTATTTTGCTTGTCATAATCTGTGTTATTTGTTCATTCTGAATATACAGGATGCGGCAGAATGAACTCCCACATTCAAGGTCACTGGTAATAGAGTGGTGGGTAAGTGGTGAGTATAGGGGGGGGGGGGCACGTGAGATGACGAAAGTTCTGGCGAATTTTCCAGTTGTCAGTAGACACCATGAGTTGGTCCTGTGAACACCACCGTTTCGTTATCAAAGCGTTCTTTAAAATTAACGATTCTGTTCTTTAAAATTAACGATTCCTCGGAGCATTAGAATATCTGAAAATGTGCAACGTGTCCGTCAGTCCGCTGTTTGTAAGGAAGTTGTCGCCATTCCACCCCCCCCCCCCCCCAGAGAGGACCAATATAGTAATGGAAAACTTTAGAAAACGGCTTCGGCAGTGGAAAATTAACGATTCCTCGGAGCATTAGAATATCTGAAAATGTGCAACGTGTCCGTCAGTCCGCTGTTTGTAAGGAAGTTGTCGCCATTCCACCCCGCCCCCCCCCCCCCCAGAGAGGACCAATATAGTAATGGAAAACTTTAGAAAACGGCTTCGGCAGTGGATCCCAAATAACGGGCGCCAACTGAGTGATGTTGGATGTTGTTTTCAAGTGGGAAAAAAACTAGATTGTTAGTACTTCTCTAAAATATAAAGTTTTTTTTTTGTAAATTGTTTCGTTTGATTTTGATTGCCCTTTGAAATGCCGCACCCTGTACATCTTATATATCATCTAAATGGAGAAATTTTGCGTAAGATAAATCAACAAAAATAATTTAGATATATCGCAAGAAAATGCATTTTTTTGGTAAATCGGTGTTACCAGTGGCATTGATTAAACATATAAATCGATTTGTCCGTTAACATGAGAATGAATCAATTTCTTACAACTTGTTGTAAAATTCGCATCTTTCATTCTTTCCTGCCCAGGTGAAGACATGCTTGTCATATGCTCGTGATTGATTCCCTTTTCAGTGATTAAAATGTCATTTCTATAACTATAAATAAGCCTCAGTAATTTAAAGTCGATGATATGGATTACCTATGAACTAAATATAGTAACGTTTATCACTGCTACCGAAATGTTGATTATTAATTTCGTTCATAATGCAAATATTTTATGGTAATTCTGCTTGCATATGAGGTATTTGAAAGATTCTACCTTCAAACAAAATTGTTATTTATTGATAATAAAGAATAAAATATATAAAAAGCGAGTAAACGATGTAACGCAAGTCTGACAATGAATTATTTTTATCTTCTTTCAATCCTTTTAGAGAATATATAAGTGGATATTATATGTACATCTGCGCGGGAGGGTAATCTTTGAAAATTCTATCTTTCCATCTCTCTCACTATATATATATATATATATATATATATATATATATATATATATATATATATATATATATATATATATATATATACCGTATTTTCCGACGTATAACGCGCCGGAAAATTTCAGGTTTCTTGATGAAGAAACCTGAAATGTGTAAGTGCGATGCTGTTATACTTTGAAGTCATTCATTCGAAGGATTTTTCCAGACTTTCGAACTATGGTATACTGAATTGATAAGCGATAAGGGGAACAATATGTGTGTGGAAAAAATGCTTGAGGGAGTAAATAATTCTGCAAACAGGGGGCACTTCTGACCCGAATGAATTCGCGGAATTTGGAGGAACATGTTTTCTATTTCTCCAGTCATTTGAAGCCTTGATTTTGAAATAAACATCGAAAGCATTAGTAAATCTCATTTGCTTTAGTTGAAATACAGTTAATCTAGTGTTCCTTTTAGAAGTAAATATGGGTCCTGTCAAACGAAACAAACACAGTGCTGGTTTCAAATGCAAAGTCATTCAATTTGCAAAAGAAAATGGAAATTGTACTGCAGCAAAGATGTTTGGAGTTGGTGAATGCTCCATACATGAATGTAAGAAAAATGAAATCATAATAATTAATATGGCAAAGAATAAATGTGCTTTGCGTAAAGGAGTAATGAAATGGCTTAATCTAGAAGAAAGTGTGTGGAAATGGGTCCTAGAAAATTGCCAGAATGGAATAATTGTAACAAGAAAAAGCCTATGTTTATTTGCCTTAAAGTGGGCTAAAAAGAATGCAAAAGAAAGTGAAAACTTTAAAGCAACTTTAAGTTGGTGTTGTCGATTTATGGAACGGAATAATTTAGTTCTACGAGAAGAAACTAAAGTTTCGCAAAAGGCTTCCTAAAGATTTGGACAACAAATTGATAAGTTTTCAGAATTATGTTATTGACCTAAGAAAGAAAAAAATTATTTGCTGTCCAATATTGGAAATATGAATGAATAACAGAAGGTCAACAATGTTTTATAAGGTAGGAAAAAAAAACAATTGACGAGAAAGGAACAAAAACGGTTCACATAAAAACAACAGGTCATGAAATATCGCATTCCACCATAGTGCTTTCCTATTTAGCGGTCGGTACAAAATTAAAAATCATGGTTATTTTTTAAAGAAAGACGATGTCGAAATGAAATTTCCCAAATGGAGGTTTCATTCATGTTCACGAGAAAGGATGGATTCGCGAAAATGGTGTAAAATTGGGGATAAAGAATGTTTCGCAAAAGCATTCTGGTGCCTTAAAGAATCCAGAAAGTCTTTTAGTTTGAGACATGTTCAGGTCCCATCTAACGGATAATACGAAGAAATTAATGAAAGAGTGCAACACAAACATGGCAGTTATTCCAGTTGGATAAATGCCATTAGTTTAGCCTTTAGATGTGTGTATCAATAAACCATTCAAAGGAAATTTAAAACGACAGTTGAACACGTGGAGGTTCGAAGGTGAAAAAACATTTACATTTACAACAGAAAGCCAAATGCGTCATGCCAGTCTAGAAATAGTGTGTCAGTTGATAATAAAAGATAGGAATGAAATTAAAATTGTCATGATTCAAAAGTCGTTTAAAAATGTAGTATATCTAACAATCTAGATGGAAGATGATTATTTGCTTATGGATCAGAGTAACAGTGATGGTGAAGAGGAAACAGAATTCGATGATGTGCCTGAAGATATAACGGAAGACGGATAAGACATATTCATGTGATCCGATATTTAAAAATTTTAAGTTCAAAAGGTATGTTATTTCTTTTAAATAAACAGTATTTAGGCACATGTAGAAATCTAATTTTTTATGTTCATGTTTTCCTTATTTTTAAATCTATCATTTTTATATCCGTAAATTTCGATCTTATTTTTTGTTTGTATTAAAAGTGCACGTTATATGGCGAAAAATACGGTATACACACACACACACACACACACACACATATATATATATATATATATTTAGGGCACGGGGTTGGAATAAAAACATCCACAACATAAACTAACTATCATCGTAAATAACAACGAACAATTAAAGTTTATTTACATTTAGAATTGAAGAAAAAACGTAGTCCGTCTACGACGGAATCCAAAGCGGGAGTCTTAATGTTCTCCCCAAACAGAGTAGAGGGGTCGTGATAATGTTCGTGCTAGCTGCGCCCTCTTGCGCCAGACATTATATGCGTTTACAAATAACATTTTATGAAGTTTAAAGTTCATAGTTAAAAGTTCAGTTCTGCTTTCTATAGATCGGCCATCCTAGCTGTCATGAGGCCTCGGATGACATTAAGCAATACGCACTGACATTCTCTGAAAAAGAAATAAAATGGAACACACTTACAATACACGGGACCATGCAGGGGGTGCTCTGTTGCTGACATCGGATGGCGGGATAACTCGTCAGTCGTCTGAATCGGGATAGTGGGCATGCCACGGTTTCATGTAGTCGCAGCAGAGGACGTGATGTTGGACCTTCGTGTTGTCCGACTTTGACGACATCGTACCGGTCATGGGGCTTGACACTGGTCACTTGGTAGGGACCTAGGAATTTCGGTCGTAACTTCATTCCAGTTCCGTACTGCGTGCGCTTGATTGCACACAGTTGTCCTACTTTGTACTTGTGCGATCTTTTCCTCTTCTTATTATAGGATTTCCGATTTTCTTTTTGAATTTTAAGAATATTTTTCCTTGCTTCTTCCTTCATTTTATCTCTCTCATTCATCATCTTGTTAAGGTACTCTTCTTCTAAGACTTCTTTCACTCGTATGTCTGTTATGCCTTTTAGTTTCACGCCTGTCAACAGTTCGAATGGTGTGAATTTAGTACTTCGAGAAGCGGTACAGTTCATTATTCGTTGAACCATAGACACGTATTTGTACCATTTCGTCGGATCGGAAATTGGAAGTTTAGACAGTATAGGAATTAAAGTTTCATGCATCCTTTCAACCTGACCGTTACCACGGGGAATTCCTGCTGTAATTTTAATTTCTTCTTCTACGCAATAGGTCTCAAAACCATTCGAAGTAAATGCGCTTCCTCTGTCACTGATAATTCGGGAAGGATTTCCAAAGGTAGTTTGTTGTAGCTTTAATTTTTATATTGCGTCTCGTGACGATGTCGATTTTACTGGGTATAACCATACAAATTTCGTAAAGGCATCGACGACAGTGAAAATATGTTGATAATTCTTGTTTGTAGAAGGCATAGGACCTATAAAGTCAACGTGATACGTGCTCAACGGTGAATTTTCTTTTGGGATAGGATTAAGTAAACCTTCTCCTTTGCCACGTTTTCTGTTACATAGAATACATTCTACGCAGTTGGCAATGACGTTATCAATTTGTTTTCTAGCATTACGTATGTAATAATTTTGATTTAAAAAGTCTTCGGTTTTGGATGATGCAAAATGATTTTTACTATGAATTTGTTTGATTATTTCTTTTTCCATTTCTTGAGGCACCATTAAAAGTTCTCTTCCATTTTTATACTTATATAAAATTCCATTTTTGACAAAATGTTCTTCATCATTTCCCTTTTCTATCAAGGTTTTAATCGTTTCAATATTTTCGTCTCGTTTTTGGGCAGGTTTAATTTTGGCGGTTATATCGTCGTTCGTATTTGAAATAATTAGCACAGTGTTGCGACTTAGCGCATCAACATATTTCATCTGTGCTCCTGACCAATGGATAACTTCATAGTCAAATTCTCCCAAGAATAATGACCATCTTGCAATTTTCGGTGAAAGGTCTTTCTTGCCCATTGTCATCTGGAAAGCGGCACAGTCCGTTACAATTGTAAATTTGGAACCAAGCAAGTAATTCCTAAATTTTTTCAATGATTCAATGACCGCGAGAACTTCTAATTCGTACGAGCAATACTTCTCTTCAGCTTGCGACGTCTTCTTGCTCATGTAATGGATGGGGTGATATCTTCTATTTTCATCTTCTTGCAATAACACAGCTCCGTATCCATGTTTGCTAGCGTCAGTACATACTTCCAGTTTTCTGCCTTGCGTAAATATGCTCAAAACGGGTTCAGTAGCGAGATATTGTTTTAATCACAAAAATGCTTCTTGTTGGTTTGGACCAAAAATAAACTTCTCAGGTTTTCTAAGCAAGTCGCTCAAAGGTTTTGCGATAGTAGAGTAACCAGGGATAAATTTTCGAAAATATCCCGTGAGGCCTAGAAAGCTTTGGACCTGCTTAATTGTCGTTGTCTGAGGAAATTTCTGCACTGCAGCTGTTTTTGACGGAGATGGTTTAAAAGTTCCGTTTTCGATGACATGACCTAAGAATTCTACTTTTTGCATTAAAAACTGGCATTTCTTCAATTTAATTTCTAATCCGTATCGAGAGGCTACTTCTAAAACTTGACGTAATCGTTGAATACCTTCTTCTTCATCTACTGACGGAATAATTATATCATCCATATACAATACAACAATACCTTCATTAATGAGATTTCGGAATACGTGAAAGATATATCTCTGAAAAACACTGGGACTGTTAGAGAGACCAAAAAGTGGTTTCAAAAATTCATATTGTCCATCAGGAGTTACAAAACTAGTAAATTTGAGACTATTTTCTTCTACTTCGATATGAAAAAAGCTATTTCGGAGATCAATCGTTGTGAATATTTTTGCACCCTGCAATTTATCCAGAACGTCTTCAATTAACGGTAATGGGAAACGATCCTTTATTGTTTTCTTATTTAATGCTCGGTAATCAACACATAGTCGCGTAGATCCGTCTTTTTTCTTAACCAGAACAATCGGACTTGCATAATCAGAGCAACTAGGTCTAATTATTCCGGCTTCTAACCATTCTTTAATTTGTTGATCTACAAATGATTTCTCGGGGATTGCTAAATGTCGAGGTCTTTGATACACGGGAATATCTTTGTTTAAAATTATCTTCATAGAAATATCTACGGTTTCCGTTTTGTTTGCCGTATATTTAGATACAAGTTTAAAAATAGTGTCTCTTCGTTGCTTATCTTTAATGTGGTTTAAATCTATTTCGTTAGAAACAAAGTTGGGTAAATTTTCCATCAACAATAAAAAGTTGTTCGTGTTGGAGGGCTTCTGAATGATTAAAGAATCTTTTTTCAAAATAACGTCAGCGAAATTTAACAGAGGGGTGCCAATAATAAGGTCAATAATTATCGCTTCGTTCAGGACTACGTGAAACAGCAATTCGAAGGAGTGACCGTTGATTTCCACGCTATGCATAAAAGAACCCTTGGTAAACACATTCTTAGAGCCTAGTCCTTCTAGATTTATGGCGCGTGGAGAAACAGCTGGTAGACACAGTCTTTCATAGCAAGCGGATCGTATTACATGAAAACTGGAACCACTGTTGAAAATACCCGTCAGCTCATTATCGTTCAACTTGACGCTTATATGTACAAGAGAATTTTTCTCTGCGGGAACACGGCGACTGATATTCACGGCTTGAGTCGGGGTAATAATTTTTCACCGGACAGTTAGCAGAAACGTGGTCATTCGTAAACTGGTTGCAATTGAAACATTTTCTTTCGCGATCTTTAAATGGGCAAACACTATGTTTTTTATCACCGCAGTTTTTACAACGCTGAAAGCGGGGAGACACGTCTGAAAGAGGGGTGAAATGCTTTTTCTTTTTTGTCGTTTCTGGTTCAGTTGGAATCGTAGTATGATTTCGTATTTTTTCGTAAATACCTAATTTTTCCTTGAACTCTTTTAAATCTTTCGCACCGTAAAGAATTACTTTGTTAGATGGTTTATCGGGAATACCATCTATAACATATTGAATTAGGGATTCTGTTTCGATGTTACCTCTGCTTGCTAGTTCTTTCATGACCAGAAAATATTCTTGCAGAGATTCTTCGTTGTTTAAACGACGTTTCGTCAACATTTTATGGAGTTGGGCGCTTGTGCACTTCGAGGCAAATTCTTGTTCAAGAGCTAATTTAAGCTTAGCCCACGAAGTTAAGCCAGATTCACCTTGAATAAAGAGTTTCACTAATCCAGTTAATGATCGTTTCGCGAATATTAATTTTTGAAGATCATTCCATGCGCAAATACCCGCCGTTTCTTCAAAATCAGTTATCCACTTTTCGATGAAATAATTATCTTTCCCGTCAAACTTTCTCAAAGTGTATTCGATATCATGATAGGAAATAGTAAATTTAGAAAATTTATCTACTGATGGTTCTAAACGGGTTAATTCACTAACTTCGCTACGAATTTTTTCATTCACGTGTTCGTCGTCAGAGTCGTCGCTATCAAATTCAAAATTATCATTTTTAAGCGTTTTAATATCTAATAGGCTATCGAGAATTGGAGTAGCGAGAACAGTTTCATTTCCGTCACAATCAATACATAAAATATTGCAAATTGTAATTAAATTCGCAAGCCTAACGTGTTTCACAGCAAAAGTTAATTTCTTTTCATAATATTCGTCGTTTTTCTGGTAGTCAAAGCCTGAAAATTCTCTCAACCGCTTCCGGTTTAATCGGTCACCTTCAGTTTCATAAACAAAATTATGCAAACATTTTATAGATTTAACAGAAGCAGACTTCAAGTTTGCTTTGATTCGGGGAATATCAGCTAATTTCATTTTTTCCATTTAGAATCGTTAATCGTAGCAAAAATCGTAATTATTCGTAACCATAAAATAATGCTCGTAAATCGTATAAATAGAATTATCGTAACTAGCCGTAATTCGAAGAAACAAAACAGTCACGATCGTAATCCATAAAAATAGAAGGATCTTACTTCAGTTCGGAGTCCGTTGCGTCGTAATGCGTTGCTGGGGATTCACGTCGTGTGTTCATTGATTATTTTTCAATTCATACCTCATCCCATTCTTCTGACACCACGGTTTGGGGCGCGGGGTTGCAATAAAAACATCCACAACATAAACTAACAACCATCGTAAATAACAACGAACAATTAAAGTTTATTTACATTTAGAATTGAAAAAAAAAAACGTAGTCGGTCTACGACGGAATCCAAAGCGGGAGTCTTAATGTTCTCCCCAAACAGAGTAGAGGGGTCGTGATAATGTTCGTGCTAGCGGCGCCCTCTTGCGCCAGACATTATATGCATTTACAAATAACATTTTATGAGGTTTAAAGTTCATAGTTAAAAGTTCAGTTCTGCTTTCTCTCTCTATATATATATTATATATATATATATACATATTATATATATATATATATACATATTATATATATATATACATATTATATATATATATATATACATATTATATATATATATATATACATATTATATATATATATATACATATATATATATATACCTTATGACACTGAAATTCTTCTGATGCAAGAGTTACGGGCGTTATTCCATAATTTGATCACTTTCAGAGTAAAGAGATTTTTTCCTGCAATCGAAAAGGGAAAGCCTATATTTATATGTATTTTGACTTTATGGCCCTACTTCTAAACTATTCTGACACATCTTTAAAGATTCTATTGATGATTCAAGATTACAGATAATTACAATCATAACGATATCTTTTTAAGATTATCTTGAAACAACTCGAGTCTCTAAAACTCGAAGCCGGTATTCCACCAGCTGAACTGCCCCGGAAATGTAATTAAATGCAATTTCCATTGATTTTATTTTAGAATCTCAAAACTCATTTTGCTTTGCCTTAATCCCAACTTACCTTTATTTTCTGGTTGAATAATTACCGTCAAAATTGAATCTTTTATTTTAGTAGCAAAATAATTAATCAGATGTGGTAGAAATCTTTCTTTATAGCTTTATCCTCTAGAGACCCGAGCCTAAAATAATGCACTTCATTCACAATTTTTAACTTTATATAGCATAAATAGCATTAAGTGAAACAAATATAAACAAAAAATTTCAATTCAATATTTTTAATTATGTTAATTAAGTGGTACCCAAATGGGTACCTTGGGTTTCAATACAGACAAAAATCAGTTACTTCTCATGGAATTCTAGGAAACGGTTTCTGCTTTGCAAGTTCAAAAATTGATTACATTTAATGCATCAAACTCTGGATTTTCCTTTACAGCCTGAATTGCGGCATTTCTTCTGATTTTGCAATTTGGACTGCACTGGGATATGCCCCATTTTGTCGTACCTCATATGATTGCCTGGTATGGGAATCACTTTTTTGACATATTTTTCGCTGAACTGTCTTCTTCTAATAATTTTGAGGTTTCTTTAAGAATTAAACTTTCTGCAATTACAAGTTTGAATTGTATCAATTGTAGATAGTCTTTTCTTAGCACCTGACTTTGTTTGCAATGGCGTGTGTATAGTATGCATTACACGTTGCCATGTCAAGGAAATGTGCAAAAATACGCATTGACCATATTTTGGTGCGTGTTGAAATGTGATAGTATGAAATAAATCTATCCATTTGATCTACTCCACCCATATAATATTATATGCTTTCACATTAGCAGGTTGCTTGAAATCTACCCTCCTATTTGCTTCCTTGCTCCATCTCTTGCAAATTTCTTCTGGGTTGATGCAAAATGCACTGAACAACATCACAATACCGACTTATTGTCCTTCCATTTGACTAAACAGGCTTTTCCACCTTCACGAGTTCGGAATTTAAAAGAGCCTCTTTCCATATCTCGATCTTGTGGAAAATTAGCTGCAGTACCATCAGTTCGTTTGCTCATTACGGTACCAGTCAAAAAAAATTCTGGCACTAAGGTAATCAAGAATTAGTATACCTGTGAAAAACCTGTCCGTAAAAGATGAAAAATTAATGTCTCTGGCACTGTACTAACTAAATGCTTTACTATAGCTCCTCCTAAACCATAAGATGTCTTTTCCTCTGTTGGCACTGTATCTGCGCCCGAATAGATAAAAAAAATCCAAAACTAACCTATCCTGTGTAGTGAGTACAAAATTTTTCAATCCTATAGGGTTAGGCTTTGATGGGACATATTGCCTCATTGCACAACGACCAGAAAATGGGATCATCTGCTCATCAGTGGACAAACATTTTTTCCGAGGCAGATCTTTTTCTCTTTTTCCTTTCTGGTTTGGAGCAGCAGGTAGTACCTTTACAGGAGTAATTATTTCTTCTCCATTGTGCACACTCTTCACTTTCAAGTTCGAAATTCTCAAGGAAATCAGTCTTCAGTATCTGATATTTCTCTAACACTTTTCGCAAGAAGAGCTTGAATTTCCTCTTCTGTCAGATGACGAACTAAAAAAATAAAATAACATTCTTTTTAGCAGTCGAGACCCGAGGTCCCCAATTGGGTACCTTCTTTTTGAACATCGTTAATAACACAAATAAATATAAATAATGTGTATTAATTCATGTTAATATAGTCACTATAGTCTAAACTTTAAATAAATATAACACAAAATGTAAAAGAAAAATTTTTATAGAATAAAAATAAATAGTTTACTTACCTCTAGTACGTCTAGAAGCCATTTTCAGATTTCCCGCCACTTTAACTGAAGAACCTGACTTCGGATCTTGAACTGGTAGCAACATCTATCAGGAATCGCTTAAAATAGACTTTACCTACTTAGGTCCCGTCGGTTTCGAAGATGATAAAGGTAATTAATGTTTCTGGGAATGTTTTAAAAAAAGGTACCCAATTGGGTACCGTGGGACTCAAGAGGATATATCTTGTTCGGGATTTACTTTTTGCAGAAAAAAAAATCTCTCTTACAGTCACTTCTAATCTCACCTCCTGATTTAAAGCTCGTATATTTTTATATTTCAGTGTTAAGGTCTCCGTATTAAGGCTTAAGTTAAAATGGCTGTTTTGGTACAAAATTGAGGAATTTTTTTTATTGCTCAATTTCAAATGTCAATCTTTAGGATTCTTTTAGGAACTGCTTTGCTTTTATTCGTATGTTCATTGAATGAGAATTTACTGGCCATTTAATAAACCGAAAGCGATATTAAAAGATCGGAAGTATCCTCTTTAAATGCATTTCTTAGAAAATGCATTTATCAGTTACTTTTCTGTGCTTGCTGTATAAAGGGTGTTGAGTCCAAAATGGGCTAAAATTATCAAAGCAGGCATGTTTGAAAACTCAAGGGCTACTGCAGGGTACAGAAAGCTAAGTCCAATTCCACTCCTAAATATTTTTATTCATCAGTGTAAATGCGGGATATGTGAAACAAAACACAAACATGTTAGTTTTCAATCCCGTTTTTCTCAAAACTACGATTTTGGACTAGACACCCTTTACACAGCAAACACAGCTTTGTAAACGAGAAAGCTAATCATTTAAAAATTTTCAATGTATTTCAATGAAATTTTGCATTAGTGTTTTATATGTTACTCACTATGTTTTGACCTAAAAGCTAATCTATATGTGTAAATTGAAACATTCTACAGGTACCTGCACTTATAGAAATATAATTTTAACAAAATCAGTGTTTTATCCCTTTTTTTTATATATTTCAGTGATACTTGGAAATATTGTAAAACCCTTATATCAGAATACAGGTAGTGTACCAGTAGTATAAAGTATAACGGAAATTAAAATATATTGGGTTGAATAGCGTGTAGGGTCTCTTGCGTAAGCCTTCAATTGTACTAAAAATTCATAAAAAAATTCCCTCTATTTTAAAACGTTATGAAAATTTTCACCAAAGTTATATCTGCTTTCATGATTTTATGCTACACTTGAACTGAAAGTACGAGGGTCATTTTTTAAGTAAGAACCGTTGAGTAATGGAGTAAGAGAAACTTCAGTTATGAAAGTAAATTGTATCACAAAGTAAAATATGAACATTTTTTTACTTTTCAACATAGTCACCATTAACTTTTAAACACATGTCAAGTCGTGTCACCAGCTTTTGGATCTCTTCATCAAAGAACTCTCCGCCTGACCGTTAAACCAGTTTAGCAACAGTTTCTTTCAACATGTCATCATTTCTCAAGAGCTTTCTACCAAGAAATTCCTTAAGTTTTGGAAACAGATGAGAGTCTGATGGTGCTAATTCAGGGCTGTACGGTGGATGATCTAGTAATTCCCAATAAAAATTGAGAAAATCGACGTCGGGGACTGCTCTCTAGCGGCTTCGTTCTGCTTCACGAGAAAGCTCGGCCTCACGTTGCGGCAAGAACAAAGACGCAACTGGACAATTTTAAGTGGGAATTACTGAATCATCCACCATACAGCACCATCTTAGCACCACCTGACTTAGCACCATCAGACTATCATCTGTTTCCAAAACTTAAGGAATTTCTTGGTGGAAAGCGCTTGGAAAATGATGACATGTTGAAAGAAACTGTTACTAACTGGTTTAACGGTCAGGCGGAGAGTTCTTTGATGATGGGATCCAAACACTGGTGACACTACAAATGTTTAAATGTTAATGGTGACTATGTTGAAAAAATGTTTATATTTTAGTTTGTGATACAATTTACGATCATAACTAAAGTTTCTATTACTACATTACAAAACGGTTCTTACTTAAAAAATGACCCTCGTATATGCATTTCATCAGTACTCTATACTTTAAAAAAAAAGTGCTCCGAACGTAACCAGATACCTTTATTCAGAAATATTCATGAGACTGAAGGATTTGTTTATTGTTAAATTAAACATCAAAGAATAACTGGATGGAAAAATTTTATGTGCTTATACATAAATTTCTCGCAGAACAATTTTTCAAGAAATGTATTCTACTGCTTCGAATATGTTTTTTCAACTCTTCGTTATTCTTTAAAGGTCAGTGGAATTTAAAACATGCTGCTAAAGAATTTTTGATGTTGCAGTATCAAAAAATATTATTGATTCTTCCTTGAAAACTTGGTAGTTATTTTAACTTTTACAAAGCTGACACATCCGCATTTCCTTTTACGCACAAATTTTGCTCAGTAAGTAAGACGTCATTTTTATGTTGTTATATATATATATATATATATATATATATATATATATATATATATATATATATATATATATATATATATATATATATATATATATATTTACACCTGGTGCCTTTTTAATAAATTTAAACTCAGACAGCTATCTTTCTAAAAACATTCTGAAATATTTTTCTAAGCTATTTATCTATACAAATTCAAAACATTAATATAGGTATGATAAATTAAAACCAAGTGTGAATTAAAGTTCTTTTGTAAAAAGTAAGCATAGGTTATTTTTTGCTACCCTTTTACTTTGAAATAGTGGTTTTAAAAATGTTTTTGAGCTCCCATTGCGACTACATGATTTGATTTTTTGGAAAGTTTCTTTTTTATAATCAGCATCTGCAATGCAGTCAGTGGAAGCTGAATTTTATTCACCGCCTCTTGAAAATCTATGATGCATTAAATTTTCTATTTTAATACTTTAATATCGTTTTATTAAAACTTAGTTATTATTTTGTTATTTTTTATCAAGAAGTTTTTTTAAAATTTTATTATAAACTGTTTCTGAACGACACATCATATGGCACTTTTTTTTATTTGTATTTATTTTTTGTTGCTTGGTTTATATTTATTTTCAACGTTGCTGAATTTTGTCCCTCTCGCCTTTGTTTTAAGGCCTTTTTAGTCGTATATTTTTCTTTCTCAAATGTTATAAGTAAGGGCTTGTGGCGGCCCAGTGGTACAGCGCGCTGGTTTTCGGTGCTGAGTGTGCTCGGATCGAATCCTGGCGTCGCGCAACGAAAAATGCCTCCGTTCGTGGCGTCGATTCATAGGGGGTAATGCTGTCCGCCTATATGGTGTCCCCACAATAAAATGGGCAGTAAAAATTGCGGTGTAGTATAGGCGAATGTTGTATTGAAAGGTTCAGTTGTTATGTAGGAAGTTGTTTGTCCATATGGAGTACTAAAATGTCATAGGAAGAAAGGACCTCATATCTTAATATCTAATGGCTATAGAACATGGCCAGTGCTGGTCATTCTGAAAAAAAAGGATAAAAAGGTGACAGACACAAGTCTAATTATTTAGAAGTACTTCATAGTTTATTTTAAATTAAACTAGCTAGGTGAGGCTTAGGGCCGGTGGCTTAGTGCCGTTTTTTTACATAAAAATACGTCGTTGAGGTCAGCATATCAGCCATGAAGAGTCAGGAGGTCGGGATGGAAACGCCGATCTTCGCCGGACCCCTTTTGCCCTGTAAGTCGGAGATAGTTGTGCGGGAAAAGACATCTTCTTGAATCGGTGGCCAGACGAGATCTGTTTTTGTCATTCAAAGCTTCGCTCCTGTGCTGGCCCCGTCACGTGACGTGAAGAGGAAAACATCTGGAATTTGGCGACCCAGCGGTAGCCAGCAGGCTCCGCCAAAGCTATCAGACAAAGGGTTATTTTGTGTGTTCTGCGAGGGGAAGGGGATACTTGTAGAATATTATCGCCAATCGTTAGGCAACCCCTTTTAAGGGATTAACATTGGTATTTTCTGTTTCCGCTGATAAGCGATGAAAGCAGAAAACGTGACCAAAAGAGTGCACATTTTTGAGAAAGAAGTGATTGTCTGGGGGACTATATACCCCTGTAAAATTATTGAGGGAACAGCTCCCTAATGCGTTTAAGTATTTGAAAGGCAAGGCAGGCTTTACTATTAATATTGTAACAAAAGTTAATAAGGGTTTCAAAACGTTACGACATTCACCCCCGCAGACACACAAAAAAATAGTAGGGAAACATGATTACCAACCAACAAAAAAATGGCGTAACGCCAAAAAGTTATATCTATGTACCGATGCATAATCAAAACAAAAAAAAAAAAAACCTAAGTGGAGCAAAAGTGGCCAACATACTGGACAACAAACTGGACAACATTTCCCCTAAAAAATATTTAATGCAGTGGTTAAATGTATCTATATATATATAGCATATGATAAGCAAGTAATAAAATAACATAAAAATAAATACACTGATATCTATCATATTATAGCAGTGGAATACATTTGAATAGCACTTGAATGAGGGTGAATGAGGATGAGGATTTTATGATGTTGAGGGACTTGACAAACACCACTGCTTTGAGTGGTGAGTAGCTCCTATGTGAGGATAACTACAAAAGAAAAAAAGAAGAGTAGCTCGCTAGGATGACTACCTTACGTAAGTTTTTAAATGCCACTACTTTAAGTGGACTTACATCGTAACAGTGCAGTTGCTCCTGGGATGACAAGATGCACAAAAGATATATCGAATTGTGAGTACGCTCTGGTATCATCACAGACGAAAACAAAGACAAAAGAGGCTGCAGTCCTCAGAGTGAACACATGCTTGGTGTCACAAAAATGATTTACACTAGTGTATACAATTCACCTCGAAACAGTCCCATTGTACAGGATGCAAAGAAAATCACCTCACATTGTGTGCAAAAAGAACACATCCCTCAATTGTTACAAAAATTTGAAGTAATTGATATATATATGCATATGTTACAGAAATCATGAGAAATAAAAATAAAAAAAGTAAACAAAATAATATATGTATATAATATGAGATGGGAAAATGTTGCCAAGGAGAGGTGAAATGTTCACCAAAAAAAATTTTACATGATCGTAAGTGGGGTTCCTGACCAGTCAACAAGGTACCGTGTATAGTCAAATCAATGTATGGACTAATTTAAAATTAACATTATGAGTTCTGGCACAAAAAAGTTAGTTAAATTCTAAACATACCTTTTAAACACCTGCTCATCATTTGACATCACAATTACTGTGATATGAATGGTGTATTAACAAAAAGAAAAGATGTACATGACCAGTGGTGTAGTTGTTTACATAATAAATTGCAATCAGCATCATTAGCATTATATGTGTAGTTGTTAAGATTATACTTATTAGTTGTACAGAAGATATGCCTTGACAGAGCAAAAGAAAACAAAAGATTTGAGAATTTGTTTACATATACACAAACATAACATCCAAAAGGCCAATCTACGCCAGCGTAAAGAAAGGCTAGGACACAACAACACATACATTATAACTGTCTAGTGTCGCGACTCAACTACACAATTATATATACAAAAATTTAAATTCTCGTTCTCAAATAGTATCTCGTCCTGTGTTGGCGATTAGTAGGTTGTTCATTTAGAGAGGTATTGTTACCTGTTTGTTTTAAGTAAGCTTTACGTGGAGGAGCTAATAAAAGTCTATCAGTATGTATTTTAAATATATGAGCAGAAGGATTATTTAGTATCCTTATAGAATAAGTGACCAATGAGTGCCGAGTGACTATTTCATATGGTCCAGAAAACTTTTTATGGAACAAGTGTTTAGATTTTAAATAAACAACATCACCAATATGAAATTGACGTAGTTTAGCATGAGGAAGTTGCTTATCAGCTTGATTAATTTGTTTAACTTTAAGATTTTCAATTACTGACTGATAGATGTGTTTTAATGATGACAAAATGTTATGTAAGTAAACAGACTTATCTAATTGTTCAATATTAACACTGTTATTAAAGGTATCAAAAAGGAGGGAAAGTTCCCTGGCAAAATGTAACATGTTAGGAGCAAAGTTAGTGGAAGAATGAACAGAACCATTGTACAAATTTTGATGAATGAGTACAGCATGTTTGAAATTGACCTTAGATTCGAGTAATGAGTTGATAGTAGATTTGATAGAAGTATTTATACGTTCACAGATGCCATTCGCCTGTGGATGTCCAGAAGACGCATGAGACAAATTTATACCCAATGAAGAAGAAAATTTATTGAAAACCTCAGAAGTGAACTGAGTTCCTAAATCAGTTAAAATAGTAGATGGACGACCAAAAGTTGAAATGTAATTGAAAAGAGAGTCAGTAACAGCCTCAGAAGTAATTTTTGAAAGTGGATATAATTGCATGTGTCTGGAAAAATGATCAATTATAGTTAGGATATACTGAGAATTTTGTAAGGGACCTAAAATATCCATAGCAATAATTTGATTCGGAGAATTTGGAATAGGAATAGATTGAAAAGGAGCTTTTGGAATATTATGTTGTTTTTGTTTAATGCAAGTATGACAAGAATTAATGAAATTTACAGTATCAGCATACATACCTTTCCAATGGTAACGTAATTTAAGTAGGGAATAAGTTTTGTCTATGCCAAAATGAGGTAAGTGCATTATATTTAAAATTTTTGCTTTTAGTGAATCAGGAACAACAATGATATTGTGGGGAGATGAATTATTAGAAAATTTGTTGTCCCAGCAAAGTAACTTAGTTTCAGGATGAATATAGAAAAATTGCAACTTTTTAGGAATATGTTTTCGTTTAGAATTTAAGGAATTTCGAACAATATTTAATTTAACATCATTAATTTGTTCATTTAGAAAAGTTTGAGTTGAAATTTCCAAACATGGATCATTATTATTATCATCAGCTTGATTGGCATCAATATTATGAGAAGTGCAGATATTATTAACTTGATTGTCGTGTTGCCTGTCTTAAAATTATTTATTTCTTTGGGCGAGATTCGTATATTATTTGGGTTAGTACAAATTATTTATAATTTATAGGTATTTGGGTGCGTTGTGTTTTTTTTTTATTTATTTGGTTGAATACAACCCAAGGTTCTAGACATTCTGGCAAACGATCAGGTCAAATAACTTTGCTTCTAATAACTAGGTAATAACTTTCCTTTGGGTCAACTACACAAAACAAAGATGACGGACTCCAATGTAACAAAATAAAATTGATTTATTTACAACCTTATCTATTTACAAAAAAAACTGAATTACCAAATCTTCGCACACAGTTTACACATTTTACTAATCTTTTTAGCATTTTCTCCTCGATTCATATCGAATGACATGTATTTAATTAAATCTACACCTTTTGGATTCAGGGAGCATATAATTATTAAACTAACTCATAGCCAAGAACTCCTATTCATCAAAATTATCTTTACAAAAAACACTGTTCCCGCACTAATCTTTCATTTTAGCTCGGTGGGGTCTGAACAAAACAAAATGATTTTCACTCACTCAGTTTGATGATGTCGCACTGGGACTCGGGTGTCGAAGCTCTGCTTATGCTGGGGTATCGCTCCTTCCTTCTAGGTAGTGGGTGCGCTGCGTCTCTAGGCTGTCGTGGGTATTCTTCTACTCTTTTCAAAATGATGGGGCACTCATCAGGAAAATGATGACATCGACTTCTCTTGATGCAAAGTCACGCTCAATTCCAGGAAGACTCGACCGGATCTCCAATATTTAAAACTGCCAATCTTTTTATCACTTTCGAGGCTAAGGCACTAGGAAAGATCAACCGGTCTCCGGAAAACGAAACCTCTTTCTCGTACTGTCGGACAACTCCCGGGAATGCTCAACCGGTCTCAGACGTTTTGAAATTCCAATCTCTTCATCCCCCTGCAATGCTAAAGCACCGGTAAAAGTCAACCGGGCCCGCACGCAGAAGAGAATCTTCGAAAAAAACTCTAAGTCTTCTATTTATTTGTTTTTTTATAAC
This sequence comes from Dolomedes plantarius, assembly GCA_907164885.2. NCBI lineage: Eukaryota > Metazoa > Arthropoda > Arachnida > Araneae > Dolomedidae > Dolomedes > Dolomedes plantarius. The sequence goes on along the minus strand of OU015498.1, from coordinate 160,566,695 downwards.
AATGTCCACGCCTTCTCGTGACTCCTAATCCATTCAGGAAAGCTTTCAAAAATCCACCACTTAGCCTCCATTTTCATTTCTCGGATTGGATAATCCCATAACCCATGCACGTCTTAATTACGTCATACAGAGACCACCCAAAGTCCAGTCCACGTGTTGCGGTCTACAGGTCCAATAAATCCTTTACAATAGGGTATTTTACTTTAATGTCAAACCCTGGTGCCATCTCCTTATCTGCGTCTGGAATCACCTACCCCCTATCGCGCACCGCCGCTTTTAAATTGGCTAAGCGTACAGACTACTGTTCCGTCCTCTAATCAAAGGCGGCTTCCTAGCATTCTAACCGAAATGTGATGAAAACAGCCTTCGATCACTTTATCTCTCTAAAAATTTTAATTTTTCTTTCAAATCGAAAGCGCTTCATCACATACGCTCCCTCCTCCGAAAAAAAAAACTAACCAAACACCAAACACGTAAAAATATGCTCCCTTCCTCGAAAAGTTTACAAAATTCTCATGTACTACTTATATAATTCATGACACTCAATAAAACATAATCACATCAATTACAAAACTTCTTACCATCCATGTCTGAAAAAAAAACTTGTTCACATCATAAGTCCTCATACACTGTTTATAAACACTAAAACAAAACATCAAAACACTTACTCCTGACTCCATTGACCTTCTTTGATCATGTGATCTATACCTTTAATTTAGGTAAGAGAAGACCACCAACCTATGCACTTATTAGAGTTCTGAATTCAAAATTTCATTCTTTTAATCAAATGTTCTGAGTGAAAACATCGAAGATCCATATGAACCATGTCGACATAACTAATCACCATACAAAATCATGATTTGCAGAGTTCAGACCCAAAACACTATCACAAAGCATAAATTCTTCATCTCTCTATATATCATTTTGCACGCAATTAAACTCTATTCTAACACTATTCCTCATTATTCACAAAATTTACTTATAAAGAAAAATAATTAACACATTAAAATATATCTCTCACAGTATATTTGCCACATTCACAACTAAATACCAAGCATATAAAATTTTGTTACATTTTCAACACACTTCTCACAATATTTTTGTACCTTTCAAAACAAATTCATTAACTTTAAATTCATAATTTATGTATAAATTGAGTATTCACAAATGACCTTCCTACCAAACCTTCCTAAGACTCATATTTTTTTTTTTAAAATCATAATTCAAACCCATTTCCTCATTATCGTCAAAAGAACCGATGCTAAAAACGCCCAAAATTTTTTCAAACCCCGCACTTCACTCACGAAAACCAAACTAAGCTCCCTTATTCAAAAGCGCACGACAAACCTGAACTCATTCAATTAACAATTCCCCTACTACATACTAGATTTGCGAAACATAAATTTTTTTTCTCCCCTTAGCACCAAGGATTCCCACAAAACTCAACCACTAACACTTGATAACACCAAAACCCATAATTCTTTTCATTTTCCAAACATCTAAAACCATTAAAACAACCACTCTATTATTTGCCTTTGTCTCCTAAGCCGCATATTTAAACTTCTTATTTTAGTTAGTCATTAACCTATTTCGTTCCCCCAGCATTTTAGATAAATAAATGAAATTCTGGCCAAAAATTTTCATTTATTCTCCAAAAAGGCTGTTTTAAACAATTTGCGACATTTTAAATTTAAACATCCTTACCAATTTTTATAGTTACCTCGCATACCTTATCGTAAACAACCCTTCAACACCTACCTATCGATCAAATTTACTTTCTAAATCCCCATTGTCCTTGGGGTCATTCAGCTCTGCAGCCCTGAACAACTTCCAAGTTATGAGGAATCCCTAAACCAAAACCAAACGGTTTGCTTTCAAAAAAAAACCTCCTTTGTTCAAATTGTTAAAATTCCTCCCCAGCACAACATAGCCAGCCTGCACACAAAACAGTTCTTTCCCCGTGCACCTCTCCTGAGGGGGGGAGGGGAGGAAACGAAAAACATCTCCTTTCTCCGACCACAATTCCCCCAACATACTATTTCCGTAAACAAAAGCTAACACCGCACTTTCCTAGAACAACTGCACAAAGCATCGCGTCGCGACCACCTTTTACTTTGCGTAATTCTTAAAAACAACCGCCATACTTCTAATACCATGCATTTCGACTAATTCTACGCACATGCTTCACTAAATTCATATCTAAAACTTCACTACACTGACTTATTATTCAACCCAGGGTAAACAATCGTAAATTTTATTTTCATAGCACCTAACAACTAATGCAATCCATCCAACAAAAGTTTAGTTTTTTTTTACTGTGGCAATTCTGACCATTTATGCCTATAACTAACCCTCTTTTCGTTATAAACACCTCTACTCCAACAATGTATCGAAAACTCTTATTTTACATTCTTAACTCAGCACTCCTTCAGCTATAACCTTTTTGGCAGATTAAATGCAATATAATCCACCTCACATTATTTATCGTTTATAGACTGAAACAAATCTGACTATGATTTGCGCTTTTGCTTACCGTTAACCATCTTTCATCCACAATCACCTCTACTCTAACTTTTTATCTAAACTTCCTATTTCAATTTTACCCAACTGACGATGGCTTTGCAACCCATTCGCGATACAACCTTCTTGATCTAACTCAAATAACTCCAATTTTTAAATTTTACACCTCACATTACCGATCATTCGTTTACCTATCATTACTCAATATGCAAGAATTCTCTCATTATAATATTACTTCTCCTAACATTATGCATTCAAATTCTTTATACGTAATTAAACTATGACTCACAATCCCAAACTTAAAAAACGCTAATTTCCCCCAAAATACACATATATGCACAAAATCAAAACAAAACACAATTCTATTCTCAATGTACTTGCAAAAATATTATCTGACAAATTCTATACTTAAATTGACACACGTTTCTCTCCAAAAATTTCATATCTATACCAAGTACCACTAATTACTATCGACCAACACACTTGTACTCAATTCAATAATTTCTCAACTGTTACTCAAATCTTAACTATCTATTGATTTTCTCATTTCAATAGAATTTTCAAAATCACACTTAAATATTATCTATCAACTGATATCAAACAAATTTTCTGCCATCAACTACTTTTAACTTATTCAAAATATTTTTCAAAAATACACCTCAATTCAATCTATCATCTCTACAATATCTACAATATACATAAATTTTTAAACACTTCATATAAATCAAAACATAAGTATTTCTTATCTATCTTTAACCAACTCAACAAACTCTTTCTAAAAACACTCTTTAATTCACTTAGTTAAAATTAAAATATTTGCATTCATATATTCACACTTCAAACAATCTTAACATAAAATCAATATTGTCACACTCTTCAAAACAAAATTACACTCAATAATAATAATTGTGGCAAATATACGAACATATTTTCAAAACACTCCCGCTCTAAAAATTCTCACGTGCTGCTCCCTTCTATACAAAATTTGTAAAGACCAAAATAATTTTCTTAAAGACAAAAAAAACTGTAACTGTTTTTTTTTTTGTAACGCAAAAAAAATTTTTTCACGATTCTAGCCTAACACAAAGTATTTTTATTATCCTGGTCGGGACCATTTGTCGAACAAAAAATTTATTGTGATTTCATACACTTATTCATATACCTTCAAAATTAAATATGGCAAATACACATTTAAATTTCAAACATCGCGCGCTTTCAAAATAATTTTAATACGCGGCTCCCTTCACTTTGAAAAACAAAAAAAATTTTTATCTCTAAAGTCCCTAACACACCATGAGACTGAGTCACGGTCACCATTTGTCGAATTGCCTGTCTTAAAATTATTTATTTCTTTGGGCGAGATTCGTATATTATTTGGGTTAGTACAAATTATTTATAATTTATAGGTATTTGGGTGCGTTGTGTTTTTTTTTATTTATTTGGTTGAATACAACCCAAGGTTCTAGACATTCTGGCAAACGATCAGGTCAAATAACTTTGCTTCTAATAACTAGGTAATAACTTTCCTTTGGGTCAACTACACAAAACAAAGATGACGGACTCCAATGTAACAAAATAAAATTGATTTATTTACAACCTTATCTATTTACAAAAAAAACTGAATTACCAAATCTTCGCACACAGTTTACACATTTTACTAATCTTTTTAGCATTTTCTCCTCGATTCATATCGAATGACATGTATTTAATTAAATCTACACCTTTTGGATTCAGGGAGCATATAATTATTAAACTAACTCATAGCCAAGAACTCCTATTCATCAAAATTATCTTTACAAAAAACACTGTTCCCGCACTAATCTTTCATTTTAGCTCGGTGGGGTCTGAACAAAACAAAATGATTTTCACTCACTCAGTTTGATGATGTCGCACTGGGACTCGGGTGTCGAAGCTCTGCTTATGCTGGGGTATCGCTCCTTCCTTCTAGGTAGTGGGTGCGCTGCGTCTCTAGGCTGTCGTGGGTATTCTTCTACTCTTTTCAAAATGATGGGGCACTCATCAGGAAAATGATGACATCGACTTCTCTTGATGCAAAGTCACGCTCAATTCCAGGAAGACTCGACCGGATCTCCAACATTTAAAACTGCCAATCTTTTTATCACTTTCGAGGCTAAGGCACTAGGAAAGATCAACCGGTCTCCGGAAAACGAAACCTCTTTCTCGTACTGTCGGACAACTCCCGGGAATGCTCAACCGGTCTCAGACGTTTTGAAATTCCAATCTCTTCATCCCCCTGCAATGCTAAAGCACCGGTAAAAGTCAACCGGGCCCGCACGCAGAAGAGAATCTTCGAAAAAAACTCTAAGTCTTCTATTTATTTGTTTTTTTATAACAATGTCCACGCCTTCTCGTGACTCCTAATCCATTCAGGAAAGCTTTCAAAAATCCACCACTTAGCCTCCATTTTCATTTCTCGGATTGGATAATCCCATAACCCATGCACGTCTTAATTACGTCATACAGAGACCACCCAAAGTCCAGTCCACGTGTTGCGGTCTACAGGTCCAATAAATCCTTTACAATAGGGTATTTTACTTTAATGTCAAACCCTGGTGCCATCTCCTTATCTGCGTCTGGAATCACCTACCCCCTATCGCGCACCGCCGCTTTTAAATTGGCTAAGCGTACAGACTACTGTTCCGTCCTCTAATCAAAGGCGGCTTCCTAGCATTCTAACCGAAATGTGATGAAAACAGCCTTCGATCACTTTATCTCTCTAAAAATTTTAATTTTTCTTTCAAATCGAAAGCGCTTCATCACATTGATTATTAGAATTATTTGATTGAGACACAGCATTACAATTAGAAGTGGAAATTAGAGAAGTATCAAGAACATCATTACAAGTATTATTATCAACATGAGGAATATTAGAATCAACATAGGAAACAATAGGGAGTACTTCTTCAGATTGAAGTAACGAAGGATTAGTAGACACAGTTTCACAAGGTGGATTTTCATCAAAACGAGAAAAGAAATCAGCAAGTACATTATGTTTACCAGGAACATGGACAAAATTAAATGAATATTCACTAAGTTCCATGAGCCATCGAGTAGTTATATCAGTTGGTGAAGCAGTATGTTTGTAATTAATTAAGGATTTGCTATCAGTTAGTACAGTAAAGTTACGATTAAATAAGTAATGTTTAAATGATATGACACTTTTGAATAATGCATAAAGTTCTAATTTAAGAGCAGGATATCTCTTTTCGGAGGGTTTTAATTGTTTACTAAAGTAAGATATTGGAGTGAAAGTATCATTAGATTTTTGTAACAAAATACCAGATATTCCATTAAGTGAAGCATCTGTGTTAAGGTAAAAATGTTGATCCCAATTTGGAAGAGTGACAAAAGGATGATTGAAGAAAACATTTTGTAATTTAGTAAATGAATTTTGATGATTACTTTCCCACTTAAATTTAGCTTTTGGAGTAGTTAAGTCAATTAATGGTTGAATCAATGAAGCATATTTTGGAATTAGATTTCTATAATATCCACAAACGCCAATGAACCTTTTAAGCTGACGTTTAGTTGTAGGAATAGGAAAAGAGGTAATTTTGACAATATTAGATTCAATGGGAGTAATGGAATTTTGCTTGACATGGAAACCTAAGAAATTTATACTAGTAGTGTGGAAAGAACACTTACTAGGAGACAAAGTAATATTAAATTTTATTAAAGTAGACAAAACAGTAGTTAATTTGGACAAAGTTTCCTGAAAACTGTTTGAGCCAATGACAATGTCATCTTGATAGGCAAAAATCCCAGGCAGATGAATTTCATCTAGCACTGAGTCAATTAAGGATTGAAAGACACTGGAGACAGTCTTGAGACCAAAAACCATCCGTTTATTTTTGAAAGAGCCAAAAGGAGTGGTAAAAGCAACAATATGTTGTAAATCCTGAGGTAAATCAATTTGCCAATAGGCGTTAGGTAAGTCCAACGCAGTGAAAAATTTGAAATTGGAAAGGTTAGATATTATATTGTAAATTTTAGGAAGTGGATAAGATGATGATTTGATGACAGAATTCACAAGTCGAAGATCAAGTGCAAGTCGGTAATTAGGAGTTTGATTGTTAGACAAAGATTTCTTCTTAACGAGGAGCATGGGGCAAGCCCATTCTGTATTCGCTCTCTCTATAATCCCTGCAGATTGCATTTCATCTAACTGCTGAATTGCAGTAGATTGCAAGGCCTGAGGAATTGGAAAAGGCAAAGTTTTGACGGGGAAGTCATTTAAAAGTGAAATATGAGGCTTCACCCTATCAGTGTGACCTAAAGTAGTCAAAGATTTCGAGAAGGCAGCAGAATTATTCATTAAAAGATTCAACAAAGAAATTCTCTCCTCTTCAACCAAATGTGCAAAGTCAAAATCGGTAGGTAAAAGTTCAGCTTTACGCTGACTCAAGATTTCCTCTGAAGCTTCAATGAAATTGACAGTTTGAGAGCTAGCAGAAGATGAATCCTGAGATTTAGAAATACTCTGGATAGAGTCGAGGGGAGATATGTCGCCAACAATGGCAGACTTGTTCAAATGAAAGGTTTGATTTAACATGTTTTGTAAAAAAATAAAGAATTTCATTCCAGCATTTTGCTTAACCTCTGAAGATGTGCATGCTACAACAGTAGGACATTGCATAACAGTATTTGACGAGGAAGAATCCTCACCTTCCATAGCAATCTCTTGGACTGAATGTATTGAAGGGTAACAAATAATTTGAGAATTAGCAGCAAAACGAGGAGAAAACAGAAATTCAGACACAGGGATAGAAGAATTAGTGTGGACCTCTACATATGTGTTATCATGTGGTTGTATAATAAGTTTGTGATTCAAAAATACATTATAGTTGATGTCAGAATTGTTAACAGTTTGTGTATGATCACTCACAACATTTTCATTATGGTTAGCTAAACAAGATACATGAACATCATTATTATTATTACAATGGGTTAAAGTATAATTGTTAGTTTCATTTTGTGGCAAAGAAATCAATGGTATTTTAGAATTCTTTACATTGAGACATGATTCTGTCATGTTCAGGGATATACCATTGTTTCGCATAAAATCATACCCAAGAATTGCTTTAAACACAGGAGAATTTAAAGAAGTGATGTAAAAAGAATGTTTAAAGTTGAATTTGTCAATCTTAAAAGAAAGCAATGCACAACCGAAGAAATTGACAGTAGAATTAATAGTTTTAATAGTTAAGTTTCTAGCTAATAATTTATATTTAATAGTTGGTTTAATATCATCAAAAAAGGCTTTAGATATTAAACTGATCGTTGAACCAGAATCGACTAGCATTGGTAAATCATGAGTTTGTAAATTAACATTGACAATAGGCAAAGAGAAATTCAAATTATCAACATTCTCATTAAACATATTATAATTTGCATTAGTCACAGAATTAGACATCTTAGTATTTAACACATCATCATTACCTTCAGCAACATTATTTACATTGGTTTGTGTAGAAGTATTAGATTTCATTATAATTGGCACATATTGAGATGATTTATGGGAAAAAGTTTTAGTACATACATTGGCTGACTGGGAATTAACTGAGAACTGATTTTCAGCACAATCAGTCTCTTGGACTAGTTTAAATTTCTACTAGAAAAAGAAGGAGCATTAACATTAGGAAATGTTGCATTTCCCTGTCTATTATTAGATGTACATGCATTATCGTTATATCTTACAGTACGTTTAAACAAATAACAGTCCTTCATTAAGTGATTTAGTTTCCCACAGAATGCACACATCAGCGATTGAGAGTTACCATTATTATGTTGCCTTTGGCTCCTGCGCTGCACAAAATTATTTCTATTTCTTTGGTAGAAGTTATTTTCATTATGGTGAGTACCAGGAAAACGTGAATTTTTATATTTATTATGCCTATGATTTTGATATGAATTAGCATTCTTAGTATATGGTTTGTTTGACTGATTTTTGCATGAATTTAAATTTAGGATTTCTTTTTGGAGAGCATTAACTTGAGCAGTAAGCTGCATAACTGTAGAATTATTGGGATCATGAGAAATACAATTGGTTTCTATCTGAATCTCTTGTAATAGTTGGGAACGATTAACAGCCTCAGCATATGATTTAATATTATCCTCAAGTATTTTCACCTTATGTGACTGGGGAATAGCTTCCAAAAATTTTTGGTATTTAATTGCGTCAAGTGCTGTTGGATCAACAATTTCGGGATACACATTCTGGATTAGTAAATCCAGTCTATGAGCTAGGTTGTTAATAGTTTCAGAAGGCAATAATTTTAAAGAATTAAGTTCTTGAATTGATGTTAACTTTGATTGAGGTTTAAAGAATTCCGCAAATTTGTTTTTAATTTCGTCAATAGTTTTTAAGGTTTTAAAAGTAGAGCATTCTATAAAATATTTTAAGGCAACGCCGGTTAATTTAGTTTTCAAAAAGGCGATTGTTTGTATATTAGTCCACTTGTTTATAGATTGCAATTCATCAATTTGGCCAAAGAAAAAGTTCAATAAACTAGGGTCTCCTTCAAAAGGCAAGATGTTTAATAGCATAGATTGATTAGGTGCCATGGTTAAAATATTAAACTAAGTACAGAAGTTGAGTTCCAAAGAAATATAATATATAATATATATCAATATGTATATCCAGTAAAATCAAAGAGAAAAAATTAAAAAGAATTGTGCAATCATAAAAATATAGATATACGCAAAAAAAAGTAAAATTATGAAAATTCATATATATATATGCACATTTGATATGAAAAACAAATTATGAATACTTTTCCAAATAATAATAGTATCAAATTATTACTACCTAATTGTCAAATGATGAGAGCCATTGGAAAAATTACAAGTAATAGGATATGCATTATCAAATTTATGAGTTAACGTTAAATTGCCAGACTCAAATAAAAAAGTAAAAGATTACACAGACCTTGGTTGACTGGAGGTCACGGCCCAGTTGTTATATTGAAAGGTTCAGTTGTTATGTAGGAAGTTGTTTGTCCATATGGAGTACTAAAATGTCATAGGAAGAAAGGACCTCATATCTTAATATCTAATGGCTATAGAACATGGCCAGTGCTGGTCATTCTGAAAAAAAAGGATAAAAAGGTGACAGACACAAGTCTAATCATTTAGAAGTACTTCATAGTTTATTTTAAATTAAACTAGCTAGGTGAGGCTTAGGGCCGGTGGCTTAGTGCCGTTTTTTACATAAAAATACGTCGTTGAGGTCAGCATATCAGCCATGAAGAGTCAGGAGGTCGGGATGGAAACGCCGATCTTCGCCGGACCCCTTTTGCCCTGTAAGTCGGAGATAGTTGTGCGGGAAAAGACATCTTCTTGAATCGGTGGCCAGACGAGATCTGTTTTTGTCATTCAAAGCTTCGCTCCTGTGCTGGCCCCGTCACGTGACGTGAAGAGGAAAACATCTGGAATTTGGAGACCCAGCGGTAGCCAGCAGGCTCCGCCAAAGCTATCAGACAAAGGGTTATTTTGTGTGTTCTGCGAGGGGAAGGGGATACTTGTAGAATATTATCGCCAATCGTTAGGCAACCCCTTTTAAGGGATTAACATTGGTATTTTCTGTTTCCGCTGATAAGCGATGAAAGCAGAAAACGTGACCAAAAGAGTGCACATTTTTGAGAAAGAAGTGATTGTCTGGGGGACTATATACCCCTGTAAAATTATTGAGGGAACAGCTCCCTAATGCGTTTAAGTATTTGAAAGGCAAGGCAGGCTTTACTATTAATATTGTAACAAAAGTTAATAAGGGTTTCAAAACGTTACGACAGCGAATGTTTGACGACAAGTACCTTCGCATTGGAAAAAAAATATTATAAGGAATGACAAAATTATCTTGCATATCACATGGTTTATCATCATAAGTCATTGTTTCTTTGCAGCTCTTGCAGACTAAGGCATAGTTAAGCCCTGAGACTCAGTATCTATCTGCTACTAACACTGGAGATTATTATCCATTCTTTAGTACACGGCTAGGTCTAAATTTTAAGCTTTTTCCAACAACTGACTTCTCTTGTATCGTGACTGAACAAATATGTTTATTCCTCTCAATTTCTCTCTCTCTTCATATTATATATATATATATATATATATATATATATATAACATATATATTGTTACGAATTTTTAAGAGTCTGTGGTAATCTCGCCAAATATGAGTGTTTTCTCCAAATTGGCTTTTGGATTTAGTGACATATTTTGGTCGCCAAATGCGAGCCAACCTTCTAGATCTTTCTCGTATGTTCTCGAAATATCTAGCTGATTGACCAATAGGGGGCACTTTGGAAGTCTATAAATATACCTGAGACTGTCATTGGAACTCAGTGTGTCAGTGTTCTTTTCTGCTGCGTACTGAATGTATTGAAAGTACGTTAGGCGTATATTGTACTGAAGACTCTATTATCCCGACTTGTGTTTTTTGAGTTTTCTGTTGTATAGAAGACAGTTGTTTAATGTTTTCTGTTAGTACACTGCTGGCCACCCAAATTGCAACACCAAGAAAGACAAGATATATCACAACAAAATTTATTTTGTAGATAACATGTTGACCAAGTATCAAATGATTAAATTTATAGACTTCTGTGAAGTGTGGTTCCTGCCAAAATCAGTAGCCAGAGTAGCCGCCATTGTTGGAGATCACCGCTGCCACACGCCTTGGCATTGATTCAAAGAGACTTTGGATGAGTTCTTGGGGTACAGCAGACCAAGCAGCTTCCACACGTTGCCAAAGTTGATCTGCTGTGGTAGCAGGGGATGGATTCTGGGTCAATCGTAGAGCAACCATGGACCACATGTTTTCTATCGGCGAAAGATCCGGAGAGCGAGGCGGCCAGGGAAGCAATTCAATCTAGCGATTGACGAAGAACCGTTGGACAATGCGTGCCACGTGTGGTCGCGCATTATCCTGTTGAAATATGGCTGTGGGCAAGCCCTGAAGGTAAGGAAGGACAACTGGCTCCAACACCTCGGAGATGTAGCGCTGGCTGTTTAAAGTACCGGCGATGCGTACTAGAGGTGTGCGAGAGTGATATCCAATACCGCCCCATACCATAATACCCGGTGCAGGACCAGTGTGGCCGTGCATAACGCATCTGTTCAGCATCCTCTCTTCATGGTGTCTCCAGACTCGAATGCGACCATCGTGGTGTTGCAGACAGAAGCGTGACTCGTCAGTAAAGACAATTTCATTCCATTCTGCCGTCCACATCCTTCTGTCATCGCACCATTGGTGGCGGAGACGTCTGTGGTTCTGCGTCAAGGGTAGACAAAGCAATGGACGTCTTGCGGACAGACCACTCTGCTGTAAACGGCGTCGAATGGTACGCGCAGACACTGGATGATGCGTTACAGACTTCATGTGCTGTGCTATGGTTCGTGATGTGACTGAGCGATCCGTCACTGCCATGCGCATAATTTGCCTGTCATCACGTGAAGTGGTGCGCTGAGGTGGATGCGATCGAACACGCCGGTCCGTCGTACCCTCCTGCATCCAACGATCACATATCCGCATTACAGTTGTTTGGTTTCGTCCAACACGACTACCGATTTCCCTGAAAGATAATCCACAATCTCGGTAGACCACTATCCTTCCTCTGTCGAACTCAGATACTTGATCAAAAGATGATCGCTGTTTTGGATGAGGCATAATTGATCGTTTTTTTGAAAAAACCACAAGAAAACACAATTGCCGAACTTGAAATCGTCGAAATCTCCAAGCCTTAAATAGCGCTTTGAAGTGGCGCCACAGCCGCGCGTGATGTGCGTCTGCGCTGAAATTCTAATCATTTGCATATCTCACCTCCGCTAATGCATGTTGTAAATTTCATGTTATTTGCATGTTTCCTTCAGGGTGTTGCATTTACAATGGCCAGCAGTGTATTTATGTATGCTCCTGTAGGATTTAGAGAATAATAAATTTTATTTTCTGTGCACTTTCTGAAGACTTTTTTATTCAATCCCATCGAACCCAGAAAAAGGAACAATATATATATATATATATATATATATATTTATTTATATATATATATATATATATATATATATATATATATATATATATATATATATAATATATATATATATATATATATATATATATATATATATATATATATATATATATATATATATATATATATATATATATATATATATATATATATATATATATATATATATATATATATATATATATATATATATATATATATATATATATACATATATATATATATATATACATATACATATATATATATACATATATATATATATATATATATATATATATATATATATATATATATATATATATATATATATATATATATAGTTTACAAATGTAAATTACTTAATATGAAACAAAAAAGAGTAAATAAATTTTAGGCGCTAAGCTGCTCACAAAAATATTTACGATATATAGATATTTAAAATTAAGATAATTAAAAGGGCAGATGTGACCATTTAATACACCTCTAACCTGAAACAAGATTGACATATATAAATAGGCAAAATGACTTAGATGTTAATTTTCTCATTTAAAAAAAAAAAAAAAAAAAAAAAAAAAATTATAAAATGGTTAAAAAATTCTTTCACTTTTAAGGCAACTTTACTTATATGTACCTGTAAGTACTTAAATTGTAACGGGCTTCTTTCATGTGAGTGTGTTTTTACTTTCAAAGGTGTATACCTGTCTCTGGTTATTTGGTTAAATATCTTTTATTGCCATTCTTTAGGTTAATATATTTATTTACCTTTTAACTTCTTTATGACTTTATGTAATTATGTGTAAATCTACAAACAAAAAATAACAAACATGGAAAGGTCTTTTAAAAAATTTTTAGCGACTGGCAATGTTGATACTAATATATCAATTGCTCGGTCTGTCAATAATAGGGTATTTGACAGATCGTCAGCATGCAACCCTAGTCTTAGTGCCCCTAGTCTTATTACTAGTTATTTTACTAAATCTGTGCCTAATTTAAGTGAAAGCAAAAAAACTGTAATTTATAATACTTCTCCCGCTTCCTCACTAAAATTACCTTTATACACGAATAGGAGTTTTTATCCTAACATGGGTCTTTTCAAATACCGACGTTGTAACGACAAAAGATGTAAATTGTGTCCTAGTGCAAACCCTTCTCAGGTTAACACTGACTTAAAATCTAAAATCTTTTGCAAAGTTTATAATTGTGTTTACAAATTGACTTGCAAAGTATGCAATTTATCTTATATAGGACAAACTAAGAACACTTTAAACATCAGATTAAATCAACACCGTAGCAGTATTTATCGCTGTGATACTAATACTGAAGATTGTTCTTTTGAAATCATACATTTTAAAAATCATGGTGTAGACAGTATTATTGTGTCTATTATTGATGTGATTCCTGACACTAAAACTAGACTTTGGTGGGAAGGTAATCATATTAGATTACATTCAACTGCTTACCCTTACGGTCTTAACACCAACGTTTACGATAAAAATTACAATTGGAATTATATTGTTAAATCCAATACACAAAGTGTATTGAAACAGAATTCTAACTATTCCAGTAATAATATCTATCTAAAGCGTAAGCAAAGAGGTGGCCGTCGTAATAAATATAAATATAAAGATTATATCGACTCTTTCAACAGGCTATGTAAAACTATAAATTTAAAACCGGATTATCCAATAAAATGGATTAAAAACATCATTTATGGTTGTAAAAAAGTTTGGCTAAATAATCTGTGGAAGTTGGTTATTGGGAAGTCTTTAAAACATCTTATTCCTAATAATACACATTTCATTCCTATTATTATAGATCTAGTCAAAAATAAAAGCTCTGATTGTGGCATAAATTTACATGAATGCGAGACTAAAAGCTGTAGCAATATTTATTGTATAACTGAGTATGCAAACAATGGTTTCGATAAAATACCTTTTACAAAAATTTTAAATCAAAATTTGCAATATTTTCCTTTAAACAATATAAAAATATTTAATAGCTTCAAATATAGTAGACCGTTTGGTCGCTATGTTTTCAACTATAATACTATATCTAAAAATATTGTTGATGCTTCTCCTGAAAATTGTAATTGTAAACATAATATGACCGGTTACAATGAACACTACAACCACATTATAACAAGAAATACTCAAATTACTGACAATACGGCTTTGTCTAATTTAATGAATTATGGTACTGGTTTTCGCATAGGTTATAAAAAGAATGTATTCCAAATTTTCAAACGTAATCTTGATGAATTTATTTATAAAACAGCTATAAAGCATAGTATACCTGTAAGTACTTTCGAACAGTGGAAATTTCATTATTTAAGTGATTTTAAAATTGCTTATCTGAGAATTAAACCAAAAAATGTTCATGTAAATTTGAATACCTTAAAACCGGCTATAACTGCTTTACAAGAACATTTTGCTATAACTTATGTTGATAAAGTTTCTGCTAACTATGCATTTATATGCAAAAACTTTTATTGTGAAAAACTATTACAGTGCTATAATGATAATACTGTTTATAAAAAACTAGATTCTACGTCTTGTACTATACAAAATCGTATCAAAGCGTTATATCGTCGTGCAGGTTACGATATTAAAAATCTTAGGTTTCCTTATTTAGTCTTAATCCCTAAATTTCATAAATCGCCTGTTAAATTTAGAACTGTTACTGTGGGCTGCAATACATACTTAACGCTTGCTAATGTTATATTTTATGACTTTTACTTTTATTTTTAAGAATTAACTATTACCTAATTAATTGAAGTTGTTAGTACATTGCTTAATCTTAACACCCTCTTCATGATGGACTCTCACCAAAAAACACACATACACAAATAACAAGGATAACGGTTTAGAGGAAAAAGATATTATTTATTAAAAGCCTTCCGGCCAACTTATTATTACAAATTAGTACGACTTAGTTTCTCTAAATTTTTTTTTTTTACATTACCCGAAAGAATAGTACTGCTATAACAAATCTTCTTCCTAGCAGTTTACAAAGTTAGAGCTTTAGTGCAATTTTAATTAATCCCTGTCGACATAATTACAATAATACACAAAACAAAACATTTCTACACTTTATAATTCCAATTTTCATTTCGTGAGGTGGCTGGTGGATGTGCGCCTAACTTAATGACCTAAGGTCTTAATTAATAATGAGCTCCAATTATGAAAAGATTAAAAACTTAACCAACAAAAAAAAAATCTTAACGTTACCTTCAGTCGACTGATGAGAATAAAAAAAAATCTGAAAATAAAAAGATAGCATAGGAGAGAGTGGAGAGTAAAAAAAAAATAGGAAGGAAATAAGTTAGTCCGGACTTGAAGAGTATCTTCTACTGCATGACAGCGTCTCGCCCTCTCCAAGCTCTCGGGTTATGGAACGGAAGATTCATCTCGGCAAAGAACGGGATGCAAGTCGGAGGATGCTCACGGCAGGCGGGCTGGAGTAGCATGTGTTCGCCTTGGAGTCAAACTGTGGCCGAGGACGAACCCCTTTCTGCCCTGTGTTTATCCGCCCCCGCAGGAGAAGACAAGTAAGGAGTTCCAACTGGCACCGCATTTTTAGACTTTGTACAAACGGCCCAGCACCACAGACTTTGCATATTTCGATCTGCCACTTGCCATATTATTTTTTTCTTGGCATTAAAAAAAGCTTGGGCTTTGAAACTTACAAAGGAGTACCTTTTTTAGTTGACCCGTGACAGAGCGGCCGGACGTCGACTCTCCTTGTAACCTTCCGCGTCGCCTCTCCCCTCTGAGTCGGGCATCTGCTAGAGTCATCAACATTCCGTTCTCGCTGGGCATGGAGATTTCCAAAATGGTTGAAAGCTAAGGTATCGGATTTCCCGATAAGACATAGCAAGGGTTTAAGAGAGAGGAAAAAAATAGGTTTTGGAAAATCTAACCTTACGGCCAGACAAAAGGGTAATTTAATCAACTACTTTTTAATTAACACCGCAATCCACCAGCGAAATTCCACTCAGCCACCATCAACCACCTTTTAATATTTTTACCTCTATTTGAACACAGTTTTACTTTTTTTTTTTTTTTTTTTTTGCATAAATAACTTATTTAAATTACATAACATACATACAATAAGTTAAAACTACTTATTTACACATGCATATTAACTCAAATATTTGAACACAACTAAATATCTGTGCACATCAAACATACAGGGGAGCACATCTAATTATTTGTGCCTAACAATATCCCCCTTGCACGATAAAAAAAAATTTATTGCACGCAGTGAAAAAAATTTTTTTTTGATTGAGGGCGTCTATCCAAATTTTCTCAGAGTGGGTAGTCAGCACGAACTGTCGCTCTGAAAGCTGACAATCCATTTGCCCTCAGACAGGAGCAAACAGTTCGTGACTGCTAACCCGTACAGGGCAAACATGCGTCCATGCTGGACTGTACCTAAATTAACGGGATAGACGACCTCAATTTACAAAACACCGCAGAATTTAAATTTAATAAAAAAAACTATGCAAAAACAACAAATCTCGCTTCACCAAGCAAATCATACACTTTACCACACTTAATACTGTAATACCAGGCACCTGTATAAAACTAAATAACTTTGTATGTGATACAATGACACTAACATCTGGTTATACTAACAAAAAAAAAATCGAAACTGCGTACCACACGGTGACCAGAGGACCAACAAAAATAGGAGGAAAAACATTTGTGAGACATTGTTCAGCTGGCAAACGCTTAAAAAAAAACAAAAGAAAACCCACTTCTCCAGCACTTTCGCTACAAGGAATAGTGCGGGGAGGTGGACCCTTATGTAGTGTCACCGAAACTGCGACAACTGACACTACATAAATGTGGGCGACATAACCCTTCCCCAAGGGCACTAGAGAGGACAAAAATAATCGGGAAGTCACATTACATGCGAAAGAGACACCTGGCAAGCATGCATTGCCTTTACAAAATATGGGACAACTAGCCGAGTACCAGTACTATGAGTCTTGGCTGAGATTTACAATCTACTTAACTTGCTTCCTAACCACTTTTACATCATCGTGCTTATGCAGGCTGTGGTCAGCACTAGTTGTCCCTGGTCACATTCAGGTTACAGTTTTAAATTTAAAAAAAAAACAGGTCACAGGTCGGGGTAACACAATGGCCAAAAAAAAATCAGCTAACTTGCCAGCTTGACTCCAGTTAAAATTTAATCTATCCCATGCCTACACCGTAGCTTGTGGTAACAGGAAATTACAAGCAATAAATAAAAAAAATACAATAGCCTGTTTTACAAGCAATAAAGGAAAAAAACAATACGTGTTAGTTCTGTGGACGTGAGAAGAAAAGAAAACCTCAGAGAGAAAA
Source organism: Dolomedes plantarius (assembly GCA_907164885.2). Lineage (NCBI taxonomy): Eukaryota > Metazoa > Arthropoda > Arachnida > Araneae > Dolomedidae > Dolomedes > Dolomedes plantarius. The sequence goes on along the minus strand of OU015498.1, from coordinate 160,548,790 downwards.
AAAAACGCAGACTCCTAACCCCTTTGGCTACTATTGAACACCCTGACAGCTACGAACCGCTTGAAGTTCCCCTCCGCGTCTGGGATCGGGTTACAATGCTTGACCGAGGAAAATTCTCCCTACGTGTACTCCTGACTGACACTCGCTGAGCGCGGTCTTGGTGAGACTCAGTTCCCCCCTCTGTGTTGTCCCTCTGCGGAACAGCTGATACACTATCGCTTGAAGTGTCCACCCGCGGCTGCCGTAAGTTTCCCCTTCTTGCTGTGTTGACATACCACCTTGTGCGTTGTCTCGAAAAACCCTGCGTTTGGTAAATTATGTTTCTGTATAAGCGTCTTAACTTTTGATCGCGCCATAGCTAGAAATTCTTTAACGGGGGTAGCCTGGCTTTGCTTAAACGCCCAAAATTCGGCTAACAAAGTTGCCGGGTCTTTCTCGGTCTCGAACCTCTCCCCTAAAACTGCAAACAAATCCCGAACTGACGCTATTTCTTCTTTAAAATTTGAAAAAACGGTCTGAGCCTGCCCTGCTAATCTTTGCCGCACTGCGAAAAATTGGTCCTCTGCTTACCATTGTAGGAAACGAGCAATCTCCTCAAATTTACTTTTGAAACGCGCAAATGTGAAATGGGGGTCTGTACCCGTAAAAGTCGGAATCAATTCAAGATGACTTAGCAGCAAATCACGCCGCTGAAAAGTCATTGCACCCTCAACTTGTTGAGTTTCGTCGTCTTGTAATTCGTAGTGGCTAAGCTCGCCGATAGCTGAGGGGTTTGATTCGCCTGAATTTGGCATAACTCTAAAGTTTCTTACAAGTAGGGCAAAACTGGGATACAACTTACTCCCTCACGCACACATCACTTACCGCATTACTAAAACACCAGTACATAACCAAATTGTTCCCCCAAAATATTCGCGTACATAAAATACAATCAGATATAACACATTTCCCATGCAATTTATACAGTCCCCCAAAATACATATAAATACACACTAACACAAAACAAAATAATATATTTTTCACAATACTCAATTATACATTTCATATCTTATTTTAAACTATTGCCTCATTTACATTTAAATTAGTTTTCGCGGGCCAACATCGCATTGTGCCAAAACCCAGAAAGGGCACGACACCATTGTTATGTTTTATGACTTTTACTTTTATTTTTAAGAATTAACTATTACCTAATTAATTGAAGTTGTTAGTACATTGCTTAATCTTAACACCCTCTTCATGATGGACTCTCACCAAAAAACACACATACACAAATAACAAGGATAACGGTTTAGAGGAAAAAGATATTATTTATTAAAGCCTTCCGGCCAACTTATTATTACAAATTAGTACGACTTAGTTTCTCTAAATTTTTTTTTTTACATTACCCGAAAGAATAGTACTGCTATAACAAATCTTCTTCCTAGCAGTTTACAAAGTTAGAGCTTTAGTGCAATTTTAATTAATCCCTGTCGACATAATTACAATAATACACAAAACAAAGCATTTCTACACTTTATAATTCCAATTTTCATTTCGTGAGGTGGCTGGTGGATGTGCGCCTAACTTAATGACCTAAGGTCTTAATTAATAATGAGCTCCAATTATGAAAAGATTAAAAAACTTAACCAACAAAAAAAAAATCTTAACGTTACCTTCAGTCGACTGATGAGAATAAAAAAAAATCTGAAAATAAAAAGATAGCATAGGAGAGAGTGGAGAGTAAAAAAAAAATAGGAAGGAAATAAGTTAGTCCGGACTTGAAGAGTATCTTCTACTGCATGACAGCGTCTCGCCCTCTCCAAGCTCTCGGGTTATGGAACGGAAGATTCATCTCGGCAAAGAACGGGATGCAAGTCGGAGGATGCTCACGGCAGGCGGGCTGGAGTAGCATGTGTTCGCCTTGGAGTCAAACTGTGGCCGAGGACGAACCCCTTTCTGCCCTGTGTTTATCCGCCCCCGCAGGAGAAGACAAGTAAGGAGTTCCAACTGGCACCGCATTTTTAGACTTTGTACAAACGGCCCAGCACCACAGACTTTGCATATTTCGATCTGCCGCTTGCCATATTATTTTTTTCTTGGCATTAAAAAAAGCTTGGGCTTTGAAACTTACAAAGGAGTACCTTTTTTAGTTGACCCGTGACAGAGCGGCCGGACGTCGACTCTCCTTGTAACCTTCCGCGTCGCCTCTCCCCTCTGAGTCGGGCATCTGCTAGAGTCATCAACATTCCGTTCTCGCTGGGCATGGAGATTTCCAAAATGGTTGAAAGCTAAGGTATCGGATTTCCCGATAAGACATAGCAAGGGTTTAAGAGAGAGGAAAAAAATAGGTTTTGGAAAATCTAACCTTACGGCCAGACAAAAGGGTAATTTAATCAACTACTTTTTAATTAACACCGCAATCCACCAGCGAAATTCCACTCAGCCACCATCAACCACCTTTTAATATTTTTACCTCTATTTGAACACAGTTTTACTTTTTTTTTTTTTTTTTTTTTTCATAAATAACTTATTTAAATTACATAACATACATACAATAAGTTAAAACTACTTATTTACACATGCATATTAACTCAAATATTTGAACACAACTAAATATCTGTGCACATCAAACATACAGGGGAGCACATCTAATTATTTGTGCCTAACAATATCCCCCTTGCACGATAAAAAAAAATTTATTGCACGCAGTGAAAAAAATTTTTTTTTTGATTGAGGGCGTCTATCCAAATTTTCTCAGAGTGGGTAGTCAGCACGAACTGTCGCTCTGAAAGCTGACAATCCATTTGCCCTCAGACAGGAGCAAACAGTTCGTGACTGCTAACCCGTACAGGGCAAACATGCGTCCATGCTGGACTGTACCTAAATTAACGGGATAGACGACCTCAATTTACAAAACACCGCAGAATTTAAATTTAATAAAAAAAACTATGCAAAAACAACAAATCTCGCTTCACCAAGCAAATCATACACTTTACCACACTTAATACTGTAATACCAGGCACCTGTATAAAACTAAATAACTTTGTATGTGATACAATGACACTAACATCTGGTTATACTAACAAAAAAAAATCGAAACTGCGTACCACACGGTGACCAGAGGACCAACAAAAATAGGAGGAAAAACATTTGTGAGACATTGTTCAGCTGGCAAACGCTTAAAAAAAAACAAAAGAAAACCCACTTCTCCAGCACTTTCGCTACAAGGAATAGTGCGGGGAGGTGGACCCTTATGTAGTGTCACCGAAACTGCGACAACTGACACTACATAAATGTGGGCGACATAACCCTTCCCCAAGGGCACTAGAGAGGACAAAAATAATCGGGAAGTCACATTACATGCGAAAGAGACACCTGGCAAGCATGCATTGCCTTTACAAAATATGGGACAACTAGCCGAGTACCAGTACTATGAGTCTTGGCTGAGATTTACAATCTACTTAACTTGCTTCCTAACCACTTTTACATCATCGTGCTTATGCAGGCTGTGGTCAGCACTAGTTGTCCCTGGTCACATTCAGGTTACAGTTTTAAATTTAAAAAAAAAAACAGGTCACAGGTCGGGGTAACACAATGGCCAAAAAAAAAATCAGCTAACTTGCCAGCTTGACTCCAGTTAAAATTTAATCTATCCCATGCCTACACCGTAGCTTGTGGTAACAGGAAATTACAAGCAATAAATAAAAAAAATACAATAGCCTGTTTTACAAGCAATAAAGGAAAAAAACAATACGTGTTAGTTCTGTGGACGTGAGAAGAAAAGAAAACCTCAGAGAGAAAAAAAAACGCAGACTCCTAACCCCTTTGGCTACTATTGAACACCCTGACAGCTACGAACCGCTTGAAGTTCCCCTCCGCGTCTGGGATCGGGTTACAATGCTTGACCGAGGAAAATTCTCCCTACGTGTACTCCTGACTGACACTCGCTGAGCGCGGTCTTGGTGAGACTCAGTTCCCCCCTCTGTGTTGTCCCTCTGCGGAACAGCTGATACACTATCGCTTGAAGTGTCCACCCGCGGCTGCCGTAAGTTTCCCCTTCTTGCTGTGTTGACATACCACCTTGTGCGTTGTCTCGAAAAACCCTGCGTTTGGTAAATTATGTTTCTGTATAAGCGTCTTAACTTTTGATCGCGCCATAGCTAGAAATTCTTTAACGGGGGTAGCCTGGCTTTGCTTAAACGCCCAAAATTCGGCTAACAAAGTTGCCGGGTCTTTCTCGGTCTCGAACCTCTCCCCTAAAACTGCAAACAAATCCCGAACTGACGCTATTTCTTCTTTAAAATTTGAAAAAAACGGTCTGAGCCTGCCCTGCTAATCTTTGCCGCACTGCGAAAAATTGGTCCTCTGCTTACCATTGTAGGAAACGAGCAATCTCCTCAAATTTACTTTTGAAACGCGCAAATGTGAAATGGGGGTCTGTACCCGTAAAAGTCGGAATCAATTCAAGATGACTTAGCAGCAAATCACGCCGCTGAAAAGTCATTGCACCCTCAACTTGTTGAGTTTCGTCGTCTTGTAATTCGTAGTGGCTAAGCTCGCCGATAGCTGAGGGGTTTGATTCGCCTGAATTTGGCATAACTCTAAAGTTTCTTACAAGTAGGGCAAAACTGGGATACAACTTACTCCCTCACGCACACATCACTTACCGCATTACTAAAACACCAGTACATAACCAAATTGTTCCCCCAAAATATTCGCGTACATAAAATACAATCAGATATAACACATTTCCCATGCAATTTATACAGTCCCCCAAAATACATATAAATACACACTAACACAAAACAAAATAATATATTTTTCACAATACTCAATTATACATTTCATATCTTATTTTAAACTATTGCCTCATTTACATTTAAATTAGTTTTCGCGGGCCAACATCGCATTGTGCCAAAACCCAGAAAGGGCACGACACCATTGTTATGTTTTATGACTTTTACTTTTATTTTTAAGAATTAACTATTACCTAATTAATTGAAGTTGTTAGTACATTGCTTAATCTTAACACCCTCTTCATGATGGACTCTCACCAAAAAACACACATACACAAATAACAAGGATAACGGTTTAGAGGAAAAAGATATTATTTATTAAAAGCCTTCCGGCCAACTTATTATTACAAATTAGTACGACTTAGTTTCTCTAAATTTTTTTTTTTTACATTACCCGAAAGAATAGTACTGCTATAACAAATCTTCTTCCTAGCAGTTTACAAAGTTAGAGCTTTAGTGCAATTTTAATTAATCCCTGTCGACATAATTACAATAATACACAAAACAAAACATTTCTACACTTTATAATTCCAATTTTCATTTCGTGAGGTGGCTGGTGGATGTGCGCCTAACTTAATGACCTAAGGTCTTAATTAATAATGAGCTCCAATTATGAAAAGATTAAAAAACTTAACCAACAAAAAAAAAATCTTAACGTTACCTTCAGTCGACTGATGAGAATAAAAAAAAATCTGAAAATAAAAAGATAGCATAGGAGAGAGTGGAGAGTAAAAAAAAATAGGAAGGAAATAAGTTAGTCCGGACTTGAAGAGTATCTTCTACTGCATGACAGCGTCTCGCCCTCTCCAAGCTCTCGGGTTATGGAACGGAAGATTCATCTCGGCAAAGAACGGGATGCAAGTCGGAGGATGCTCACGGCAGGCGGGCTGGAGTAGCATGTGTTCGCCTTGGAGTCAAACTGTGGCCGAGGACGAACCCCTTTCTGCCCTGTGTTTATCCGCCCCCGCAGGAGAAGACAAGTAAGGAGTTCCAACTGGCACCGCATTTTTAGACTTTGTACAAACGGCCCAGCACCACAGACTTTGCATATTTCGATCTGCCGCTTGCCATATTATTTTTTTCTTGGCATTAAAAAAAGCTTGGGCTTTGAAACTTACAAAGGAGTACCTTTTTTAGTTGACCCGTGACAGAGCGGCCGGACGTCGACTCTCCTTGTAACCTTCCGCGTCGCCTCTCCCCTCTGAGTCGGGCATCTGCTAGAGTCATCAACATTCCGTTCTCGCTGGGCATGGAGATTTCCAAAATGGTTGAAAGCTAAGGTATCGGATTTCCCGATAAGACATAGCAAGGGTTTAAGAGAGAGGAAAAAAATAGGTTTTGGAAAATCTAACCTTACGGCCAGACAAAAGGGTAATTTAATCAACTACTTTTTAATTAACACCGCAATCCACCAGCGAAATTCCACTCAGCCACCATCAACCACCTTTTAATATTTTTACCTCTATTTGAACACAGTTTTACTTTTTTTTTTTTTTTTTTTGCATAAATAACTTATTTAAATTACATAACATACATACAATAAGTTAAAACTACTTATTTACACATGCATATTAACTCAAATATTTGAACACAACTAAATATCTGTGCACATCAAACATACAGGGGAGCACATCTAATTATTTGTGCCTAACACTAATAATAAACTTTTAAACATACTTAAAATAGTTTATAAAAAAATAAGTAAAGAGGGTGGCTATTTCATCAATCATAGCTTAGAAATAGTTAAACAGATAAAAGGTAAAGGTGATATAAAAAACGTTAAAAGCTACGATTTTACGGATCTTTTCAACTCTATCGACCTAAAAGATCTATATAGTATTATTCATGGATTATATTATCAATATGATTTAAAGACGTATATAGCTGAAAATAAATATCGTGCGTTATTAGATCCTGTACTTTATGAAACAGTTTTATATAATGGTTGTAACTTCTTCAAACAAATACAAGGAATACCAATGGGTGGAGGATGCTCATCTGCTTTAGCAGATATATACCTTCACTTTTATGAAAGAGGTGTAATGATTCTAAATGAACTTATGTTTTTCCGATATGTAGATGATATACTCATATGTTTTAATGAAAACTTAAAAGAAATAGATATTAATTTTTACCCTAAAAATCTTAAACTAGTGGAGACTGATAAAGATAACTATGGAAATTTGGTATTTTTAGACTTGAGTTTAAATGTTAATCAAAATCTAATATCATACTGTCTATATGATAAACGCGAGTTTTACAACTTTAAAACTGTTAGGATTATGAATTGGAATAATGCTCTACATTTAAATATTAAACGCAATATAGTTACTAACCAGTTAATACGTTGTCAACGATTACATTCAAACAAAAAAACTATGGACGTCAGTATAATAAAATTCTTAACTATAGCTATTGACCAGGGTTTTCCCGTCAATTTCCTCGTATCTATTCTAACCCGGTTTTTTAATCTAGACAATAAAGATTGTATGAATCGTTTTAAAATAAGTTGGCAACACTAAAAAAAAAATTTCCCTAATACGGCGATATTTATCCCTACTATGTCTATAAAATGTGAGTGTGCAAGGGTTTCGTGTCCCTTTGCTTGGTGGGAGCTAAGTATTTTGTATATATATAGTGTATATGTTAGTGAATACTTATTTAGTTAATTAGTATTATTCTATTTCTGTAACTTAGTATTAAGATTTTTTTCATTCTATTCATCTTGTAATTATGTTTTAGTTGACTACATTAGAAAACTATCTGGTTTAACTTATCTATTTCACCTAAAATATTTTTCCTCTTCATAATTTTTTATTACTGTCTTGGTGTTATAGCCGACCTCCGGGAGTGTTGCCTGGCTTAAAACATGTTTAACCGGGGTTGGGGGGTCACAACCCCCCCCCCAGTCATCAACTATACCACCTCCGATTCCGTATTTTGCCTATTTATATATGTCAATCTTATTTCAGGTTAGAGGTGTATTAAATGGTCACATCTGCCCTTTTAATTATCTTAATTTTAATATATATATATATATATATATATATATATATATGTGTGTGTGTGTGTGTGTGTGTGTGTGATAACCCGAATGGTCATCTCTTGAAGAAGCACAATCGAGGCCGAAATTTAATGCAATTCCAACTCATAAGAACAACTGAAGTTTATCCCATGAAAACAGCAACATGTTACTCGCATCGAAGCCAACCCACGTCTATCGTAAAAGCACCAAAATACAATTAGCTCAGAGAGGTTGCTAGAATTGGCGGAGGAAGTTTTCGCCAAAGAGTAGACAAAGGGGTTACCAGAACAGAGGTAAATTTCAGAATGGGGGATTATAGGTTGTTAGTAATATTATCACACACAGACACACACACATATATATATATATATATATGAATATATGTCGGATTTTGCATCCCCCCCATAATTTAAACCATTGTAATCCGAACTAGTTGAACAAACCATCACATAAAACAGCAGTCGACTCCCGAAAATTCTCCATTTTCATCTATCAGCAGTCATAATAAACAGATGGAACAGGAATAAACAGATGTGGTGAGTGTCAACAACATCACACCAAATATCTCTAAAATATCTTTATTAAGTATCATACTAGGCTCAGCTCCATTAATAAGTTTTATTTCGTTCCGTTAATAAGTCCTATTCAAAATGCATGGCTGTAAAGCAACACGACCGTCTCAGTTACTCATCCCATTGTCTCATTGCCAGAATTGTCGGAGGAAGTTTTTGCCAAAGAGTAGAAAAAGGGGTTACCAGAACAGAGGTAAAGTTCAGTAGTTCAGAAAGGGTTGAAGATTTCAACCCTTTACGTTCAGCTTCTAAGTTACTACGCATCTCCTACAGTCAGATTACGTCAGTATGACGGTTACACAGAAGGTGAGGCTTGGGTGGGGACTGGCTGTCACTCAAATCAAACCCTGCAATGCATTTTCTCCGCGATGCTTTTATTCCGATTTTCACGATTTCCCAACACTAATTGATAAATCTTATTTCTTCTTTAACAAAGACCCCATTTAAAGTTTACGCGATCGCCCCTCCATATTTTATAGCCTCACATATATATATATATATATATATATGTATGACATGGCATCAGTTGCTGACATTAGACATTAATAATCATTGAGAGAAATACTTCTTAATAAGCTCTTTATTAACAACTAGCTGAATACCCGTGCTTCGCTACGGAGTACATTCAAATTAAATACAACGGTCAATGTATGCAATTAATGCCAAAAAAAGAACAAAAAAATTCATTTATTATAAATACAACGGTCAATGTATGAAATTAATGCTAAAAAATTTTAAAATATTCGTATAGACAAAATAATGTAGAAGAAAATATTCAAATTAAATTTAATAGAACATACTAAAGAATATAGCACAGTTAATATAGTACAGTTTGAGAAACATTTCTTTTACTGTATTTTAATATTTTTTTGGATAATGTCCAATCGTCTGCCTCTTTAGAAAGAAAAAAAAATTATGTCAGTTTATTTCGTTCTTATGCACGTGACGTAAAATTAATTTAAAGTACCACAAAAAGAAAAGAAACCACGTGATCAGCATTTAATAAATTCAATTCTAAAAATTAATATTTAAAAATTACCCAAAAATCAGAAAATGGAGGTAAAGATTCGAAAAAGATTTCATTTTAAAGGAATTTTTAGGATCTTCCTCGTGATATAAATTTTATAACCCTCAGATTATTATTTTAAATGCAAATTTTAAAAAAATTACAAAAACAGCTTAAAAATTTAATCAGCTTAAGAATTTTTCAAAAATCTTTCTTAGTGCACCCCTACACTATAAGAAGAATCGCCATGCAAAATTTCAGCCCCTTAGGTCCAGCGGTTTGGTTTGTGCGTTATCTGTTAGTCATTCGGCCAGTCAGTCACTGAATCGTGTCCGGGACCACACGCGTGTCGATTTTGGGACGATTCGGCCCCATAGTCTCTCTGTCAGCGAGGACAGCCACGGAAGCTGTCGAAATAAGCTACTTGCAAGGGCAAAATCATTAAAACATTCATTAAAAACACTCCGGTGCCCGATTTTCAAAAATTATGCCTGGGGACTCGGTACCCTTTGAAGGAATATTTTTGCAGAAGTATATTTACCTATAGTATACACATATTATTATAGGCAATACTTAAACAAACTGATTTTAACAAGAGTAAAAATTATTTTCTGGGTAAAAATTGAGTAATTTAAATTTTTTTAAAAAAATTAAAGAATTTTAAAAATTGGTATTCTCCTTTAGTTCTCAAAATTCTAACATGATTTTATTATTAGATGTTTATGACATTATACTTTATAGTTTTAAGGATTGATTTTACATAAAATGAATTCGTTTCTGAGAAAAAAATAAAATGTACAAGTGTAAGCAAAATGCAGCAAAAAACATGGTTTCCTCAACATTTCGATTTTTTTTCCTTTCATTATATTGTAAAATACTTCCCTAGTTTTATTAAATACATTATATTAAACATACAAAAAAATAATGGAGTCATTTGACATATATTTGTAGACGTAGTCGTGTTTTAAATACAGTAAAACGTCAAAAACAGCAAATTGAGAAAAAATCCATTTAAAGATTTAAGCACTGAAAAAACTGTATATACCTATTCCAGTTTCCATAATATTAATGTCGTTATGTTGCTACTTATATATCTTTAAAATTATAGCAATTTTCTTTGAATAGGTGAACATCTAGTTATAATTAGAGACTTTTATTAAAAACTTATCCAAACAGAAATAATGAGAGAACTGGTGAAAAATGGGAATAACAATTTAAATATCTTTCTTAGAGTGGTTTTAAATATTTATAAATATTATTACAAGACATTTGTAATAAAGAATTATAGCATAAATTAATAGTTTCGTTAAGAATTTTAAAATTTAAGTTGCAATGGTTCATTAACAGAGTCCACAAACCTCGGTCATAACACTTGACGATTTTAAAAACATCCTGCTGATTATGTAACGCCGCCTCTCTTTCTGGATAGCTGTTCTCTTTTACGAATAGCATTTTTCATAATTTACGAGTAAGTTAGTACTTTGCATTATTATGCCTTTTCCGAAACAAAAATTTTCGTGAATGCAATACAACACCAAATTTTTCTTGAAATGACCTGTATTCATTCCTAGTGTCTTTTGTACTTCTCTTATTGTATGCATTGTACCCGTATTAAATTCGCAAACTGCTGTTGTTACAGAGTTTTACACGTTGTTTATTAGCAAATATTTCTGTAGGGAACTTTGCCCAAATCACACTGTGCAAACTGTCATCAGTATTTTGAGTTCCACAACGTACACATATTTCCAGAAGTTCGCTAGATGAAAGCCGTTGACATACTGGTAGAATTTTTGGAAGAAATACTTCATTAATTGAGGTCCCTACTCTTATTTTGTGACTATCTGGGTTATCCCCGGGGTTATTTGTAATTTAGGGAGGAAATTTTAGAGTAAAAGGAATGTAAATACTAAAGTGGGCGTGGCATTTAAAGGGCTGACGAGATAATGCAAGGTATTTTTGATACACTTACAATCGTCAGATCATCTCAAAACTTTGTACCAATATACTAGAGGTGTCAAAGTATTTTTTTAACAAAAAATCGAAAAATCGATATTTTCATCAATAGAAGGGTACCAAGTCCCCTTAATCTGAACTATCAACTATATCTATACAAAATTTCAGCTCAATTGAAGGAGTACTTCTTCACTTATAAAGGAACAAATATAGGCCTATTCGAAATAATCAATAAATTTCCTAGTTTCAATGAAACAGTCTGATTTTTAAATAAAATTCAATAATTCAAGTTCGATTTACGCAAATTGTGCATAAAATTGTACATAAATTCAAAAACATAAACTTTATAAGTTAAATAAAGTTCTGCAATATTATACCAATAAATTTCCAGTTGATATCCAATAAATAGTAAATCTGTTTTTACCTTAAATGTCTAATAAAAAGCGTAGTTACAAATGTAATTTTCTTCATTAAACCCTTAAACGTTGCCCATTTCCAAAATCCTTTTTTTATTTATTACCTCCTCCACTTGAATCTTTAAAATATTAAATGTTTTATTGATAATAAATGAAAATGTAGTTTGATGTGTTACTATGGTTACTTGATTATGGTTGAAAAAGAAAATTCAAATGTTAAATTTTTTACTGATAATAAAAGAAAAATTGTTTGATGTGTTGCTATGGTGACTTGATTATGGTTGACAAAGGAAAAGTTGTAAAGGGGAAAAATCTGCTCAACATTTAGGCCCCTAACTTTCTTTCTACTAATCAGATATACATAATATATAGCCTATGTCCATCTGGAATATTGTACCTTTTAAATAGTGAAAGAATTTTTCAAATAGGTGCAGAGATTCCGGAAATTATCCTCCACATACAAAATCCGCTCTCTCTCTTTATATATTAGTATAGATGATAAAGATGATGAAAGAGAATGCAGTATTGACAGAGGAATTTCTCGTATGCAGGAACGTACTACTTAACCGTACGACATTTTTTAGGCATACTGTTCTTTTATCCGATGGCAACCGACTCTTTCGACATTCCAGGTTTCAGCAACCAATAGCATTTCAGAATACAAGGACAGTTCTAGTGCTTTAAACATGTACATTATTCAAATCTGCTACTAGAGATTAGCTTTCTTGAGAAAAAGAGTACTAGAGTTTAAGATAATATTAATATTGTAAATTATATTACTCTCTCTCTTTCTCTATCACACACACATACACACACACACACACACACACACACACACACACATATATATATATATATATATATATATATACAGTGGAACCCCGATTTTACGTTTTTCATGGGACCAGCGGTAAAAAACGTACTAAACGGGAAAACGTAAAATCGGGGTTAAAAAATATCTAAGCATATTGTTCAAAATTGACACTTACCGGATGAACTATTGGAAAAAATGTGTAATCTTTACTTGTTTTTTGCATTTAGATACAATTTCAAGTACAGCACGTTCAATACTAACAATTTTTTTGCAAATTTCCTTCTTGGTTTACATTCGAAACTAAAAATTGTTTCAGAGTTTTTATGCTTTAAATCGCTTGATCAGCCGTGGGTACTACAGTATATCCTCCGTTGTTTCTTCTTCATCTTCATTACCACTATCATTGGAAGCGGTCATTAAATTAGCTATCGAAGGAATTTTTGAAGTGATTAGATGTGCGTTGTAGTCGATATACGCGTCATCGACTTCCGGAAGATTTTTACCTGCAGCCACGCAATCTTCTTCTTCCGTTTCATTGTAATCTCAAGGTGAAGGGCTAATTTCATCGTTGGATTCCGAGAAGCCTGCTTTATGAAACACATTAGTAACGCATTTTGTGTTGACACTGTCCTGCACTGCAGAAATCAAATTCAGAGCTTCCAGAACATTTATCTTTGCTGTAGAAGCATCATGTAGGTCACCGGAACCAATAAAATGAAGTGATCTCCTAACCAGTTGTTTCCTCTAATGTGATTTAAATGATCGGTTAATCCCTAGATCCAAATGTTGAAGTTGGCCGGTGCAGTTTGCTGGAAAAAATTCTACTCGCAAATTTTTCAATTTAAGATCCAAATGAGAGGCGCAGTTATCAATAAAAAAATGATTTTTTGCTTTTGTAGTCGCATTTTTTTATCCAGTTTTCGAATAAAATCTTCAAACAGCGATTGAGTCATCCACGCCTATTTATTCGAAGTGTAATCCGTAGGTAAAATTTCACATTATTGAAACACCGTGTTTTCTTTGCTGTACCGATCACAAGCGGCGTGAATTTCTCACTTCCGTCGGCATTAGTACATAATAAAACAGTTAAGCGCATTTTTGAAAGCTGTCCCCCGTGGCAATTTTCGTCTTTGACCGTCAGTGTTTGTCGGGTAACAAGTTTAAAAATAGTCATGTCTTGCCGGCGTTGAATACGTCTCTTGGAATGTATTCCTTTAATAAATTTGGAAAAGTGTTCTCTTTCCACTGCTGCTCAATTGCAATATCCACACCATCGGAGTCTCCACAGATAGATTGAAAATTTAAATTGTTCCTTCTTTTTAAATCTGTCGATTCAGCCATTCGATGTAGAAATGCCCTGGAGTTTAAGCCTTTCAGCAACTTCAAGCGCCTTTTCTTTAACGACGGATCCGTTTATTGGAATTATTGATGCCCGGGCTTCCTTGAAACATTCCATTAAAATTTCTTTACAAATCATCATACGGAGATCTCTTAAGAGTTTTTCGTTTCTTTGCAGATTTTCCGAGATTTTCAGCACTTTGCTCTATTGAAGCTTCTTGCTTTATAATCGTTTGCAATGTTGAATATTCAGTACCCACAGATTTAGCAAGATCAACTTTAGTGAATTCTTTAGCTTTTTCGACGATTTTGGCCTTTTTGGCTAGAGAGAAACATTTTCGCTTAGACATCCTTCCTTCCGCTTAAGAACGCTCAACAATAAGATAAATGGCTACGGTGCTCAAACGAACTCTTACAGACCAGCTGAAACCAGTTCTACCTTTAGTGGGTTGGATATGCTGGTCATAGTACCCCCCCCCCCCTTCCACGTGAAGTGTGGACATTGAACAATCGAATCAAAAGAGATCACTCCCCTCTTTCTCTTTTGTTGACACACACTTTTCGAAGAATCGAAAGTCATTGCCATGATTCTCCCCTCACTACGAGTGTCCCGTGCTTTGCTCCTTCCCCCAACTCTTCTGAATTTGACACTGGAAGGAAATTCCCTCCTGCCTACAACACACAGACAAAAACACAATAAAACGGACTGAAAGAATGCCAGAACGGCTTCAAACGTGTAAGAAACAAGTTTTTCTTGAAGGGAAGAACTCGGAAAAAGTTTGTGTGAGCCTTGTAGAGGAAAAATTGTTTTGATCTTGTCTTTAGAAAAAAACGTATTAAGCGGGATTTTCTGGAAAGGGGTAGCATAAAATCCGGGATATTTTAACATTATCGGTATAGGCAATTTTCACGGAACAGCAAAAAATGACGTAGGAAGCGGGATAACGTACGAAACGGACAATGTAAAGTCGGGGTTCTACTGTATATATATATATATATATATATATATATATATATATATATATATATATATATATATATATATATATATATATATATATATATACTAGCTGTACCCGTCCCAGCGTTGCTCGGGTAATGTAATTACCAATTTTTTAGTAGCCTTAACCCTTTGTTAATGGGCGTCGCTGTCATCCTTTTCCTCACCACGATACATTATTTTACCCATATAAATTTAATCCTTTCTGGCACATTTTGGCAAAATTTTTGACATAGGATTACTAATCGAATATCACTGCAATAGTAATCGATTTCCTTGAAAGTGAATATATCACATCCTCCACATGCTGAAATTCTTTGAAATCTTCATAGATTTTTTCCACAAATACACCACAAATTATATGATATTAACTAAGTGCTGGCCAAAAAAATTACGGCATTACTAAATGTGATTTTTTAATCGATTATCACTGCAATAGTAATCGATTTCCTTTAACCACCGAATCCCTCATAGAAAACAAACGCCCCAACACATCACGTGCATGACGTCGAAAAACTGGTTTTTCTCCTATTTTACCTTCGTCCGGAAATGAAGAACGAAATCTCCAAAATGAGATTTCTCGCAAGAGTTTCCGAATCATAAAATAAATTATTAAAAAATAACTACAATTTGTAAATTAATTTTGGTTCTGGCTTTCGAAACTGTGATGTCTAGGGTCTCTGAGATAAAAATTTCGTAAAAATGTAACGACATTTACGCATCGATTCGACAATTTGGAAAAAAGGGTCACGGACAAAATCGCGTTTTTTTCCGAAAAGCGGGTGCGTACAGACGTTCGAAAAAAAATCACAATTAATCGATAAATTAAGACAGACAATTTTAATTGTCATTTCCGTATAGTGTCATCTTTCCCGTATAGGCTCGTCCGAAAAAAAAAATTCTTGGACGGATACGTTAGGATTTACGGGGCTTTTACTCGTCCGGGAGCTCCAAATCGAGACTAAATATTTAATTACGGAAAATCTAATTAAAAAATCGAAAAAAAGGGCTTCGAGGTGCATAATGAGACTTCGGGAGGCATCTTCGTGTCGAATCTCAAGACTGTCCGACCTACCGTCTTTGCGCTGCGCCGCGAGCAGACAAAACTCGGTCACACACACACAGACTTTGCCTTTTATATATAAAGATACTCATTTGGTAAGTCTAGAAATCCCTACCTATTCCAAATAATATCACAAATGTTTTTAATCGAAATTCTCCTCAATAGAATATCAATATTCGTTTCAACAATTTCGTTCTCTGAAAAAAGTAAACTAATTCTAATTCTTCGAACCAAGGAATTCTAATTCTTCGTCTCACGTACTTAGGCATACCTTAGCTAATATACAACGAATAAAATATGTCAGCAAGTCTTGACAGGGAAGAATCTACCCTAAATATTTCACAAGAATTAAGAAAAATATCTTAGTTCACAAGTTTAAAGGAACCAACACGACTTTTCCCATTAGGTGATTAGCAGCAAATCCCATACAGTTAAACAATGGTGGCAAAAAAGCACACAGAGGAGGTTGACATTTCACGGCAGAAAACTGTGAAGATTCGCAATCGCCAGCCGAGGCACAAACACACGGATACAACATGGAGTAGCGAAAACACAAGAAGGAAGGGAAGGAGCATTGGAAAACCTGACGAAGTGAAAATATAAATAAAAGGGAAAGAATCAGCACATATTAGCTTTTGAAAGCTGATTTAACATAAGGCGCAGAACAACTGTCAATAAAAAAATTATCATCGTAACGGGCTATGATGAATTTTTTTTCAATATTTCTTCATCTCCAGAAATTGACCCGGGGATGCAGAGGATACGCACTTTTGCAAAATTAAAATTATCCACTGAACCTAGGAATTAGAGGCAACAGAAGACCTGGTAATTTATCGCTTTAACGAATGGCTTCTTTTCTCTTTGTGCTGAATCTCAAGATCTAACCTAGAGAGACCAAAGTAGCCAAGGCCGCATTCACAAGGAATAAAACATTCTTTAATTACCAAAAGAGATAGGGTCTTTCAAGAGAACTAATTCGAAATTTATTCATTGGCTCGAAATCATCTGAAAACTAAACAAAGAGAAGGCAGTAACAGATTTTGAAAATCACGAAAAGGATTTAGAATGGTTGATTTATAGAGAATTTCTTAAGGTTTTCTCTTTCCTTAGCACCAAGAGTACTGTATCAATAAAACATTGAATAAAATTGCAATTTAAATATATAAATATAAATATATATATATATATATATATATATATATATATATATATATATATATATATATATATATATATATATATATATATATATATATATGTCAGAACTTAGTTGGGAAGGGAATAATTAATGTAAATTTAAGGGGGCTTCAAGATTAAATTATTTTCATGGCGCGAGAAAAACCAAATTCAGATTTCCAGACGCGCGAAATAAATAGTTGGTTTTTTCCCCGGCTTTGAGAGTGACATTCGGTTCGCAATGAAAGAAAATCGCGTAGAGAGAATTACTTTTAGAATCAGGTACAGGAGTTAGAAACGAGGAAGACCTTCGGGAGTCTTTTTTGGGGCTCTGCGCATGTACGGAGAGAGTACACGTGCAGAGTTTGGCCGTGAGATGGGCAGAGCGGGATGGGAGTTTTTCGTGGCTGGTGGACGGGTGTTAGCCGGGTCCACAATTTCGAAATGGCAAGCGCTCAGAGATACGATATTTTGGAGCAATGGTTGCTGGAAGAAAGATAATAAACATGGCTTAATTCAAACTATGTGTGTTTCTTGAAGTTGGACTACCTACATTTATGCCACCGGACCACCACTGACTGCAACAACATTTAATATAGCGGGCGTAGTCTTACGCTCGACATATATATATATATATATATATATATATATATATATATATATATATATATAATAAATATAAATTCGTGCAAAGTTCAAAAATTCGTAATAAAAGAAATAATGCTCGGAAAATTTTTCTGTTTTCGCGAATAGGATCAGAGGGACATTGGATTTTTTTCCATGTCAAAGAAAAAGTTTCCAAAAGTAACCGAAAGAGGGCGCTTTTGTGTGACCACGTTAATTATGCATTGCAGGAAAGACATGCGTTGCCTGTTGTCACCTTCATGCAGGATGGTGCCCCACCCCACATTTTACGTGATATCAAGATGTTCCTGTTGGAATCTTTCACTGAAGACCGAGTTCTATAAGTCGCGGTTGTAAGGTTCAGTGGCCCTCACGATCACCAGACTTAACCCCGGCAAATTTTTAGTTGGGGGGGATACTTAAAGTCTCATGTGTACCAGGTCTCCCCACGTTGGTGGAACTGTAAAATGTCATTCGAGAGACAGTCGCTACCATCGTTACTACAATCCGCTGTAATGGGCTTATTGACTTGCCTATTACCTTGTGCTGGTAGTAACGCTGAACAACTGTTACATTAAAATAAAGGCACAGTCTCATGTTATTGTGATCTGTTTGATTTTCTGTTTGAGTTTGCCTGATTTGCATAAAACGTCTCAATATGACGTGTGAGCGCCCTCTTTCCGTTACTTTTGGAAACTTTTTTTTTTACATGAAAAAAAATCCAATGTCCCTCTGTTGTATATATATATATATATACAACACGTGTATATATATATATATATATATATACACGTGTGTGTGTGTGTGTTCGTTCAGCCAAAAAATATTCCCAACGTTATGAAACTCACTCCCTAACTTAATTTGACCGATTAATTCCTAATTTTTAAACCGATTAATTTCTAATTCTAAGCCCTTTTAAATTTTCATGACTTTTTATATCTACCCTCAGGAGCGCTCTCAGCTAAATCACTAAATATGACCCCGAGAAATAGCAACACAGTAATATTTAGATTTCTACATTATAACCATACGGTTTGGAGATTTATGACGATGTTCATGAAGATGACATGACTGTACTTGAATAAACGTAAATTTTTGTACATGAATACATGAATAAATGTAGATTGCTGTAAATGAATATGTGTAAATTTTTGTGCATGAAAAAATAAGACATCCCCTGAAAAATGTTTTAATTGTCTTTTGGAGCAAATATTAATATATGAGACCCGGTCTTATTTCCGGGGAAACTCGGTATATATATATATATATATATATATATATATACATATTGCAATTATTCACAAAGTATTTCGTCAGCTATTTTAAGTGGTATGAACTGATGAACGTAAAACTTAAAAAGACCTCCCTTTACCCAACACCCGAAAAAAAAAACCTTTCAACATTAACAAGAAGAAAACCTCCCGCAGGAACATATGAGCTTCTAGCGTTACCTTGGTGCCAAAAACTTCCATATTATTTAACACTGCAGTAAATTAAAGGGAGGTAAAAAAGGTGTGGAAGAAAAAGCAGAAGCTATAGGAAGTTAAAAAATGAGCTAAAACCCGCTTAGTTTTTCTGCATCATAAAAAGCAAAAAAAGGAAGAAAAACAAGAACAAAACTAAAAAATAAAAATAAAAAACCTGAGAGAGAATGGTTTCTCCTACAGGGATACAAGTGTTCCATGAATGCCATAATTAGACCACTATTCTTTAAGAAGTAAAATTCCGTATGGATAAAGAAAAATTTTTAGACTGATGAAAAAAGTGCTATCTATCCATACATATAAATTTAAAAAAATGAATGATAGAGATTTGCGAAAAGAACAGTGCGCGTAGTTCATTAATTATAGTGCTTTATTCTCTTACTGAGACGTTGAGCTGTTAATGTGGTGTTGTGAAGGTGATAATTTATAATAAGTTTTTGCGCGTATTTTTCAAGACCATTTTTGTTTTAATTTAATATTTTCATAAACCAATTTTCATTTTATAGCGATAAGCATCAATAATCTAATACCCTGTGAAAAATTCACTATTAAAAAGTATAAAATTTAAACCTTCGTGTTCTTTGCTTAAAATATTCACATTTCAGGAATGGTTAAGCTCGCTCCGAAGTTTGGAGTTGAGAAATTTGATATCCATAATTGCTCTACACCTTTGGAAAGCACAATGGCGAGGGATTTAAAGAGGGATATATGGAGGACTTGTATATGCCTATTGTATATACAATCGAACCCCGTTATAACGAACCTCAAGGGACCAAAGGTTCTGTTCGCTATATCCGAACCGTTAAGAAAAATGTTAACTCATTAGTTGCTATGTGTATTCAATAATGATGAATTAAAAATGATAAAATCTATTAAAAATGATCATTAATAAATTAAATTGACTAAAATCGATTACATTAAACTGACACAATACTAATTAAATTAATTAAAAATGAATACAAATGGAAAAAAATTCATTTTACCTTCAATTGTTGCTTACTGTTTTGATACAGAAATAATCGGTAATCTGCTAACGTGATGCCGATTTGAAAAGCATTTTATGAATTTCTTTGTCCAATACATCAAATGATTCCAACACTCTTTCTTCCACTGTTTGTGTAGACAAAAACTTATTAATTACACGCATCGCTGCTGTAGCATCTGAGATGGTGGGGATTTCGTCATTTATATGCTTCTCTTCATCAGCATTAGATGCAGAATCATCTATTTCAGAATGATTCATTTTAATTTCTTCCACAACATCTTCATCAGTAGGATTTTCACGTGTAATGACTTCATCATCACATGTTTCGAACAATTACATGTCACAATCTAAGAATGATGAAATTTTGTGCTTTTCTATCCACATCGCGATAGGTAAATCTTCAACATCATCTTCTTCACCATTCTTTGCTTCTTCAACATTCGTTGTATCTTCAACATCCTTAAAAAGTAAAAAAAAAAAAATCTGTAGTCGACTGAAAAAAAAGGTTCGTTATAGCCGATTCTTAAGATTTCGTAGGTTCTCTATAAAAGGATAAATTAGCATTAAATACAATAGAAAAATGGCGGGATCAAAATTTTCGTTCGTTATATCCCTGAGTTCGTTATATAATGGGTTTGCTATAACGGGGTTCGACTGTGCATATTATGCAAAACTACAGCAAAAATACACATCATAAGCGTACAGGTAGCCTTAGACCCAGGCTCTCCCTTTCAATGACGAGGCGGGCTCTGTGCATTTAGCCATTATCTTGAGCTGTGAATTTTGTACCAGAACTCGTGTTGGCATGCTTGATTAGAGTAGAGATAGAATAACAGCTGAAGCTATAAAGATCGACACCTCAGGCCATGCTAGTTAATTATGCTTTTATTAACATTCCGTGAATAAATTAAACACGAGTAAAATAAAGCATAATTCATTCTGACCCATAATAAGGTTAACTATAGTGCAAAATTTGAGTTGCCAACATTGTTGCATAATTCCGGTGGCTCACTCGAGATTCCCATCGATTCCCATTTTTACCAGAGTCATTGGATTTCATATTGATGCTGACTTAGACGCTAGGAGAAAATCTGCATACTGCCACTCTTCTTCATTCGGAAATTTGGCCGAAACAACGGGTAAGAAATGTCCCCAACAATTCGCGATATGCGAATGTTCTTATGGATGTGGGCTGGTTGACTTCATCATTCTCTCTGGCTTACTCGTCGGTTATGCCTTGATGAGGAGCCAGGCATGAAATCTATATATTTAAGCCGATTTTTCGAGCAATCCGCGAGAGAAAACTACTGCATTAATTTACTTCATTTTGATCTTAAACGAAAGATTTTAATCTATAGATGTATCAAATTTTGTTTTTGTAACCGCAATTTCTATTAATTAGGGATGATTTACAATTACAAATTGATCTCTGCGCATGCTCAGTGGCATGTTTAAATCTGGCTTTAGATACTCACTAAGCACGAGATGCATAAACACGTTAATTTGTTTATTCCGAGGAATATCTCTAGCTATTTCTCTGCCATTTTTATTTTTGTTTGTGAGATATAGAATTAAACTTGATGGAAATTTTTTATTCGCGCTGTTGTGTAACCATATTTCTTTGTATTGGGTTCTATAGTAATTTTTTAAAATGTATAGGGTCATCGAAAAAGGTTGGACACATTTCGAAAGCTCATAATTCTAAAATACATTGAGAAAACGCAATAACATTCTTTTCAAACAACTTGGCAAGTGTCCAAGATTTCTAAATGTGACTGGTAGAAGCGATGAGAGGTGGAAGAGGTCTTCGTTCGGCTTTCCGTCAGTGCACTGGCGACCGTTCAGGAGAAAGTTCAATGTGTGTTGTGGTTAGCGGAGTACAAATCTGTTAAAACAGTTCAGCGAAAATAATGTCGTGTTTATCGCAAACAACCCCCGCTTGAGCTTTCTCCTGAACGGTGGCCATTGCACTGACGGAAAGCCGAAAGAAGGCCTTTTCCACCTCGCATCGCTTCTGCGCAACGTTCAACGTCACGGTTGCGTACCAGTTACATTTAGAAATCTTCGACCCTTGCCAAGTTGTTTGAAAAGAATATTATTGCGTTTGCTCAGTTTATTTTAGAATTATGAGCTTTCAAAATGTGTCCAACCTTTTTCGATAACCCTGTATTTCTTTGTTCTTAATATTATGACTTTCAACAGTTGCCAATGATGTGTTGGGTATAATTTACGTATTAGTACATTTATTTACTATCCAGCCGTCATATTTAGCCCAGTCAAAATAGGTTTTATGGCTAAAAAAATATGAAAGTTTTGAAATTTGGTGGAGATGTTTGTTTAGGCATGCTAATGAACATACTAAAAGTCCCCACCGATCAGACTTGAGCTTTCGCCGCCATCTTGGAAAATGTGTACACTTTTTTGGTTTTTGGGAAATAACTTTAAAAATATTAATTTTATAAAAAATAATTAAACACAAAAATTAAAGAGCATTAAAGTATGAACAAAAATCATTCATAACATTTTTTTATATGTCTAACAGGAACAAAGGTAATTGACTTTGAAAAGATCGCACTATCACACTTGGGACGCGCAAGCGTGGTTTCTCATCGCGGTGGATTAGTTTTACACTAAATGGAAAGGTTTTTGTATTTTTTCAAATAACTAGGGAAATATTAACTTTACGTAAAAAAAGTTTATTTCAAAATTTAAAAAACATTAAATTATGTACAAAAACGATTTTATACATTTTTGTCGTAAACCTAACAGGAACGAAGATATTGACTATAAAATGCGCGTTGATAATGGAGGTAGCTTTAAAGTCTCGTTGCAGGCAGTCTTCTTTGAATTTCTAACCTCTCCCACATTTCGGCATTCTTTAAACACAAGAAAATAGACTTTACTGTTTTTGGCTATGTAGATAATTAATCATTATTAATTTTATACATGAATGTAGTAAACTTGGGGGTATTCACTATCAGATTTCCATTGCGAATAATTGTTCAAGCTTACCTACTTCAGGATTTACGTGCTTTTTTCGGCACGGGATTCTCCCCTTCGTCAGGCATGTATAGAGCGTCTATGGATCCGCTAGCATCGGCCCATTCATCAACTTCTTTCATTCGATCGTCATCATCAACAGGGCTGATGCCATTCTGACATACCCCATTGCAATTATTGCAGGCCGTTGTGCAATTGATGCCTGCTTTCCGACATCCGCATCTTACTCCACAGTCAGTCTTACAGTTGCAAAACATCTTGTTTAAAACTGAATCGGGAGCTACTGCATCCATAATTGTGATGGGCACAAGAATTTTCTCTTGACGCTTCCAGCCCCACAGGCAGTTGGGCCTTTCTTTTTCAGGTGCTCCAAAGTCTTCCTCATTTTAATTTCGATGGCTCGTATTTGAGTGTGTGCGTAAGGGGACTGGGACGTCAAATACCTTCAAAAAATTTATTTTTGAATTTGTGGCTTAAAAAATAGAGCAGATTCTACAGATTACAAAAATATATAATTTATGTACTTTTTGACACTCTAACAACAATTATTAGCAACTTAAAAATGTAAACATACATTTAAATCCCATATAATGGGAAAGTGTTTTTTGCGTTTTTCTCAAAATATGATTTTTTCATGTAATGGTACACTTTCTGCAAAATCTGTTGCAAGTACATCTCTGAAATTTTAAAAGTCAATAGAATAAGTGCTGTTGTATCAATATGACCTATTTTTTATTTTTAAACCTTAAGATATTTTTGTAAATGGTGAAAATGTATGACAAAAATATGCAAATTTCTGATAAGTGAAATTTAAAATTTTTTAAAATTTTTTAAAAAAGTGTAACAAAGACTTAAATGGGTTCACTATATAAAATAAACTGTGTATAATCATCACACAAGATTTCAAGGTAAGATTTTCACTAAATTTTTGAAAAAGTGTTACAAAGTGAATACCTCAAAAATTTCAGGGGGAAAAGTATTTTTGTTTATATTGTTATTTTAAATTTACTTTTCAATCCAAAAATAAATTTTTTTTATCTTAAAATATTCATAAAGGTCTTACTAAATTAACATAAAAAAAATCATAATGATACATGCATATTTGTATAAGATATGGGCTTTAAAAGAATAGCCCAAATTTCCAACTTCTTAGTTGTCGAAGACGTCCCAGTCCCCTTGCGATGGTGGTTCAGTAGCAAAATCTCGAAACAACAAGATTTTTACATTCCAAATCCGATATGTCCATGCCGTCAAAATTATTTTTGCTAAAGCTGTTTGGGTCAATAAATGAGCTCGGACCGCCCTAGCGTATGCATGGCCAGGCAACATTTTTTCTACTGACGTAGGTGCATAAATCAAAGTGAGTATTTATTTTAACCACTTCCAGCCATTATGTACCCAATGCAGCCTAATAATGACATTAAAAGATGGAATCCACCAAGCCTCACAATACAACTTGATAATAACGGATTGGATGTTGCTGCGACTATCTCTCGAGGTTTACTATACAGTGGTTGGTCAAACGTGAGTATGCAAGACTTTTGGTGCATTTTAACACACTGCTGGGCAGCATATTTAAGCACAGTGAAAATGGTGCCATATCTTGCTTGGTGGTGAATTAACAAAAGGAAGGGGTATTACTTTGGTCTTTTCACAAGGCTGGTTTCTGGTTATACAATGGAAAAATCCTTTCTATTCAGGTATCTGTGGAAGACCTAACCACTTAGCACATATCCAGGAGATATCAGATTGCTTAGGCAGTGGTAAATCTTCCGCTAAAAGATTTAAGACATTCAAATCTTCGATAGTAATTGCTTTTAACGCAGGCCCTCGAAAATTTTCAAACGTTTCCAGAGCAATGATTCCCATTTTGCCCACGGTCGATGCGAATGTAAGTTCGGTTAATTTTTTTATCTTCGTCCCGGGTTCCACTGCTGACGCTGGAGTAAAACAAGCAATGCTCCCCATGCTATGAAACGTATTCAGGCCATCGATTGTCGACACACTGAAATCTGCACTGTCAAATACGAATTGTCAGAATGATCCCTCGCGCATTTGGGGTTGCGGATGATTTATGGCTGACATCTCAAGTGTTTGGGCTTCATAGTAAGAAGAACAAAATCCTAAATTCGAGAGCATTGTTATTAAATTCTTGGAACAGAACTTTTTGTACAAAAATAAAGCAAGACCATTGAGCAGAGGAGACATAAATGATCGTGGCCTTAGCGCTGATATAATGACGTGAGCTATTGAAGTTGCTTTTTTTTCCGCCTTAGCAATCTTTTTTTTAATAATCAAGTGCTCCAAAAAAGATTTTAAGCTTTCTGGAATGCTCTTGTTCACATCTCTGTAAAAGTTATCACTTGGAGGGTAGCAATGAGTGTCATAAACTGGTGTCTGGATATCTTCTTTTATTATGGCTGCAGCAGTTTGTACTATTCGTAGACGCTCCTCACGATCATTTCGTATCCTTTTGTCGTACAAGAGTCTGATAAGACTTTCATTCCAGTATTGCGCAAACATATTACAGTAACTTTTTTGGAGTTTGAAGCAAAAATAATGCCATCCCCAAACTTTTGTTTCAACTTATTTCTCAAAGTGATGTCGTCTGGAACTAGCCCTGTAATTTGAGATTTGAGTTCGGGTAGTAAGAATTGACAGTCGTCATTATTATCAAGGAAGAAGGATATTTCGTCTACAGCTGCTGAGACGTAATCCTACTCAGGCCGCCCTCTCTTTCTGATTGGTGCAGTGTGTAGAAAAAAAGTCATGAAGCAATCTTGGTAATAAATCGCATCAGCTGCAACTAAATCAGCAACGTTTATTATACGACACTGAACTTCCTCTCCCCACTGGTCATGTCTATTCTCTGCAGCTTCAAAAACTTTGTTTTTCATTTCGAGACTCCTAACTTCGTATATAGTTCTTCACCTGTCAGTTGGTTTTTTTTGTCTTGCTTTGAATTCTTCGTCTATCACTGCCGTATAAAAGAAACATTTTGTTCGAAAATCGAACTGAGGTAAAAAAGATCGTAAACTTACCGCGCGCTCTTCACTTTGGTATGTTGACGCGATTTCTGCATTTCTTTTTAAATCAACTTTTATACTTCCTGGTCTGGTGTAATTTCTCCGACACAACGAATGAACCGAAACAGATTTTAAATGTTCCAACTGTTCATGCTTATTGTCTTTTCTTTGGACACTAGCTCTCTTAAAGCGTCGATCCCATTTTCTCCTACATTCACAAAATCATCATTTGACATTAATTTTTTACATATAAAACATAGTTCCGTATCATCCATTGTTCACAGACGCACACGGAACGGTGACTAACTATTAACTGGAAAATACTAGGTTAAGACCGATTTGGCGCCTTACGGTATGCACATGCGCGTGTCTTCCAGCCATCGCGATGAGCACCCCCGCTTGCGCGTCCCTGGTGTGATAGTGCGCTCTTTCCAAAGTCAATTATCTTTGTTCGTGTTAGACTTATAAAAAAATATAATATATGTTTTTTGTGCATTGTTTTTTGTAGAAGCTACCTCCATTATCAACGCGCATTTTATAGTCAATATCTTCGTTCCTGTTAGGTTTACGACTAAAATGTATAAATTCGTTTTTGTACATAATTTAATGTTTTTTAATTTTTGAAATAAACTTTTTTTACGTAAAGTTAATATTTCCCTAGTTATTTGAAAAAATACAAATAACCTACCCATTTAGTGTAAAACTAATTTGGCTAATTATGGTATGCACATTCGCGGGTATCTCCCCCCACCGCGATGGGGAACCGCGCTTGCGCGTCCCAGATGTGATAGTGCGCTCTTTTAAAAGTCAATTATCTTTGTTCCTGTTAGACATATAAAAATGTTACAAATGATTTTTGTTCATAATTTAATACTCTTTAATTTTTGTATTTAATTATTTTTATAAAATCAATATTTTTAAAGATATTTCCAAAAAACCAAAAAAGTGTACACATTTTCCAAGATGTCGGCGAAAGCTCAAGTCTGATCGGTGGGGACTTTTAGTATGTTCATTAGCATGCCTAAACAAACATCTCCACCAAATTTCAAAACTTTCATATTTTTTTAGCCTTTCGTCAAAATCGGGTTTTTTTTGACTGGGGTATCTGTGTTCTGTTGTGCTAAAATGTTTCTTAGTCCTATATTAAAAGTTTTGCTACTACTCTGCTGCTATTTTTACTCTGTGACTAAATTCCCATAATGGGTTATGGGTCCAGGCATCAGCTATTAACTGCGTTATAAGTAGCATGATTAATTTGATTCGACGTACTACCATTCGAAGAAATTTTAAGCCTAACGAAGAGCGCCGCGCTGTGCTATTCGACTTGTGATTTCTAGGCTGTGAAAATATCCGTGAACAAAATGTCGCAATTGAGTACGATCGAAAAATAAGGGAAGGACAATTTTGATTCCTGGAAGCTGCAAATTGAAGCTGTTTTAATAAAAAACGACCACAAGGAATATGTGATTGGAAAAGAAACGAAACCAGAAGCTGGTACCCCAAATGAAAAGAAATGGATTTAACATGATCAAAAAGCCCGTGCTGACATTATATTAACCATACAACCAATCGAATTGAGTCATGTGAAACACTGTACAACTTCAAATGAAGTATGGGACAAATTGAAAGAAGTTTATGAATCAAAAGGACCGAAGAAGGCTTCATTATTAAAATCTCTGTTATTCCGGAAAATGAGAGAAAACGAAAGTATGAGTGAGCATATAAATATTTTCTTCGAAATTGTTGACAAGCTTAAGCAAATGGACATTGATGTTGCTGATGATCTACTTTCGATTTTGCTTCTTTACAGTATCCCTGAAAACTATGAAAATTTTAGATGCGCAATCGAAGCACGAGATGAGTTACCGAAGCCTGATGCTCTCAAAATTAAACTCCTAGAAGAATGGGAAGCAAGAAAAGGAAAAGGAAGTCCTGAATCTCAAAGTGCTTACTATAGTACAGAAACAAAAAGGAATATTCAAGAACAGAAGAAAAATGACAAATTTCGGTCATATCCCAATAGGAATAACTTTTCTGAAAGAAGTTATAAAAATTACAAGTGCAATTACTGTCACAAGCCAGGTCACAAGGCCTCCGAATGCAGAAAGAAAATATCTGACAGAAAAGCTGCTTCAAATAAAGGAAATCACAGCTCCATGATGGCTACAAGTTATGGTGATCAAACTACAATGGCCTGCAAAGAAAATCTCCAACGAGCATCATCCTGGTGCTTAGATAGTGGCTCAACGTCCCACATGTGTAATGATAAACATCTATTCACAGAATTTTATCCTCAAAAAATTAAAGAATTCAACTCGCTGTGGATAAAAGTGCTGAAGTCATCGGTATCGGGAAAATTCTTATTACTGTACCTACTGACAATGGTAAGACATATCTTACTTTAAACAACGTACTGTGTGTTCCTGAGCTAAAGTGTAATTTAATATCAACCTCCAAGGCCGCTGCAAATAACCGTTCTGTAATTTTTAAAGAACGGTATGCTGAAATATTAGAACCGAACGGTTCTACTCTTGTGAAAGCTATCGGAAGATCTTTATTACATACGATCAGATATCTTTATTACATAGAACCCTTCATCGAAACAGCTGCTGTTGCCAAGGTAAGGGACTTTCAAAAATGGCATCTTAAATTAGGACATTTAAATGAAAATGATTTAAAGAAACTGAAATCTGAAAATATGGTACGAAATTTAAATTTTAATGATTATGAATCTTTAAAGGATTGCAAGATTTGTATTGAAGACAAACAATCAGTCAGACCATTTCCCAAAGTATCAAAATATGAAAGTGCTGATTTATTAAATCTTATTCACTCTGATTTATGCGGCCCTATGCCTGTACCATCTCATGCTGGTTTAAGGTATTTTGTGACTTTTATTGATGACAAATCGCGTTATGTCGAAGTTAGTAAGAAAAATCCGAAATGAAAGATATCCTATCGCCAACTAATAGGATCGTTAATGTATTTATCAGTAGCAACTAGACCAGACATCAGACACGCTGTGAACTTTTTAAGCCAGTTCAACAACAATCCAGGAAAACCTCACTGGTTAGCAGCCAAAAGAATTTTAAGATACCTGAAAGGTACCAAATTACAAGGACTGTGTTTTCATCGTAATCCAGAGCCTTTAACTGGATACGTTGATGCTGACTGGGCATCAGACGTTAATGACAGAAAGTCCTTCACCGGTTATATTTTTAAGTACGCCGGTAGTGCTATATCTTGGGAGTCAAGAAAGCAACGAACTGTAACATTATCGACAACCGAAGCCGAATACATGGCTTTAACAGAGGCTGCCAAGGAAACTCTACATTTAAGACGATTCTTAGATGAACTTTCACCCGGAACAGTAACAGCTCCTATTGACATCTTGTGCGACAACCAGTCTGCTCAAAAACTGACGCGAAACCCTGTATATCACTCTCACACCAAACACATTGATATACGCCATCATTTCTTGCGAGATGCCCTTAATGATGAAGAGATTGATGTTAAATACATAGCATCAGAAAACATGCCTGCTGATATTTTAATGAAGGCATTAAATGCCTTCAGACAAGCATAAAATGTGTTGCAACTTAATTGGATTAAGTGTTTTAAATCTTTAATGTCATCCAGTATCCTTTTCAGTATAATAATTAGTGTATGTAATGATGTGTTTTTATTGCATTTAAGTATTATCTATTTGTATTTACATTGTTATGTTTAATTTGTTTATATTATTATATAAGTTTTGAATTCAC
Organism: Dolomedes plantarius; assembly: GCA_907164885.2. Lineage (NCBI taxonomy): Eukaryota > Metazoa > Arthropoda > Arachnida > Araneae > Dolomedidae > Dolomedes > Dolomedes plantarius. The sequence goes on along the minus strand of OU015498.1, from coordinate 160,518,769 downwards.
AAGTATAATAAGTTTTGTAATGTAAGTCTGCATATATTTCATAAGTTTTCTTTACTGAGTGAAATATGCATAAAACGTGTTCTCATAGAAAATGCACGTTGTGAGGGGGAATTGTTGGAAAACAACGTTCATTTTCTCTCCTTATGCTCCTGACGGCATGCGTGCGCACACATGTTAATTATGACGTCATCATATTTTTACCCTGTACGGTAACGCTCTGAGAGCGGTAGTAGAAAGAGAATAATGTTGCTCTCTGTAACATGCTTCTGTGTTATTTTTGTTAAAATGTTTCTTAGTCCTATATTAAAAGTTTTGCTACTATTCTGCTGCTATTTTTACTCTGTGACTAAATTCCCATATAAATAGATAAGAATAATATATATATATATATATATATATATTTATTTTGCCGATTTGTTATAAGAAAAATACCTAGAAAAAAAGTTTTGCGTAGCTTAACAGTGGAATTGAAAATCCACCATGTGAACTGATTCACCGCCGTCCTAAGGGAGGAAAAATGATAGCGGTGTGTTTGAAATTTTTGTATTTAAACAGATGAACAGAGAAATGGTATGAAAGAACGTTGCAAATAATTTTACAAGCGATTCTGACCATTAAAAAATTATTTATTCCACCTTGATCAGGATTTATTATGTGTCACAGTAAAAAAATGTGCATAATAAAAACTTGGAAAAAATAAACGAAACAATCTCTTTATTTAGACATCGAAAACATAATTCAGGGGCTTCTTCCCCTCAAAAAATATATCATAAACCTCATTTTCTTTCGTGTTATTGCGACGTGTGAAAAAAGCCAGAACCATAAAATAAAACGCCCCTTTATTGAAAAGCGGTTTTATCCAAGAGATAAGCTCCGCGGTTTTGCCAAAAGTGTGTTGCACTACAGAATTTGCGATAAAAATTTCACCACCTGGCATCCGCCGTTTATTTATTATTCGACAATTAGGGTAGGTATACGTATCAGCTGCCCATTGTTTTCTGGGCTATAAATAGAAGACACTGAGCTGGCGGTAATAGATGAAATCAGCAAACGGTGAAATGGAGAGGGAGGCATGATTACTGTTGCATTAATAAAACGAGAGCATCATTAATAATGGTGCCACTTATCCAATGCCATAAAAATATGCTTATTTATTCGTAGATGAAAGGGGTTTGTGCAACTTTGAGTTTAGAGGGAAATCGCAATGAAGTTATTGATAAATTTACGACCCAATTCCTTTTTTTACATATGCGGTAGCGAAATATTCCGTGTGTCTTCTTTTACGACGCTTATCTGCGGGCAGCGTAAAAGTCTGTGCTTTTTTAACGTAGAATTACGTTCCTCTATAACGGTCCTCCGGAAAGCAAAATTTCAGACGCTAAAACCGTTCGTCGTCGCGAGTTATAATTTTGGCAGCGCGCCAAGCCCGGTCTGAATCACTTGGGCAAGCAGTAAACAGTTAAACAGAAAAGTACCAAAATGCGTCAAAATTTTGACACACACACACACACACACATATATATATATATATATATATATATATATATATATACACACAGTGGAATCTCGATCGATCATTATCCGGATCATCGTTTTCCCGTATATGTCGTTTATTTCACCCAGTCCCGACGGTCATATTGCTTTGTCATGTTCCCGCATCTATTGTTTTCCCGCTTTTATCTTCAGTTCAGTTGGTCCCTTGAAAAACGATAGATCAAGATTCCAATATATATATATATATACAGATGGTGGACAAAATAATACGAACACCTGTGAAATAAGGGAAAATCTTTATTAATGGGGAGTTGGACCACCCTTTGACTGAAGTACATATTTAATGCGACGTGGGATAGATGCATAAAGGTCCTGGACAATATTTAAAGGAATATTAAGCCATTCCTCCTGCAGAGCGGTCTCTAATTCCGAATGTCCGGATGGAGGTGGAAATAGGGAACGAAGTTTGGACTCGAAATATTGCCATAAATGTTCAATAATATTCAAGTCCGGAGACTGAGGGGGCCAGGCGAGATGTTCAACTGCATCGTCATGCTCTTCGAACCATTCTTGAACACACCTAGCAGTGTGGATAGGGGCGTTGTCGTCTTGAAAAAGCGGTCGCTCTCCAGGGAATACAGTCTGGACAAAAGGATGGACATGATACCCTAGAACGCTTAGATAGTGATTGGATTTGATCCTCCCATGCAGAATAACAAGTGGCCCAAGACCGCGCCAAGATATCGCACCCCATACCATAATGGAGCCACCCCTATGCTTCACAGTAAACAAGTGGCACTCAGGATGAAACGCTTCTTTGGGCATTCTCCAGACATAAACGCGTCCGGTCGTCTGAAATAGGGTTAATGACGATTCATCTGACCATATTACCTGTTGCCACTGCTGTGGGGACCAGCCTTTGTGATCTCTGCACCATTGGCGTCGCTTGAAAGCATTAGTTGTAGTCACCAAGGGTTTACGAATTGCCACTCTGCCATAAATGTTCGCAGCATGAAGTTCCCTTTTGACAGTTTTTGTTGAAACGGGGTCTTGGAGATGACTGTTCATTTCGGATGTTATCTCGGATAACGATTGCTTGTGCTTTCGGGCTACTATGCGCTTCAAGACCCGTCTATCCCTATCAGCAAGCTTGGACTTTCGGCCACTGTTGTGCTTTGAAGTCGTCGTCTTACCCTCTTTCGTGTACACTGTCATAACGGCTGATACCGTACTCCTTGCAAACCCCAAAAGGTTTGCTGTTTCCGTAACCGATGCTCCACTTAAACGCGCTCCAACTATCATTCCTCTTTGGAATTCTGACAGGTCTGACATTTCAACTTATCACAGACAGTTCGATAGAAGCATGCAACGTAGGTGACTGCTGTTGAGAGACTGATACCTTCCTCTTCACGCTCACTAGGTGGCAGACTTCTGTTGCAGGTGGCGCGGCTGTACTGCAGGTGTGAAATAGTCATACTTTTTCACAGGTGTTCGTATTATTTTGTACTCCATCTGTATATATATACATAACACGTATATACATATAAACCTATAAAAGAGGTAAGCAACGATAAGTAATCCTACGTTAATAACCCGCGGTAGCTTCGTTAGAAGAGACTACCTGAATTTCTTTGGGAGTCGGGACGATTTCATGCTCTTCAATCTATAGCTTACTCAAGTGCGACAGATTCCTAAGCTATTTAATTTATTTAAATTTTTAGTTTTATTCATTTAAGTTGAATTTAAACTTTTTTTTAATGTGATGATGCCGATAAACTGAAATAGCTGATAACAGTGTGCAAAAACCAATAAGTTTTAACGACGACGATTTCAAATGTAACGTCACTTTTGAGTGGTGTCTAGTAAAAATAGCCCGCGGCACGTAAGTTAAGATGTTTTCTATTACTCAGCTTATTAAGTCCAAATTATTATCATTATTGTTATTTTGAGGATGTTTATTCAAATTTAAGACTATTTTGATTTAAAAGAGCCACGGAATAAAATAATTGAAAAGATTATATTTTTCCTTAGATCAGTATATGGTATCTTATCGGTCCTCAATTGTGTATATTATCATTTACTGGCAAATACAGCTCGTAAACATACTTTTAGGATTAAGGATTACGTTTTTGTTCCTTCCAAAATGATTTATCCATCAAGTACAAGAAAAATTGGGAAAATCGTGAAATTAGCATGTCATGAAAATTTAAACGGTAGGATTGTTTTGATGTTTCAACTAATTACAGGAGTATATGTAGCACAAGCAGAGTCTATTGACGTACCGGGTAGGTATAAAGTCTGTAGAAACTTTAAAAATTCATAAAAACCGGAAAAATAACGAAAATAAAAAAAGTTTGCAGGGTTAGCATTACTAGGTCACGGGAATTTTTTTATACCGGAAAAAAACTCAAAAAACAGCCGATAGATGGCTCTGGTACGAGCGAATTCTGTAGAAATATACAAATGAGACAGTTATAAGAACGTGCACTCCTAATCCACAACCAGTTCACCGTTGTTCCGCGATCCGCCGAGAGGTGTCATCTTACATCCGGACCTTCTGCACTCTGCCGTTGCTGGATTTGTGACTAGCCTGCAATGCCTTATCCCCTGTGGTGAGGGTCATGTGGAACACCTACTGCTGTAATAAACGATTTAGCAGCATTCTTTTCGTTATTTGTGTATCTTTTCTTTGACTTGTGTATGTCAGCGCCACCTTTCGGCTATTTTTTGAGTTATTTTTTTTTCCTGTCTTAAAAAAAAATCCTGTGACCTAGCGATGCTAACCCTGCAAACCTTTTTTTATTTTGGTTATTTTTCCGGTTTTTATGAATTTTTAAAGTTTCTACGGACTTTTGCCCACTCGGCATATTTAGTACTCTTTATATACACGAGTGGAGCAGCACATGAACGATAGTTTATGACTAAATTTCCGCTATACATTCTTACCTCTAGATCTTGCCAGTCAGGTTAACGGGAACAAGTAGATTTTTACAGATGGTGTAGTACTAAGCATTTCAAAGAGGCTCAAGGAATGTATAATTAATGTCGCCTATGTGACAGTTTCAGTGGTAAAAGGAAATGTCACCTGATTAGAGCTCTGCATATCTTGAATTAATCTGCATCTCGTAGGTATATCTTGAATTAATACTTATTAGGGACACTCAGGACGGTGCCTCTCAGATCTTTAATCCCAATGGTCAGCAATGGAGAATATTTCTCACGTATTATTCTAATCACCGACAAGCCAATGCCTATGTTTGAAATGTGTTTTCTCAAATCTAAAATATATCTTAAAATGCAATGCGAGTTTTCTGTTATTTGTAAATCCTTTTATTCTAGATTAATTTTTAAAAAATCAATTTCAATTTTATGGAGACAGACTTTTTACGGAGTATTAAATTATTTAACTTTGAAGAATGAAAAAACGACTCACTTTTTATTCAAACGTCTACCTTCATATGCAAGTAGAAAGAAACAACAATCCTGGTTACGAAAATTTGCATTTTCTAATCTGTGATTAGAACATTACAGAGAGAAAAATTTCCTATACCTCAGTATTGTGATGGAAGGGTTGTAATGTCAACTAGCACCTTAAATCCCGTTTGGAGGCAAATTGGGATTCCATTAAATGTTTTTGAGTCATTTTCCACTAGAATAGATTAACTGAGAAATGTTATGATACCTTGGAGTAACTATGTGTCATTTCTGAATCACTTCGGGTTGTTCACTAGTAATCGTGGACGTGGTTTGCCTTTTACCAGGCATATGATTAAAAAAATGTACAAATAATACGATTGTCTAAGAAAACAATGGCCGATACTCGTCGGCGAGAGATTTTATTACTGCTAGTTTGAATCAAAATTCATTATAATACAGTCAACGCTCGTTATAATGATTGCACTTAATAGCGACCATTCCAATACAAAGATCGCTGTAAAATGTCCCAAATGGAATATCTTCAATATGTATTTTTTCATTACCCTATTACGGATATGCAGATGATTTAATCCAAGAACAGTGGCACCTGTTCATTCCCACGGCACTAACTGAGATGGAGAATTATGTCTCGAAAAAAAACTCAAATTCCCAAAACAAACAACGATTTCTGATTATTTTTTTAGGTAATAAACGTAAGTAAGACCCATTTTCTTCTCCTTTCAATAGTTTTTGCTTAAATTTTCTTTTCAGAAATTATCGTACTCTTAAAGTGTATAGACTTTTTTGACAACAGAATGTACATTGTAATCGTATACAAATTTATTTAAAAATCTTAATTTTCCCGCAAGTCATAAAAGATTATTTTTTCATCAATTTTCATTACAGCTACCACTCGTTACAGCAAGTGCCAACTATATTACCTAACCCATTATAAAGTCTTTTCGTTATTTACCCGCTAAGGTGTTCTGAAAGTCAAGCGCATGTGTGAATTTGGAATTATTCAGCCCTGTAAAGGGCTATTTCCCGTGGTACTCTAATTCTGCTCGAATTCGGCTGTACTGGACTTTGAAAGGTCCAACGTATTGTTCACCAGTTCCTGCTATGAACACAAAGTTTGTCTTTGAAGGGTTATTCTACATTTATTTTATTTCTAAACGTAATTCGCGTATTTTTTACCCATAATCAGTTAGTTTGTTTAAGGGACTACACCTGGCTCGTGGGAAAGTCCAATCCTTTTCATTAATTTTATATTATATACAATGGTGGGATTCAGCAGCTTCGCGCCGGTTCTGTAGAACCGACAACTAATGTAGGTATCGGTTCTGCGAACCGTTTGCTAATGAGCGCCAGCGGCATCGTTTACAGGGCAAACATTGTTTTAAAATAAACCTACACTACTCCGGGCGGCTGGTCCAGTCTAATCGGAAAAGAATGGAATCTTACTCTTAAAAAGCAAAGATTGTTAATAATAAATTACGTAGCCTATTATAAAAGCAAAGAAAATTGCAAGTGAGGATGTCAATCAAACATATGGAAATATGTTGTTGTTACATATGGCCGACTGGAACTTAATTCATACAAGTCTGGCCACTTACCCAATAAAAAAAATATATATATAAGAACACAGGACAACAAAAAAGAAACCACATATAGATAGATAAAAAAAAACGACAAAAAGGCCTTAAAACCAGTTAAAAACATTAAAGTTCTAGGATAAAAAGGTCAAAAAGCCAGAAGCACAAAAATTAAAGACCGTGAGATCAGAACATAAGTTCTCTGGTCCTCCGATAGAGAGCACACAAATCACCATTCTGCTGCAGGTTAACGTCTAGTTTCGAGCAAACAAGTAGGTGAGCTTTATTCATATTTTCCTTTTCACATAAGGTGCATACTCTGGAACTCACAATCCCTATTTTGGCCTGGTGTTCAGCCAGACAGTCGTGCCCTGTTCTTAGTCTAAAATTGGCCACAGCCTGTTTATGTGTTTTATGACTAAATTTTATCCAGTCATCCCCAATAGACTCCCAGACCTTTCCCTTGGAAATGGATGATAATTCACTAATATATGACGGCATAATCTTGTCGCGAATAATTCGCCTAAAGGAGTCAAGAGGGATAGAACACTGTCCAGAATATTCTTCTGGCCCTTTTTTGGCCAATAAATCAGCCCTTTCATTAACATCTATGCCTACAAGTGAAAGTATCCATTGAAAAGTAATAAATTTACCATTTTCGTTAAGGAACCTGGTGTTTTGTTTTATATTGGCTACAATTTTAGACTCAAAATGTCTTTGCAAAGCTGTTGCTTCTATGGCGGATCTAGAATGTACTGGAATAAGAGCTTTTGAAAAAGACTGCATTCTAGTTTTAAGGTTTTCTACTGCCAAAAAAAAAAAAAACCTGCAAAAATTTTCGCATCAAAGTTTGAGAGATTACTTCCTACAGGAGTACCTGTTTGAGAGATTAATTCCTGCAGGTACTCTTCTTTACCTTTGGAAAGTAAAGAAGAGTAAACACTCGCTCCAGCACAGTCATCAATTTTAGAACCATACGTAGAAACTCGGACCCACTCTGGTTCAGGATATTGATCTTCGAGCATATACAATGCGGTTGTTTTAAAAATTATGTCCAGAATATCTTTCTTTCCACAATTGCCCCTGTTTTGCTGATAAGGCACCCCTAAAAATTCCAATGGGTTAATAGGAGCTTCAGTGTTTTCTATAGAAAAAATTGTGTTCAGATCGTCTAAAAGTTTTTCACATGCCTCAATAGGAGAGATCTGAGTTTTTAGGCTGCTTGGCGGATAAGTATGTGTAACGTCCAGGAAACGTGCCCGCGAGAAAAGTTGAGTTTTGCAAGTTTCACCAATATTGTGTGATAATTATTATATTTTATCCCACGTGCCGACATTCATATAAATTACTATTTTTCAGTGTGACGTAATGTCATTTGCATGCTTGGTTTTCATTTTATTCTTTTGTTACGTTACAAGTACGGTTTGGCAACTTCGAGAGATTTTGCTGAGTTTTGAGAGATACGAGGTACTCGGTGAGAAGAGGTTGTAATAGTGCTTTGATGTTCTGATGAATTTGTTAAATTTAAATAAAAAAATGTTTGTTTAAAGTTTTGATGTTCAATTTGAAAAGAATCTTGTGAAACCGAGTCAACACCCTCACTGCATGTGGAACCCAAAAAAGGATATCGCCCCATTAACTTAGGCGGGTGATTTTTTTTGCAATATCGACTACTCCATACTGGGAGATTGAAAAAAAAAAAAAACCGCTCGGAAAACCTGTGAATATCTGATATTGCGTCCTTGGACCAAGTACGGTGTTTTACAGTATGTATCCAATCTGTACCTTTGGACACTTTCAATTTGGAATTACATTGAAAGCTTGTCTCTTTATTTTGACAGTAACAGGAGAGTTGAACGTATAAATTCGCATCGCTTCGATGGGTGTTGTTTTAACAGCTTCTGTAATTATACGCAGAGCTTTATTTTGAGCTCTTTAAAGGAGTTCCATTTCAGACTTTGAAACTAATTAGTATTTCTTTTCCATACTTGATAATTGGTTTAGTATATGCGTTGTACGTATGGTTCAAAGTGGCTTGAGAGCATCCCCATTTTACACCAGCCAGTCTCTCTAGGATAGGCAATCTTTTTTCAACTTTCATTTTTGTAAGGTTAATATGCTCTAGAAAACTCAATTTATTATCCAATGTTACACCGAGGTACCTAGTATTAGTACACCTATCAAGCTTTGTACTATCCAGATATAATTCAAAATCAAGGTCAACATGTCTTAAAGTAAAGAACTGAAATATAGTTTTAGATTTGTTAACAATCATTTGATTGTCAATTGCCCAAGACTGGAGAGTTTCCAGATCTTTGTTCATAACGTTTTCAAACTGAATTTGTTGTCCTCTATACTTCCGATTGTTATCTGCCTCTGTCCATATTACCAGATCATCTGCAAACATACATACCTTGATATTTCCAATTTTTTTCAGTCCCTTGATAGGACCATTAACATGTATATTGAAAAGTATGGGACTACTAACAGAGCCCTGTTGCAATATGGAAATATCTTGAATAATAGTTGGTCAGGCATTTAATATTTTATAACCCTCTCTTAAAACATAATCTAATTTTCTGTTCTTCTTTTATTGTTTTTATTTGAGTAATTAATGCATGAATTATTAAAATACCTTTCGGTATATCTTTTGGTGTACTTTAAATGGTCATTAGGACATAGAACCGGTTGTTGATTTATTAGAATCCCACCACTAATTATATCTGTGGCATTATGGCAGATATTGATATATGACTTTCTCGTGTTTTCGGCAAATTAAAAAAGTAACTTTTGTTGTGAAAAATAAAATCGCTCAATTAAGTTTTTCAATCCAAATATTCTTTAGTTAATACTCATATTCAGCCTCAAGCTTATGGCTGGTCTTCAATGAAAATTTTCAATTAGGGATTAAAATATAAAAATTGGGGCCAAGTATTACCTCTTTTATACATAACAGCATTTGCCAATACGAATAACTTAGTATTATTTCATAATTCCACTATCAGCTTTTGCCACAATAAAGAACCAATTTTAAGTGTCACATATCAACTTAAAACATAAAATTGAATTTTTCGGACATATCAACAACTACCATAACGCCCCAGATATATATATATATATTAAACTCAGCAGTGAATACTGTGTCAAACATTAATCTGCTTAATCTCTTAGGAAAAGAAAATAAACAGTATAGACTTTTTTTTTTTTGCGAAAATAATTTATTTACAAATATTTTATGTCATCACATTCATGCTTTCTCTCTAATTTCACCGAAACTTTATGTATGAGCCCACCAAACAACATCTTTACAACCGAAGTAATCTGATTTCAAACGAGAAATGTATTACCACTCGCTCACAGGCAGGGGCTTGTTAGAATAATTGATATTTTGGGGGCAAACGACAACAACATCATGGAGTAGGCCGTATTTGCAATGTAAATTCAGGTTTTTGTTCTCCTACAGCATTTCCTACAGCCTACGGCACGCGTGCCAGATGTGGCACGCAAGCAAGAGAATCTATAGGGCACTCGGACGGCTGATTTTTTTTTTCAGAAGTTGTATTTGGAGGATCTAGAAGGGCAATCAATAGATTTCATATCCAATTCTTATACTAGAAACAAAAGCTTTTTGATTTCAGACATGATCTTGAAAGTGTTGCAGTTACCGGACATAACTGACAAAATTGCCGGAAATGAAATATTGATTACTTGGGATCAGGCCCTGATTTTCCATTAGGCCCAGTAAGCCCGGGCCTAGGGGCCCCCGAATGTTGGAGCCCCCCCCCCTAAATTTTTATTCTAAAAGAAAAAATCCCCAATTCAATTTTTTATTTACTTTTTAAATAGCAATTTTTTTATATATCCTTTCCAATTTGATTGATAGGTTCATCAAACGTATAGTTATATGTATAATTCATCATATGAGGCGGTGAAAGGCAAAGTGGTGTAAGTCAGTAAGTCAAGTGGTGTAAGTCAAAAGAGTTTAACTGCCAAAACTACAAAAAATTCCTCCATAATTGAACAAATTAAAATTCATAACAATTATTACAATATTGCAAATAATAACTATTTACAATTCCACCATAAATTGAACATGGAGATTACATATTTGACCCCAAATGAAAAAAGTTGAAAATGTGACTTACACCACTTTGCCTTTCAACGCCTCATATGTATGTTATAGTGCAGTGCTCCCCAACCTTTTAACCGCCGCGGACCGGTCAACGTTTGATAATTTTACCGCGGCCCACTGAGGGGGTCTATGACTGCAATTTTAATTCATAATCTTGAAATGTTAAATGAACAATAAACTAATTTAAAATAGTTACAAGATTTCTTTTGTTACAAAGGTATAAATTAGCACAAACCCGACAAAGTCACACTAACCCGAGAGAAATGCACCACAGTAAATAAAATGGAAATAATATAATGTTCCTTGGGTGGTCCGGTACTATTTGATCCATGGACCGGTACCGGTCCGCGGCCCGGGGGTTGGGGACCACTGTTATTGTGTATATAAGGGATTAATAAGTTTCTCTTATTGCATTGAATTGGTATTTTAAGGATGAAGTCAATATTTTGTATTGCTTTTTATTATTTGATAATGTTCTAGGCTTCTACGCTTCAAATAGCAAATTCTTGGTAAAATGGTACTTTCACAATGATTCTTGATTATTTTTTGTATGTGTCAATTTTGGATATTTTACTCCCACATCAGTGTTAGGGGGCCCCCATCCCGAGTTGAGCCTATAGTCAAGAATTTTCTAAATCGGACCCTGCTTGGGATTCTAAACCTGGAAACTTCGTTTGCTTCTAAAAACTACCTATGGCTAAATCGAAAATCTTTTTCGATAAGCATGCGAATCGCTATCCTCGGAAATGAGCGTGATAAAACAGAATTTCAAAAATAGAGAGATGTCTTTAGTACAGCAACTGTTTTTCTCGGAGGGACTAAATATGAGCCTGACATAAAATATTTGACATCTGATATTTATTATAAAAAAATCCCATCAATCGGTAATCTACATAAGTTTGCTTTTTTTAAAAATTTATGCAACTTCTATCGTTATTAAATCTGCCATTATAAATTTTATTTTTGTCAAGAGCAAATTGCAAATTTGTTAAAATTAATTGTAATCTTCTAAAGAAAATTTGTCTTTGTTCATTAATAATTTAGCTGGCACGATAGCATCTGAAGATTTTGTACCCGTGCACATTGAAAAGGCTCGTCATCCCTGTCGTACAGTATTAAAGACTGCTTGTTGAATATCTATACTGAAAATTCCGCCCAACATCTACAGTTAATTGGTTAATTCCATATGTGGCGTAGAATCCAGGGTATGTTATATATATTAAAAGACACAATGGACTGATTATTTGGAAAAAAAAAATTGTTCTTATTTAATTTCTCCGCGTGTTCTGAATTTAGCTTTTTAAAATTAAAGAGACAATTTAACTATTTTCGAAAAAAAATCCTGCATCTTTGTTTTTTTTTATGAATTTTATAATTTTAAATGTTACAAGCATCACAAAATATTATGAATATTTTAAAGAAGTGTGTGTGTGTGTGGGGGGGGGGAAGTAAATAGTTTCTAAACACCATTAATTTATTTTAAAATTAATTGTTTAATTCTTCAGAATAAACCCAACAGATGGCGCCACAAAGTAATTTATTGTAACAGAGAGGTATAAATTTTGCTATATCGCGATTCTGTAGCTAGTTTATCATATAAGAATGCATAAAAAGAGGTCCCAATTGTATAAATAAATCTATTCATTACTTTTTCTCAAAAATATAAACTTCATGGATATATTCTTTCGTAAAATTTCACAGTTGAAGTTGAGAAAAATTTCTGCAAAAATTTTTGTAAAGAAATTTTCTAGCCTATATCAGTGTTTTCATACAGTTTTTTTAAAAATAAAAATTACAGTCAAAGTTTTGACAAATTAAAAGAGATTATAAAGTAGCAATTTTTTACATACTTGATACCATCTATTTAAAACAAATCTATAAGTTCAATGTTTGCAATTATAGCTAATTTTCTCACAGTTTTGACAGACATTACAATTTTGTACTGTGTTAAAGATATGAAATCATTGCCCCTTTTTAAAATAATGAGAGAAACGACAGAAAACACGTATAGGGCACCATAGTGCAGTTATTAATGATTTTATATTTTAAAACTTTCAATTACTCAATAATTAATAACTGTTATTTTTATTTAATGTCTCAAAATTAATTTATGTTTCGAGTGTTCCTAAAGAATTAAAATAAATTTTGAAAATGCATATTTAATGCAGGCTTTTCCGGGTAAATTTATTTTTATATTATCAACCTATGATTGCAAAGAGAAAAAGGGCACCTTGAATTATGAAATCATCAGTTTGAGAGAAACGGTGTTCAGTGTTCTAAAAGAATTGAGTAGTTCCATGAATGTATATTATTCTCATACAGCTGCTATATAACGACACACCGCCTATCTTAGGTTTGAGATATCTCAAGTAACACAGAACAAATTATACTAATGTTATTTAGAGATAATAGTAAACAAAAAGTGTAAAATATCCATTGTAACGCGTACTTATTTCGTAAAGTTAGGTATATAAACATTCCAAAGGGATTTCACCCATCCCAAAAGTCCCCCTGGATTCACAATGGGAGGAACTGCCCTGTGCAAAGCCTCGCTAAAACATCTTTCGTGCCATAAACTTGACAAGCCATAAACTTGAAAGCTTAAAACCATAAACTTGACAAGCAGCTTACTAAAAAATTGAGTTAAAATATACGACAGCGTTAAAATCACACGGCAGCCTTAAAATTACACTACTGACTTAAAACTGCATCACTGACTTAAATGCTAGCTGCAAAGGTATTTAAACAGAATTCTAAAAATTATTGCGTTGCTACTTCAGAAAAGTGAAAATCTCAACCACGTGAAGCACTGCCATATGTTGGTGAACTAATTAACATATAAGAAATTAACATAAGAAACATAAAAAAATGAACAATAAATAGTCAAAACATATATTTTATCTTTATTAAGTAAGAAATTGAATATATCTTTACCTAACAAAATGCAAAATATTCTTTTCTAAAAAGCCTCCCATAAATTTGAAGTGCGTCTTATCGTCGGAAAAATACGGTATTCATAAGTCTAAAACAAAATTATTTCTTTTCTCCCCCCATGGAAATAGGGAATTAAAATAGACTAGTTTGACTTGATACCATAAGAGCTTTCTTCATACAAAATCAAGTCACATACAGGAAATTTTCGGTCAATCGTTTTTCAATACAACCTCTATAAAGCTCTTATTATGTTCGTACACGCCGAAGTTCCACCCTGAAATCAATAGAGGAAGGAACTTAATATATTTTTTAACACGAAAAAAAAATTAAATAATCTCCATCAACATTTATCTCCACCATGAAATTTAATTTTTTCCTTCTCAGATTTGCATATGACTGAGAAACAGCAATATCGATTACTTGTCCTAATTCTTGGTTTCGATATTCTTTACTTTAAACAACGCCTCTGATATTGTAACTCCAAAATAATATAAAAATTACTGGAACAATGGTCTCTCAATCCAAAACAAAACTTTGTGAGTTCAGACTGAGCCAAGTTATACTGATCTACATGATTAATATATATGTGCCAAACACATTTCTAATACACAGCCTATAGCTACGTGGAGTGAATTTCTTCGTCATGTAGTTAAAAAGGTTGTCGTTCTCTACAAACTCAATAAGTTTTCGAGCATTTGATACCCCCAAAAAGATCAATTATTTGAAGGATGCATAGACAAATCAGTGTTAATATTAATAAGCATTATACAGCGGGCAACGAGATTCAAGACGTTGAAAACGTTCTTTTCATTTCTGAGAAATACGGAAAGTAAGAGGCTCCCATGAAAGTTCATTAAATATTCATTAAAATTCTGCTCCGAGTACTTACTTGCTAGATTTAAAGCTAGCATATTAGAGCTAGCTTTGATATTAGAAGTCTGCATGTGTTAGATAAGGACTGTGCTCCTTAGATACGGAGCCAGCCCGTTGCACAAAGCTTAAATTTAGCGTGATATTTAAGAAAACCTAGTCACATTACTTAGAATATAATATTTTAATCATTCTACCTGTTATATTCATATGTACAATTTCATGTATATACAGACATTTTGTATTAATTTTACCAATTCTAACTTTACGTTTTTGAAATATCTCCCCTGGAAATCTCGAAAAGAGATCAAATCTTTTAACTTGATTAAACGACTTGGTACTGCCAAAGTTTCATTGATAGGAAGTTAAAAAAATAACTCAAAGAAAACCCTCCCTTCGAGCCTGAAACTAAATAATATATGAACAAAAACAATTAAGCGAGATCTAAACTATACAATATTCCTAACCCGATCTCAATCCAGCTGAATAACATAATGTTAACTCAGAATCTCCCCCCGCACTACCTACCCAACACACTATCCTGTCTAGTTAAAATATTTTTTTATGACACTAAGCTGAAATACATAGGTATTATTCTGAACAAAGAGGTCCCTCAACTAGGATTAAGAGGAAATCCGTTTGATTCATCCCTTCATTCGATAAACAGCTCCCATACTTATGGCATGCGTTTTAATTTCCATACCAACATGATTCTTCACGCGTTATATATATATATATATATATATATATAAACTATCTACCAATAAGTATTTGGACACCTGTGATAGAAAAGAAAAACAAAATTTTTTCATATTCAATAGTTGGTAGAGCTTTCACAAGAGGCAATTACAGATTCAACTCTCCGGGGCCTGCTTTCCACAAGTCTTTATATGACGGCTAGTGGTATTTTCTTCCACTTGGCTTGGAGAAGATATGGAAGTTCATTCACCGATTTTGCACCGGTTGCATCCCTTTATTCGGCAATCCATCTCGTCCCAGAGGTTCTCGATAAGGTTCAGGTCTGGACTTTGCGCAGACCAGTCCATTCGGTTAACCCCATTGTCACCATACCATTCCATGGTGGACTTCGCATGACAGCTGCACTGTCGCCCTTTAAATAACATGGGTACAACCCGTAAAACTGCCATAACTCAGGAAGTTGAAATTCCTGTTGAAACTCCTGGAGTATGTGGGACATCGGTTGGGTGCGGTTCTTCCGAATTTCTTTGGACAGCACCCGCGGGCCTCTATCTTACCAGTTTCGTGGGTCTGCCGACTCGGGGCACATTCCGTCAATCACCGATCACCTTCCACTACTGAATCACATAGGCCACTGTCGAATTTGGATAATTCAGCTCGCTAGATATGTCCCTTAAGGATCGGCTATTTCTGTTATACTTGACGATTACACCTTTCTCGAAATAGGATAACTCTGCACTTCATGGCATCTTGCATGCGACTAATGCGAATGTTGTTTCCTACACGATATTTAACGGCGAAGGGCGTGACGTATATCAGGACCTCAGATATCGTCATTTGCATGGTAGATAGTGTATATATTAGATTGTTCGATTGGGATACGTTGGATTTTAATAGAACCGACATGATGCCGATAACATAGCGAACTTAAAAATTAATTGCTTAGAATCAGAAAATAAAGCGCAATACCTTACAAAATAACAAGTAGTTTAAAGTTTACGAAATACACCTTTTAATATAATACTTTTTATTTTAGCAGTGTCGCAAAAGAAAATGTTAAACCGCTGCATCGACTTCACTCTTAACGTATTGTAAGGACTTTACCTTAAATAAAAATACTTTCAGCCTTTTGGTATTTACATGCTTTAATTGAATTCTCGATTAAATACAAGCTACTTAAATTTATACAAAATAAAACATTAATTTGTGGGCACGTTGATTCGATGAGGAAAGGTCAGACTACTGGACGCTCTACTGGGACTAACAAACTAGCTGCATCTCTCAATCAATGGATCACTATCTGTCTCCACGGTCGTTCGGCATCTTTATATGCACCTCGCGTGGAACATTTGGGACCGGTCTGAGTAACGCCTTCTTGCTTTATGCAGTTACATTTCTAGACGACGAGGCACCACTTGTCGGCAACTCCCCTTAGTCTCTAGTCCACTGTCTCGCACGACATTTGTCAACACGTCTGGACGGCATTTGTCAACACGTCCGACACGTTTCGTGTTGACGGCGATAGCATAGCTGCACTTGACAATGGTAGCATTGAATCCATTATGTTACGCTCGGGGTCTTTCTCAGAATTTCCACAAGCGAACGTAATCAGCAGGCGACAACGTGTCTGGCTATTTGTGTTGACAAACAACCCGCGATCTGCTTTCGGCACAGGTGACTGAAATCAATTATGTCCGCACTCTGGGTGACCTTCTCTTAAAATTCCCACGTGTGAAGGTGTTCGACGTCGCTTCAGTATGCTCTACTGACTCGGCGCAAATCAACTCGAACTTAGGCCTTGTTCACATTGAGTCCGTCAGCAGCACTCGTATCGAAATGATTTTAACCAATAACAGACCTTCAAAATTTCGTTTCTATTTGTTTGGAGGTTTGGGATTGGATAACATTATTTCGATACGAACAGTGCTGACGCAGCGCAACGCTGACGTACTCAATGTGAACAAGGCCTTACCGTGCCATTCTCTTAGAGCCTGTTCACATAGAATCCGTCAGCGTCAGCGTTACTCGGATTGACACATTTTAAACCAATCACAGTAACATTTTTGCTGCTAATCGTTTGGAGGTTTGTAATTGGTTGAATATTTTTCAGTAGGAGTAACGCTAACGCTGACGGATTCTATGTGAACAGGCCCTTACTGTTCATTCCACGTTCATCTTTGAACATGCATTACCGACATAAAAAGTTTTATCTTTTTCTCCGCTCGAGCTTGATGGAACTTGAGGTTTTGCGAATGACACAAGTACGATAGGAAAGGAAAATATAAACATTGATTAACCAACTTACAACTAGAAATAAGGCAATATCTCAAAATCTTCAAAAAAATTTTAATAGTTACCCGAGTTTCGATTATAACTTTTATGTAATATCTGAAGACCCATTTCTGATTTTTTTTTCAACAGATAGCTAATGACTTTTTTAATTCTTCTCGCAAAGCACTAAGTAAACATTATAATTGTTTGATAGTAATAATGTAATGTATTTCAATCTATAATTCCTTATTTACTAGCCAAAATTTTTGCAGTTTAGGCTAATGTAGATATGTGAGTAAGTTGTTTTAATAGCATTAATGATTATTTCGAACGCTGCAAAAATAATTAACAATAATTAAATATTAATAATAATTGTTTAGAGAGAATACAAGTAGAAATAAAAAGACACTAATGATAGAAAGTATTTTTATTGTCATTAGTAATAATTGTAATAATTTTTCATATTTTGCATTTTTTGTTTTCATATTTTTCAGCTATAAGTATGAGAATGAAAGAAATCCTGGAAACACAAAGGCTACCAGTATTTTATAAATATCATTGCCATATAAATTCGTGTAATGTAGGTACAACAATAATTATAAAAACACACATAAATGCACCAAAAGTTTCTGTCATTTTTGTGACATAAACACTAACAATCTTCAACAGTCATAAAATTTCACATAGTAACATTGCTTTTTACCCTACAATTTAGTCTGCATTTTTCTTTGTATTCCAGATGTGAAGTGAAGATATAACATTCCCATTTTGTTTAATAAATAAGGTACTCAAAAAGGTGATATAGTTTAGAAAGATATGTATAGTTTATATTTAGACGTCAGTACGTGTTGGAAACTAAAATTTTTAACAGCGCGTGGTGTTCTCACATGCAGTAACAGGTCTGTCTAACCTTTTAAAACACGATTTATGCAGTATGATTATGGTGAATCTCTTAGCCATAGAAAAATATCAGTTAAAACAAATTTATGTCATACATTCAATTGCCGAGGTTTCCAAATTTTTGGTCCGAATTAGTATATTAACATGCTTAACTAAAATGACAATTTTACGTTTTCAAAATAGTTTTACAAAATATAACAAACTGTTATAGTCGGTTGTAGACTTTGGTTCAACAGTAAACGGATTTCATTTGAATGCCGTGGTTCATGTTACTTGAAGGCTCACAAATTTCGAAAGGAGGAAATTTTGGTTTTAGATCTTTTACATAACCTATTATAACGTAATGTTATAATAGGTTATGTAAAGGATCTAAAACCAAACTTTCTATAAATTGATTTAAAGTCAAAATAATGCTATAAGTGTAAGATTTTTATATAGTGTTTACAATATCATATTTATAATTATTACATTTAATTAGAATTTCTCTCTTCGGCCACATTAGTCCTATACAACTTTACACCTTGAAGATAAGATACAACCTTTGTGCTCGAGGAATTAACAGGAAAACCAACGTAAATAAAGCACAAATAGCAATAAAATGCAATTATTTTGCATACGGCCGTTTCGAAGCTACAAAGGAGCTTCTTCATCAGTACAACGAACTTAGTGGCAGCTCAAAAAAATCCGAAGACTAAGCTTAGTCTTCGGCTTTTTTTGAGCTGCCACTAAGTTCGTTGTACTGATGAAGAAGCTCCTTTGTAGCTTCGAAACGGCCGTATGCAAAATAATTGCATTTTATTGCTATTTGTGCTTTACTTACGTTGGTTTTCCTGTTTCTACCTTGAAGATAGCTCGTAATGTGACCCCGAGGGCTTGACAATGCGATATTGATAAAACCCAGATTTGTATTTCTTAAGTGTGAGAGGAAAATACTGATGACAAGATTTTTGGGGGAATGATACCATTATAGAGCTATGACTTTTATAGCAACGATAGATCTATCTTGGTTCTCATTCAGTAAAGGGAAATATATGTAAATAGTAATTTAGAAACTAGAACTACATTGCTTTATCCATTAGGATTTTTTATAGTAAAAAAACGAGGTTTTACAAAAGAATTTAACAAATTAGTCAAAATAATGCGTAAGTTAAATTGGGAATGACTAAACAAAACACCTTTCCTATATGATTTTGTGACTTTTATAGATAAATAGACAGCATCAAAATACCGTTTAATAGTTTCATGTAAACTACAAAATGTTGTCCCCCTCAAGTCCTGCAGGTTGCCTCAACGTGGCTAAGGGGTGCCCATGGGAGGAAAGGTGAAGTACGTCGGGAGTGTATACTCCTGGTAGGGTCACCCAAGGCGTGAAGGCCATTTCGTTATGCCCAGCTGAAGTCTGTAGGAGTAGGAGCTAAGTCAGACTTCTACTATTCGTGCTCCGGTCTCTGAGGATAACAGAAGCTGCCCTTTTCCCCTATCTATGAATTCTTGAGTGTGCGGTATCATGAACCGAATCTAGCTCTGCTGGGTGACAGGAATCAGCAGCAACAACAACAACAACAACAAAATGTTGTTTACCATAAATATTATTAATCTACAATTGTTTCACGATTTCGCGTCCCTGTTTTATATGGGGATTTCTATATTTTCGACCACACCACTCTTTCATTGTTCGGTTCATGTGTGTCTAACCAATGCATAACTCAATAACGAAGAATTAGCTTAGAATGCCATTTCAAAACTTATCGAGGTATTCACAAACAAAAAATGCGCAAGTTAATTTCGGAGTGGATAAAAAAAAAAAACACTTCAATTCTATGATTTTGTAACTTTTCTAGACACATGCATGGTATCAAAACAAGGTTTAATACCTTTCATGTAAACTATAATACGCTGTATACCGTAAATATTTTTAATCTACATCAGTATCACTACTTTGCGTCTCTGCTATTATATATAAGGGATCTAAATCTATTCCATCGTATCAGTCTTTAATTATTCGGTCGCTTTGATTCATGGCTATGTATCAAATACACAAGTCAATAAAAAAATATGTTTAGAGAATGACATACCATATAATTTCAAAATCAGTATAGTCATTACAAAGGGTAAATTATGTATTTTATTCTTTTGTATTTTTCAAATAAAATTATAATTTCTAAATCACTGATCACATTTCAGTATCGATAGGCGCTGAATACGGAAATTGGGTAAACATTTTTAAAGTAAAGACAAAACTGTTGATTGCTCTATAAAATTAGTCTGAAACTAGACAAAGATATTGATTGCTCTATAAAATTAGTCTGAAACAAAGAGGATAAGACAAAAATTTAGGTTTCCTTTCGTTTTGTTTGTCTTCTCAAAGTTAAAAATTATTTTGGAACTAGTGTCAAGAATGACTGAATAATTTTAAAACAGTAGAAGCAGTGGTAAAAATGCCATCATCAGTAAATTAAAAGTCTTTATGTTCAAGATTAAATGTTTCAGACATTAATTCTTAAATGTAAAATCAGCTGCAGAAGTCAGTTTCGTGTTAGACAAAAGCAAGTACCGAAGAGTCAAAAATAGATAAATATAGAGTAAAAGTAGATAGAATTAAAATAAGCGGTAAAATTTAGAATGATAAAATTAGAATTTGGAAACCTCTTATCAAGGAAAACTAAAATAAGTGTCAACGAATAAGAAATTGATATTAGTAAAATGCATCACAAAATTTTTTATGTTTACATATAATATATAACTTATAGAAATCGTGAAAGAATTAAGTGACAGCTTGCATTTTAAAAATAGATAACACAAAAAGTATGTCAACAGAAGATAAGTGGCGTATATACTTTAAAAAAAGTATTTTTTAGAATATAGTTTAAGAAGTACTGTAAGGGAAACTTCAGATCGACCAGTATTTGTCCAGCTGAGAGTATACAGAGGTATTCAACATACAGTGTTTGACGGTACTACAGATATGTCTGATATACGCTTTAGAAGTACATACAAGTTACAGTTTGATAATAAAAAAGATTCGATATCTAGGCATTTTTAAGTAATTTTTTTCCAAGAAAGATAACTTGATGCTCATTTCCCAAAGTTAAGGTTTTGTTTTATTTTATATATATATATATATATATAAAATTTTAATAACATTTAATATATGTTAATAGTAAACATTAACAATTCCTAAATTGTTTTTTCCATTCAAACTGTCATCCATCTATTAAAATATCTTCGTTTTACTGGGAGCAATTAGGGAAAGAAACCGTAAAGCTTATGTTTTGTTAGTAATCTAACTAAAACGAAAAATTTCTTTTAAAAATACTAGTTTATAGAATTAAGGATATCTTATTATTTCATGGTATTTAATGGCAGGAATATAAAATTATATAATTTTTCTCTCTAAATTCAGAAATAATAGGAATAATAAGTTATTAGAACGACGAATGACGCATAAGGCATTCATATTTTCCAATTCAACATCATTATTTTTACATTCCAAATGTAATACAATTTTTAACTATTTCATGTCCCTATACGGCAAGCGTTTGTTTACGTTAAAATTCAATACATTTAATTTATGCTTTAGCGGCAACATAGCCCCATGATTTCTCTTAAATTTAAAGTAAGCATTAATTGCCATAAAATCTTTAAAAAGAATCACAAATGCAATTAAATTGCACTTACACATTTTTACTCAAAAAATGGGCAAAGAAAAGTTTCAACATTGACATTTCTAAACTTCGTTAATGCTAAAAAGTATGTATTTTATTTTCCGAAATTAGTTATATAAATCGAAATATCTGAAAAAGTATAATTTCTATGAAAATCTTTTACATTCTAATCCGAAAATGTGACTTTTCGGATAAAATTCCTAATATTGTTTTACCCAATTTTATTTTGTATCAGTAAAATAAGATTTTTTATCCCAGTTAATATAGACTACAAATTAGAATTATTAAATATTCTGTATTTCATTATTTTGTATGTTTAATTCATCAAAGCTCTAGTAAAATATCTTTATCTAAAAAAATTCATCATTAAAAAATAAGTCATTTTTAACTTTTTTTAATTTGTCAAATGTCACTAATCTTAATTTTATAAACACGTAGTTTTTAAAGATCGAACACATATTACGTTTTTTGCTTTCTTTTACAAAGTAATGGTGATTTCATCTTTAGAGTATAAAAACTATATAAATATATTACAATATTCTCTACCAATGTAGAAAAATGATACGCCTTCCTTTTCTTCAAAATGTTTTTTATCTCCCCCTTTTCATTTTTGGACACCAATTCTTTTTCTGAAGCTCATAAGCCTAACCAAGAATTTATATTTTAAAGAAAAATAACAGTTGGATTATTTTTTTTTTACATAAAAGCTACAATAGTTTTAGATTCCTTACCATTTTTCTTAGAAAACATTTTTTAAACACTTACTTAGAAATGTGTAATAATTTTTTTTTATGTTATTCAGCTTTTACTAAAAAATTTGAGTTTTCCTTCATTCAAAAGATTAATTACTTTCAGTAATTACGCTTTATTAATTCCCTTTTTAATCATCATTTTTTTTTCTCACATTTTTACAAATCTGTTTCTTTCAAAGATTTCTAACTGGCTTTTTAGATCACCTAAAAAGAAGAAACACTATGACATGTTATAGAAAGAGATTATGAATTTAAATATGAATACAAAATACTTATACATGGTATATCTAAGCAATTCCGTTTCCATTTTACTTTTCGCCAACCGCCGCATGTATTTGATAATTCAGAGAAAAATATTTCAAATCTTATTAATGATTTTTTTTATATATTCAATTTTGATTTACTAAAGCACTTTACGGTGTTTTTATAGAGTCATTAATTTGAAATTTTTTTAGTAATTTTGCGCTGAACAGCACTATCAAACTTTAACTTCCTATATAAAAAATCTCTTTTAGAGATGAAAAATGTTCTATAGAATAGAAGTTTCGGGCTAAAAGTTCACGTTGCCACAAAACAATATTTTATGCTCAACTCTGGCCTGTACAATGTTTCATCCATTTGCCCCGATAAAGTATCGATTCGTGTTAACAATTTATTTTTCAGAGACAAAAGCGGAATGAAACCGAGACAATACTGATTGAATTCTTGTAGTCTTGTATTAAGGAATTATTAAGATTAAAGACAATAAATGTATAAAAGAAATTTTTAAAAAAGCTGTCTGAAAAATGCAGGAAAAAAATGCATGTATAACATACATTTTATTGTCATGAATATCTGTGAAAGTGCTTGAATTTGAAGGCTGTAGTATTATAACTGATGTGACTAAAAACTGCTTTTTAAAACTTTGGGATTTAAAAGATGAAACGCAGTGAAAACTGAGAATTTAAATCCAACAATTAGTAGAAAATTTTTCATGCTGCCGTGTCAATTACAAAAGCGTAAAAATTAGTGGAATGTAGAAAAAAATGATTTCAATGATACGTATTAAATTTTCTCACTCGGTATCACAACGGTCTTTTAGAGGTAGGAAATAATTAAAATTAAGTTATATTTTTGTTATATATATTTTTTTTCTTATTTTTTTGTCTAAAATCTAATATTTCTAAGCTATGCCATTCAATACACAAATTTGAAGTGAGAATTTACACTGCATTTACAATCATAGTAGCATTGATATTCATTTGTCAGATGATTTTTTTTACCATTGTTAGGGTTGGCATCGGCTTACTTGACGTAATCGAGAATTTCCTCCAAGCGCTGTTGGACGCATGAGTTATATCGTAATCATTAGTTCAGTTATAAAACTAAACATTACACCTGTCTAATGGTGAATATGAAGGTGATAGACAGTAATTTAAAGCAGCTACTTTTCTTGCCATGATTAGATTTGTGGATGATAAATTTACTATTTCAGATACTGTATCTTACTGACTTCAGAGAATGGTAGCATTAGCTACATTAAGATAGCTATCATTTATACATCTTTAAAGTCTTTATACTCTTATTTCTATGCAAAGATTGACTTACGAAATAATAATAGCCAGACTTCAAATGCCTTGTTATGTATTTTCATGGGTTTGAGTTTCAAATGGATATTTTAGTAAAAAAAGGACAATATATTTGCTAGTTGTCGTGTACATAAAATACATTTTATACGCTTTTTTTCAGAATGAAGAGCTTCTCAAAGTCATCTAACATCGTAAGCAATTAAGTTTCTTTCCAAAAGCAATATAACAACAATAAAAAAATCGTTAATTTAGATTCTTTTTTACCTCGGGCATTTTTAAATTTTTTTTCCTGTTAGTAACAAATACTGAGAGTTTTTCATTGACTTTCAACAGCTTTTTGTGTGAAAAAGAATATTGTCCTTGCGAAATGACTGAATTTTTTTCTCGAATCCTTTTGTTGTTAAAAATTCAATGTAACTTCCTTCAGATTGTTTAAAAGTTCAATGTTTAAGATTGAAGACATTTCTTGAATTCATCTCCCAGTTTCTAATTAATTATTAAAAATTAGTCTAAGATAACATTGAGTATTTTCTAAAAATTTCACCTCCTTTGAATATGTATGGGATGTTGATTTTGTACGGAGAAGCATATAGGGTTATCGACTTTAAGTATGGAAACTGCTTAGTCCATTTTTTCTTTCATTCGGATTTATTTTTCCTTTTATTTAAATTCCATAAGCAGATATTAGACGCAGAACTTGAAACGAACGATAGTTAGCTAATATTTATTTCTTACATGATTCAGACTAAACTTGTTGAATCTCAAATATCGTGATATGCATTACAAGAGAGAAATGGATGAATCACTCTTTGAATGACCTCGGTAAAATATGTTATGACTCAACATGAATGTAAAAGGGAATTGGAAAGGGTTTAATTTTTACAGTTTAGTGTTCCTGGGAATATTTTCCAATTTTCTTGCAAATTGTCATCTAAAGCGACGTTCATCTAATCAATTTTTTTGGTGAGAAATTTTCCCCAAATAGAACAAACGAATATCTTCATAAATAACAACTAGAGTAACCTTCCGTAAATAACATTCTTCCTGTATTAAAAGATAGTTGCTTGTGCTATTTTCTATTTCACATGCATCATCATTGGATGTCGTGTTTATTAATTACATATCTTAAGACAAACTGACCTTGAATATTGCAGACAACACTGTGCTTAACTATCTCTGTTTATCTCTAGTTTTTAAAATCCCTGCCTGCGACGGAAGTTGAATATTGAGGAAAATATCCAATGACAAAAGAGGAAAGAAACAACAAACATTTTTTATAATAAAACCTCAAGGGGTAAATAAAAATTATGAGTCTTTACGGGCCCAATTTATTATATTTATTATATATATTCAATTTATTACTTATAATGTGCGGTTATTTCATTCAATAAATGCACACCAGAAAAAAAATGCGGGTCTAAAAGTCATTTGTTTGCATAGAACATATATTAATCTTTTCATCATGAGTAATAAAGTAGTTTCTCGTGTTATATTTGAATAAGAAAATATTAACGTTATTTTAAAGCATTGAAGTATATAGGACATACAATATCAAATTCTTACGGTGAAAGTTATGTATACGTTAGTTTAAAGCAATACTATCGTCATGCTATTTAATCTATATCAAACTGTTTCTTCTGATATAATAGTATCATTTCTGCTATGCTGTAATAAGAATGAGAGTGATATGCAGCAAAATCAATTTAAATGAAAAAAACCCGAAAGAACATATTTTCTCTACTGAGGTACTGAAAATAAAATCTTTCTTCCATATCTACATGAGCAAAACTACACATTAGGGTAATATTTCTCACAACGTAAATTTTCAAGGCATTTGAGGTCAGTGTTAAGGATAGTAAGATTCAATAAAACAGCATGATTTCTAATTTTCAGGTAAAAGGAAATTCGCAAAGCTTGTATCTTAGCAGGAACAAAGAGCTAGATGTTCCTCTGGCACATTAGAGATTAGATAGAGAAAAATTATGATCAGATACAGTATAGATCGTTTGTACATAATTTCTAAGATATCTCGTCTGAAATCGGTATTAACTATGAGGATAATATTTGCCTACCAGAAAATGGCATTTTATAATGAAACAGGTTTAATCTGCGGATGATTTCTTACTGATAAAAATCTTGATCATTTTTCTCTCAGTAGTAGACAAATGGTTGGATGATTTTGGCATGACACCTTAATTCAACAGCTAATGACTTTCCCTCGATTTCGAGATCCAATAATAAACAATACAATAGCCAGGAAATATACAGCAATGATAAAGTTTCTTCCTTTTTTTTTGGATAGAAAATAGAAACGTGATTACATAATAGTTGGAGAGACAGTGCGCTTGAATAATCGATTGATTTTAGACGCTAGTTCTGATTATTTACAACGTGATTTTAACGATTTCGTGTTGTTGGTATGCAACGATCGAAACAAATGACATTTAACGAGCGCAGGATTCGTCGTCCGCAATCTCTGGAACCACACAGGAATGATTGAAGCGCTATGCCAACCCTAACTATTACGGTTCAGAAAAATCTATATTTCCTTGATATGAAACACCACATAAAAATATTAAGCAGCAACATTTTAATACTACGCACGTTCGAAGCGAATTGCCTGCAGTACGGATAACAAAGTTCTTCCTTGCCATAAAGCACATGTGGACGCCAACAAAGGCAGTCAGTCGCAGTTGATGCTGTTCAATGTCCAACACCACTGACAATGAAAAATATTATATATATATATATATACTAAATTTACGTGTCTCTGTAGGATATGTAAGTGCTTCGATGTAGAGAACATGCCACAGTATCCGATGCCGCTGTCTCAAGAATGTGACACATCGGATGGTGTGACTTTTCCAGCTTCTGCAAGAAAAGGTATTAAGGCGGAGTTGACAACTGCCCAATAAGGCCGTGTGTTGGAAGCAAAGGCGAAAGCTTGAGATGCGAAAGAATTTGTTTGTGGCTTTGGCTCTTGCTCCTCAAGACAGATGTTCAGAGGAAACTGTAAGGCCCGTCCGTCAAGGCGCTGCAATACAAGAGTCAGGAGTTGTCGTCGCGCTCGCCCCGATTAGGCTGGTACTCGAGTCCGGGATCGAATTGCATGAGGACGAATACCTAAGCAGGGATAAAGAAGATAATTAGATTCAAAGAACTCCTGTTGTTTCAATACACAATACCATGCAGAAATATTTGTCTAACTCTGTAGAGCGCTTTCCGCATTGCTGAAAATCCGGCTTTCAGCAGGCAAAAAAGTAGATATACATCACACTGTTTTTGTATTTTGCTATGCGTGATACACCATGCTATTTGTGTAAGGAAACAATACAACTTTTATGAGGTTTAGTTACCTACTAAATGGAATCCTTAGAACAAGCATTATTTACCTTATGCACTTGTTCAGCTCAGGCATATCTATTCTGCAATTCAGTGAGATTGAAAGCAAGTTGGCGGTTTGTTAGATGTCAAAACGGTCCTAAGCAAATTAGCCCTTTAGATTCAGAAATTATTATTGAACATGTTTAATTGAAAAGTCTGTGTTTGTGTTTTGGAATTTTGTGGTCATGGTATTCAATGTACGATTCTGTTGTATTTGAGGACTTGCCCAGATCCAAGGTGTGAATATCTTGAAGATCACATGTTTAATAAAAAAATCTCTTATGTTTAATAAAAAAATCCTCTCACCGAATGATAACGTCGACAGTGAGAGTAAACAGATAATAGCATTACTTTTAATTCATAAGTTTTCTGAATTTGCTATTTTGCATTATGTGTTTTATACATTTTCACCTCTTACTGCTTTGTTTTTGTAATACTGTAGATTGCAGCAGTTTTCAGCCCTGTAATATTCATATCTATACCCATATATATATGGGTATATATATATATATATATATATATATATATATATATA
Organism: Dolomedes plantarius; assembly: GCA_907164885.2. Lineage (NCBI taxonomy): Eukaryota > Metazoa > Arthropoda > Arachnida > Araneae > Dolomedidae > Dolomedes > Dolomedes plantarius. The sequence continues at coordinate 160,490,553 of OU015498.1, read as the reverse complement.
TATATATATATATATATATATATATATATATATATATATATACAGTGATACCTCCCTTAACGGACACTCCCGAATAGCGGACACCTCTAATTAACGGACATTTTTACGAGTCCCAGTCCTTTTATATTGGACAATCCATGTTATTCCCTCTGGATAGCGGACAGGTATTTTTGAAAAACTTTCAATTTTTTTGGCAAACATTTCAAAATTATTCTAACAAGCAAGCTAAAATTAAATGCTTATGCGTCTTTACAACGAACTCCCGACTCCTCCCTTCCGTGCTTGATACAATGAAATTCGACCCTAAAATGTGCACAATGGCATTAAATGTTAATGCCAAAAATGTTAATTTAGTTTTCTTGCCTCCTAACACCACTTCGATGCTACAGTCACTTGATCAGGGAATTATCCTTAGCTTTAAGTACGGTACAGAAAGCTGCTTCTGAGACATGTGCTTTCACAGATTATCTCCTGCAAATCCAGCGAAGTTTTCGCAAAATGGGTATCTGTTTTGGATGCCATTTTCTGGGCTACGTCAGCCTTTAAAAAGGTGCAACCTGGGTGCGTTCTAAAATGTTTAAAGAAGGCGGGATTTTTGAGTACAAGCGAAGTGGCAACTGACAGTACTGCTGAAAAAAAGCGAAAAAGATCTTGCGGATCTAGTAGCCAATTTGGATTCAAATATCAGCGTTGAAGAGTATGTCAAGATTGATGACTGATTTATCCACTGAGGAAGAAAACTTGCATGTTTCGAATTTCATTCATCGGGGCACCACTGAAGCTCTGGCCCTTTCTGAGGATGATGATGGGGAATCGCCAATTGAAGACTGCAAAATCAAAGATTATTCGGAAGCACTGAAATACAGCGAAGAGTTAAAACAGTTCTCTCTGAACAATGAAGATTAGGAGCGATTAGCAAAGCTAAATACTATGAAAATTCACCTTGAAAAACAGGTTTGCTGTGAAAAAAGAAGAATCAAACTTTGTTAACAGATTTTTTTTTCAGTAGTAATTAAAATAATTTAGCTCCTATACATTGTATTTTGGGATTATTTAATGCAAGATAAAAGGATTAGCTTACAGTTAAAAGGTAAAGTATTAAATAGTTATTCTTTTCTTACCTAATTAATTTTTCCCTTTTAATTAAAATTGCAGGCTTAATGTTCAAACAAATGTCAAACAGAAATGCAAATTTATTTTTTATAAAAATGTTGTCCTCCCCAATAGCGGACATCTCCTAATAACGGACAAATCTTTTGGTCCCGTGACTGTCCGCTTTTCCGAGGTACCACTGTATATATATATATATATATATATATATATATATATATATATATATATATATATATATATATATATATATATATATATATATATATATATATGTGAGTGTGTAATGTCCAAATGCGTAAATTATAATTAACTATATTTAATTAGGTCGATTGATGCTAAATCTTACGAAATTAATATGAGAAAATAATTATTAAACGAGATATTAGTTTGATGGGGAAAGAAAATGCCAATAGATGGCGTCATGTTGTCTGTCTCTCGGTTTAAGAGAGTCCTTGGACGCGAATGGCACAGGAAATGATGGAATGTCGAATGTTTGAAATCACGCGGGTCTGAGTAACGTAGATCACAAGATGCTTCTCCCGCGTAATTGCAACGCACGACAAAAACAAAGCACAGACTTGGATACTCGATTAGACGGAGCGGGAATGAGTTCGTCGGCTCCGTGAAACAGGGTGGCGATTCGCCATGTTTAAAGTACTGAAATGTGGACAGTGGTTTCTAAGTTTAATTGGATAAAGGATTTGTTTTTAAACAAATTAGTGTTTCCTGGGCGACCACAATCTCCGCAGCTGTCAAGAGGATGGATGATGGATTTCTCAGGATTGCAATATAGTTCCGTAGAGGAATTGATACGGTTTAAGAAACGTGATTGAACTGCGTAGTTAGAGACTGAATCATGATTGAACGGTTACCATTATCCATTCTCTCTGTTCTTTGTAAAAAAGTAAATAGCATATAGTATACTATATTTGTCATATTATGTTAACTAAGTAAATAACCATATTGTGCACAGTTAATAAAGTTATTAACTGGATTATTTGATTGGAGTTCATGCTGCTAGAGCCAGACTATAAATCTTCAACCCAAGAAGTCATCGAAATAAGTGAATGCCCTTTCAACTGTTCCCATATATCGTCGACCAGTGAGATTCCATTATACACACACACAGACAGACAACGTGTATACATACATACATACATACATATATATATATATATATATATATATATATATATCTATGTATGTATATATGCATAAGTGAAATTGACTTTTTCATAATATCCTTTAAAAGAGTTTTAACTCTAGTTGAACTGATTTAAGTTGAGAATCCCACATCATTTATATATTAGTATCATCCAGGGATGAGAAAATAGTAAAATGTTCTCTCCCAAGAATAAAATACACGTGAATTAGAAAAAGAGATAGCTCTGCCTAAGGGTCTTAAGTTGCCTCGAGAGAGATGCAGGGCAAATAATTGTCAGTGTACATTAACACTTCGAAAAGAGATATCAGATGAAAATTTAATGAGCCGTTGCATTAGCGAGGGGACAGAACGGTCTGTACTAATGTGTTCGCCATTAAGTATTCAATTCATTCGTTAGAAGTTCTTTGAATAAATCTCGAATTCTTTTGAGTGAATAGTTTGGTCCCATGAGTTTGGGAAACATCCATCATATGTTTTCTTGTAACGACTTACAGAAAAATAAAGTAGGTGCCTTACATTACTTTGCGGATTATCTTTCTTTTTCTTATTTGGATGAAAAATAAATTATGCCGTTCATTATACAAAAGCTGAGTAAGTCTCCAGCTGATTCAGTGAAGATAAAAATTGTATGGAACAGAGCCATGTATGTAAGACTAGCTGAAAACCCGCACTTTGCTATGGAGTACATTCAAATTAAATACAACCGTCAATGTATGCAATTAATGCCCCCAAATATATATATATATATATATATATATATATATATATATATATATATATAATAAATACGACGATCAAAGTATACAACTGATGTAAAAAAAATATATTTAAAAAAAATCATAAGGGATATTTTTATAGACAAAATAATGTAGAAGAAAATATTCAAATTAAATCTAATAGGACATACTAAAGAATAGAGTACAGTTAATATAGTACAGTTTGAGGATCATATCTTTTACAGTATTTTAATATTGTTTTGGATAATGTCCAATCGTCTGCCACATTAGCAAGAGAAGAAAATATTTTTTTGTCTATTCCATTGTTATGGACGTGACGATAAATTTATTTAAAGTACCAGAAAAATAAATCCCGTGATCAGTATTTAATAAATTAAATTCTAAAAATTAATCTTTAAAAACTCACCAAAAATCAGAAAATGGAGGTAAAGATTCGAAAAAGATTTCATGCTAAAGGAATTTTTATGATCTTTCTCGAGATATCATTTTTAAAACTGAAATTATTATTTTAAATGCAAACTTAAAAAAAGTTACAAAAACAGATTAAAAATTTAATTTTAAAAAATCTAAGAAGAATTTTTCAAAAATCTTTCTTAGTTCACCCCTACGCTATAAGAAGAATCGCTATGCAAAATTTCAGCCCTTTAGGTCCAGCGGTTTGGTCTGTGCGTTGTATGTCAGTCAGTGAGTTAGTTAATTACGGAACTGTTATATATATAGATTACGGATTAAACACAGACAATAGCAAGTTTCACTAAAGGCCTAGCATGTGTGACCTCAGATTTTTTTGGCTGTAGTTTTGATTTGCTCCTGGTGCTTTTGTAATGTCTGCGCTTGTGTTCGGTAAATGCCCCACAAAAACCGTTGATAAAATTATAGAATTAGAAACAATTGCTTTTCAGAGTTTACATTCACATTTATTCATATAGTAATCCGTCATTAACCCTCAAACGGCACAGTGGGGGTCGGATCCAACCCAAGGGTGTGTCTTCCCCCTCTCGTACTCTCCCCTCTCATTGCAAGAGATCGAGTTGACAAGGAACCCTACCAGATAGATCCTAGACCACCCTACTAGATATCGGAATAAGTAAATACGAGTGTCTTTATTGAAAACATTATTCATAATCAGTCATTATCGAAATTTTTTCATTTTAGATTTTTAAATTTTTTATTACGATTTTGAATTTCAAAAATGCCAGAATATATTATTTTTTACATTTTTGTGCTAGGAAAGTTGGTTTCACTAACTTCTAAAACTAGGGAGACTAAATTACGTGTTAGACCTAATGTATACAACATTCTATGTAAACGCCAAAGAGATTTTCTTTGTTTAGCAAAATTACAATTCGTTGGTCATTTTTTTCTACAAAAAGGGTTTTATTTCATGTAAAATATTATCAATAAATATTATTATACAACAAAAATGCTTATTGTGTACTTATTTCTACCAAAAACCTCATCAAATCCGACCCGACCGTACCATCTATTTCGTCTCAAACCACTGTACTGTTTGAGGGTTAAATTTAGCTGAAAGATGGGACTGTTTCTAAGATCTCACTGCCTTCTAAAGAAAATTATTTTACTGCTGTAATTTTATTATATTTTACAAAAAATGGCGCTAGCTTCCATTATAGTTCTAAGCCGCGGAAATAGGAAGAAACATTGAACTCTTGTTAAAACCTGACACATAACAAATAAAAAACGTTAAATATCCTTTATATAGCTCAATCAAGTGAGTTCTTAAAGGACAAGAGGTAAGTCATTGAGATCCTTGAATTATCGATAACACACATAGATTAGAAATATTTCATTTTAAATACTCTCCTTTCGGCCGAAATTATCTCGAGCTCTTCAGCAACCTATTAATATTGGGTTTTCCATTTAGTTTTGAACTGTCTAGTTTAGATTAATTTTAACGACCATCAACTTTTTAAACGATCATTAAGTCATATTTATGATCATATTACATATCGAAATAATGTTCTAAAAGGTTTTGCTCTATAACATTATGTCTTTTATCTGTTACGTATCATATATGGCATGTCATAGTTTTCCCGCGGACTTGTTATTGGATATCCCGTTATTCACTTGATTTATGATTAATGATAATTGCAATTTTTTATTGGAAATAGAAAAGGGGTTTTAGCGGTTAAAAATGCGCAATAAATTCATTTTTAAATTCGTACATACGCTTTTACGTTCCCTTATACATCATCATCTACTTTTAAAATTCTATTATAAACTGTATTATGGGTATTAATCAATGAAACTCTCCACTTTTTCATATCAGAAAAAGAAAAATGTATTATAAATTTTATCATTAATATAACGAATATGTATTATCTGTGAACATAGTCTCATCATTGAACTTGTATTTTTATGAGACAGTTTTCATATTAGATAAAGTCTATAAGTATTAGATAACTACAATATTAGATAACTCATTATTAGATTGACCTTTCATATTAGATTATAATTTTTTCATGTTAGATAAGGATAAAAATACTATACATCTTATGAGTAAAAAAATAATTATGCGTTATCTATAATATTGTCTCTTCTTTGAACTTGAATTTATAAGAAACAATTTTCATAATAGATAAAGACTATCAATTTTAGATCTGGCAATATTAGATAACTCCATTAGATAAACTTTTCATGTTGCATAAAAAGCTTTCCTATTACATACAGATAAAGGTATTGTGAAACTTACCAGTAATATAATTATTATCTATAAATACTGGCTTTTCATTGGACATGTATATATTCCTACGGTTTTACAAATGAAATATTTTACGAAATGTAAAAGGTAGGAACTTTACAGAAGATATTTCCCTTGTGCGATAAGCATCGACACAAATGTACAAATTAATACCTCTAAAACCTCCATTTATAGGAAATTTGGCAGTTTAATTAGAGGAAATGTGTTCATTGCTTCGTTTTGAAGCATCCATGGGTAATCATTATGCAAACAATAGGGTATATAAACATAGGTGAATTTTGTTTAAGATGTATAGTGGATACTTGCTGGGTATTTCATTCAATACATGCAGCAAAGGAATTTGCTTGACAATTTGAAGAGTTATGGACAGTTTGAAGGTAGGAGATATTGAAAAGACTGCCTGGATTTTGTATAGAGTTATACTGATTACTATACCTTATCAGATGGTATGAGAGGAAATTCTGCAGGAGGATTTGTGATGACATATCTCTTCGTGGACGCCTCGAAAGACGAGCTTGTGTCTCGATACCTGTAGAGACCGATGCAGAGCATTCCGTAAGTCTTCAGGGCTTTGACGAATAGCTCTCCATATTTACCACCTTCCTGCAATGCAAAAATTTTCGTTTCAATTTACTTGCAAAGATATTTGTACCACTGGCAGACAATTACAAGTCATTAGTTAAAATCATTTCAACTATTAATCAAAGGAGAAAAATTGTCAAGTCTCAAACTTTGGTAGGATCTCTTTACGCAATGATCTGGAAGGAAAATTTACTCATTTTATTCCAGGAAGAATTATGAAAGGCTGATATACAATTTTATACTTTCATTGTGGGCTGGCAATGGCAGATTACATGCCGTAATTAATTAAAAGCCGAAAATTGTCCCGCCACAAACTTTGGAATGATCTCTTTACATTATGATGAGAAATGAATTTTAACTTATTATCTACCACAAAGATGTTTTGAAAATTTAACATTAAATAGGGAATTCATCAGTTTTAAATAATATTTAATTGTAGTTTTTTGAAAATCTCAGAAATATTGTATGCGAAACCGATAAAAATATGTCAGATGAGGATTTCAGGTACTTTATGAATCTTTGATAAATAGTCCAGAATTCACTGGACTATTTTAAACTTTTTTCTTTGCTGGACTATTGAAAATGAATGCTTTCACTTCAAGGGATTCCTGCTTTCACTGTTTTATAAAAAATGCATTAACCCGAGAGTAGTCGCGTCTTTCTTGTAACTATAGTATAAACATTAGTTGTATTATCCAAAAAAGAAAAATATTTTTATTTTCATAACTTCTAATCTACATTAGGAAATTCGCATTGTTTTGCACATTCTACACACAAAATAAACGTATGTTCTTTGCAGATATACAGACTACATTGTTCACAAAATTGTTTTGTTTTTCGATTTTGCTTTGTTGTGCAAAAACTACACCTTTCAGTTTTTGGAGATCGAAGAAATTTTTTTGGGGGTTCACCACAAAATTCTCTGATCTTTCTTTTCAACGGGTTTGGCAATGTTGTTATCTGTTTTCTTTCATTTATATGCTCTCTTAATAAATCTAAAGCCAGTTCTTTCAAAAAATAGCCACAAACTACCTTTTTTCCAGTATTTTTTTGAAAAATAATTTGTGCATTTATTCCCGCAATATTCATCAATGAAAAAAACACAGTAAGCGGCCACCTATTACTTTTCCTTGCGACAGAATAGGAACCTTTCATTTCATCAACTACATCAACGCCTCCTTTTGTAACATTATAATCATTTATAATATCTGGCTTCATTTGCTGTGAATCTTCTATCGCAGTGTCGTGATGCATTGAAAAAATGAGCAATACGGAAGCATTTTTCTTGGGTACATAAGACACTAATGTTATGTCTCCGTAAAATCCAAATGTGCTTGACAGAACTTTTCGACTTTTTGACGGCAGAAATTCTTTGGGGATTTCTTTTTTATTTTTTCTTAATGTCCCTATCATTGTAAGATTGTTATCCTCTAAAAGTGATTTTACTAAAGGAATTGATGTGAACCAATTGTCCATTGTCACATTTCTTCCGGTGCCTGATATATGCGCAATTAGACGTTTGACAACGTCATATGGAGAATTGCTCAAAAGAAAGGGTCCATTTGGTTGCTGACCAGCATAAATTTCTAATTTGCTAACATAAAAGTTTATAGCATCAACCATTGCATATATTTTGATGCCATATTTAGCTGGTTTCGATTTCATGTATACACGAAATGAACAGCGACCACGAAATTGTTTCAGCATTTCATCAATAGTGACGTATTCACTCAAAGTGAAGTGCTTTTCGAAAGCGTCATTTATTTCGGAAAATATTTCCCTGATGGGGGCTAACCTATCTAATGCACGCCTTTCTTTTCTGCTGTTCATATCGTCAAACCGTAAACATTTCAATAAAAATCGAAATCTCCGTAAAGGCATTGTTGATTGGAAAACATCGACACCTGTGCCATCATCGCTCCATAAATCTGTTAAATTTTGATGGGATGACTTCATAACCCCAGCAATATAAAGAATTCCTAATACTGCTTTTAGTTCTGTTAGGCAGGTTAATTTGCAGTCTCTTTCTCTCGAATAATTAGGCCGTTGACATTTTATATAAATATTTGTATAATTAACAATTTTCTCTAAAATGTTATCATTGAAAAATAGTTTCCAGGCATCTAAAACTGTCTTTGCATCTTTTGCACTGTTACGAACTCCTGCAGGAGTTTGAGAAACTCCTGCAGGAATTTGAGTCATGGTGTTTGAGAAACTATGTTGTGTTGTCTCCGTCGCACATTTGATCTAGGAGAATTCTTTTCCCATTTGGTAAGATTATCTTTACCAATAAAAAATTCGGACGACGATATCACACATCCATTTTCTCCTACTTCATTATCTGATTCTTCAACATCACTTTCCTCATCCTCGTTTATATCTAAGAATTTTCTTCCTCTGATGAACTGATTTCATCACTAATAGAATCCTCTTCTAAATTATCAAACAGTTCTAATGCTTCCTGAACCGTTAAAAATTTTTTACGAGACATACTAAAAATAGTTAAATTTTCTTTTAGCAAAAGAGCAGAGAGAAAGACAGACTAAAGTCTACTGATCAAACTACGCTTACTGAGAATCCACGATTCAAAGAATCAAACTTCCCTCCCAAGGAATTCGCGGAATGGGAAGGGGAAAAAATGAGCGACAAAGCTGCTCGCACCGCGGTCTTTCAGACCGATAAGAAGTTTAGAATGCAATAAAATTCTGAGAAAACACAGGAATAACTTGCAATTTTAGGACACAACAGGGCTGACAGTCAAGGTCAGCTACGCGTAGTTTCTCCATTGTACCTTTAAGGGGAGATGGGTTACAGAAAGATAACTGATTTCGGCGGCAAACAGACCGACGCGCGACTACTCCCGGGTTAAAATTACTGAAATAGAACATTGTGAAGTAGTTTATCTAGCTTCTTTTATAAGAGTATTAAGTATCCCGATGTTGTATGTCGGTACAATGTTTCATCTTTCAAAGAATTCACCTCTGTACCATTTTAGCCGTAATTAAAAAACAAACAATTTAAATACTTTCAAGATCTCATTTAAGCAAAGTTTTCAAGAACTAAGAAAAATGGAAGATAAAGCTAACTCTTAAATCAGATTACAGTCAGTGGCATTGAAAAACATTGTTGCTAATAGTTAAGTGTGTTAAATAGTTAATTGTGTAAAACTGTGCTAAATAGTTAACCGTTTTAAACTCATTACTCATTCCTACTGTGGTATAGTATTTTACAAGAAATAATAGTCTTTACCAAAAGTTGGTAAAAAGAAATGGTTTAAAATAGGAGTTATCGAAAAACTTGACTATTTTTAAAACGTTTAGAATAAAATGATTAAAGAGCAGTTGAGACAAAGTAGCTTATAAGCTATCATTATCTAGTAAAGTTGGTCCCCCCTTCTTCCCCATTCGATGGGGTAAGGGCACAGAATTCTTCCCAAGATTAAGAAAAACAACCAACATAGCTAAGCCTCCAAATCTGAATTATTAATTATGTTGACTTTTCAATATAAAAAAATAACACCAAAATAAAAAACCTCAAATAAACAATATATTGTAGAAACACAATAAAATAATGAAACATAATACGTTTTAACAATTTTAAATTACAGTAACAACAGTGTATGCTAACAAAGAGAGAGAGAATCAAGAAAGTTCTCGAATATTATGGGATGAAGCACAAGTACTGGATTTACAAAAAAGAAAATTTCAAAACACAACTATCTACAATTCAGTACAATATGGGGGAGTAGTGTCTTTCATAAACATCCTTCTATACCACATACTTATCATCTGAAAGTCCAAAACTCCAATAATTCTAGCAGCAAGCTGCATGGTATGTAAAAAACTTTTTTATTACTTTGAGTGAACCCACGAATAAACAAAACCATGCATAATAAACCACGGAAATCCAGATTCGCCTGCTCTTTTAAATTCCAAGAAGATATTTTTTGTATTTCCTGCCGGCCATCAAAATTCCGACTCACCCCGTAACTGGCGAGGGGTCCGTCAGAGAGGGAGATTTGTCCAACTCTGCACCTGTCCCGATTATTGAGAGATTCCGGGGTGCTGTATCCGCCCCTCAGTCCGGCTCCTTCTGCGAGAATAAGCTCCAGTTCTGGAGTAGCACCACCAGTGATTAGAGAACGAATCAGCGTTAGAGCGTTGGCATTAAAGTACGTCTGAAACAAAAGATAGACACTTTTTAGTACTTCGAATGTACGCTTAACATATTACCTGTTATATCCACACTGAGGCAAAAGAAACTGAAGTGCGCAGGAATAACAAATTAGTCACAAAAACTTAAAAGAATAATAATGAGAAAAAAAATTGGAAAGGATTACGGGTTTTTTGAGTGATAAAAGCATGCTGGTATTTTACGTCTAATATGTTGAACAGCCTCATCTAGTGACAAATTAAGTGATTATATGGCGTACCATGGAGTATTACAGCAATCAAAAAACTTTTTACGTTAGATATCAAACATTCTGGAACTGATAGTTTGTACTATTTGTTCACTCCTATTCCAGAATGTCTATAATATATAACTATTTAACGAAGTCCATTAGTTCCACATAAGACAATTTGTAATAAAATTTCTTCAATTGAAAAGCAACCAAAGTTTTAAAGCTTAATAAATAAAAAAAAAGGTTGAAAATCTTTCTCTAAATTTCTGTTTAAAGGAATACGAAACATTAATCGTGTAAGTAAATTCTTTTCGCTAAAGTGAAAAGGAGTTTATCATTTGTAACAACTCCATTCCCCACACCAAATTTTTTTCACTCTTAAAAAAATGGTCAATGCTGGACTAAAGCACCACCTCTAACCTCCTGGGGATTATATGTAAAACATTGAACTACCTTGCCCTATCGTTAGTCAGCCTCACATTTGCCACATTCCAAAAGAAAGACTGATGTTTCTTTGCTTTGGATAAGGAAAAGTACAATCTCTAGAGCTTCTCTAGATAGTGGTAATAAATATTCCTAAAATAAGCCCTGGAATATAAATGTAGAGATCATATGCCTCTACGCGTTTTCTTTTTTTAACAAATTTTTGCTCTTGCATCATGATATGTGAACAATTTTCTGGTCTACCTATATTTATGTTACTGTTATTGGTGATTTGTTTGGAGTTTTGGTTCCATTTCAAGACGCTGCTGAGAGCCGTTTTTGATTTAGCGGGAATGTCAAGTTCTTTACCCCAGTTCACCAGAACATTCGTGTATCTTCCGTTATGAAACTGAGTGACTGATTTCTTCTAACTTTCCACTGGAAGTCGTACAGTGAGTTTTGTCGTGGGTTATTTCTATCGAATAGTTTAGAGTTGGACAGGCAGGGATCTAGGCAACTGTTCCTGAACGACAGTGGGACTCTACTCGATAACTTCTGAAGATGCGCTTGTAGGATGCTCTGATTTCCTTAATGCCGCCTTACATTTCGCTAGTAACATTTGAAGTAGAGGCTGTAACTGATGGTGTTGATTTTATTAAGCCGAGTCGTTTGTTAAAACCGCCCAGCATGAGAGAAATCATCTCGAAACTAAAATCCGTTTGTTACAACTAAATTTTTTTAAGGATGCCTCTATTGTTTAGGACAATTTTCACATATTTCTGCTGGTAACTTTCGCTGAACGTACGATTCAACCTTAATAGTTGTATGGATAATGCGTCTCTGAATTTTTGTATATTATTAGTAGGTTGTGAATTTTCTCATCTAGCAGCTAAGTTTTGACAAAAGCCATAACTTGTTTTCAAGCATTTTGATTACTTTGAGTTCAATGTATTCAAAACAAATAGCCCCAAAAATCTGAAACTGATTTAAATTTTCGGTTCTGAATGTTAGAAATGTTTATTAATAATTCAGAAATTGCTCAAGAATCCCTGACACTCCGAGTGTAAGACCAAATGTTCCACAAGTTAGCTCCACTAGTTTAAAGAGACCAGTACAGCATATTACTTACGGTACTCATGAGGGAGTCAAGAACGGAGACCGCAAACGCTGTTCCGCATGCAAAAGGCTGCGTTAGGTAGAGTTCTGTGTCTGGATCATCGTCGTCATCTTGATCGAGGAACTGCACATTCGTATCATTGACTGAAAGATAATTAATTTTTATGAATTCATTATCTGCAGTGTGAATTAGAACATCATACTTTTAAAGCAGTCAGAGTAATCTAGTTATTGAAGTGAAAGAGTGATACATCAGATTTTAAATAAATTAGAACAAGAACGTGAGCACACAGAGGTATACGTTTGTCATTAAATTATGCTTAGCAATGATTTTTTTGCCAACGTGGCAGGTACTACTGAAGACATTCGTCTATACGCAGCGCGATATTTGACAACCAATTTATAAGGTGGCCACTTTTATTTCTGGGCCAAGGTTCACAAAAATTGGAGTATTTCGAAATGGAGACAAGTTTTGTTCAGTGACGAAAGACGATTTTCTTTAATGTCTGACAAACCTGCCCACGTTTGGCTTAAAGCAAAAGAGAGCATAAATCCAGACTGCCTGGTTCGTACAGCAAAACACCCAGAAAGCCAAATGGTGTGGGGCTACATGTCATATAAGTCAACTGGACGACTCCATTTTGTACAGGGAACTATGAAGAGTGGTCAGTATATTAGTGTGCGGAAGGATCGATTGCTTCCTAGTGCTCATGACATGTTCCCAAGTTAGAAATGGATATTTCAGCAAGACCTAGTACCCTGCAATACATCGAAAAAGGCAAGAAAAGCTTTAAAATTAAATTAAATTTCATAAGAGCTCAATTCTGAACTCTAAATTGAAACATTCCTTATTTTAGGTTAAGGTTGAATTTGCAAAACATGGTATTAATGTTCTCCCATGGCCAGGAAACACGCCAGATTTAAATCCTATTGGGAATTTATGGAGTATAATTGAAAGGAAATTATCTCAAAATCGTCCCAGAACAAAACGATAGCTTCAGAAAACAATAATTAAAATTTCGCACCATGAAATACCGAAAGAAGTGTTGCAATATATATATATATATATATATATATATATATATATAAGAAATAAACATAGTCTCATTTTAAATTTAAACTCATTTAGTATTAGATCTATGATTATATAATTTTAGGCTATGAAAAAAAAATACACCGGGCTTTTTTGGGGGGGAGGGGGAGCAATTGCCCCTACTGTCCCCCCCCCCCCCTTGGAGCAGCCAATGGAAAGGGGGAGCTGCAACCCATCGTCCATCGCCAGTGTCATCGTTTGTTCATAAAAATTCTTCTGTGATTGTGTGATTTATGTTTCTATTTTCTTGTATTCATGTGTACACCGGACTGGGGTGTGACGTATAGAAATCCAACCTCTCTTCAGTCAATGGCACCCCCTCTTATGCGGATAGTGCTACTACCCGCAGACACGACAACAAACAAGCAACATTCTCTCTATATATTATATGGGGTGACAACTGAGAAACCTCGATTCTTTCGCCAGAATTCAAACTCTGGTCTCACCGTGGAAGTTGACGTAAGCTAACTACCATACGATGTGAGCGACCAAACACCATCATTTTAGTTTACACGCTTACTAGACCATAATATCATATTTGCTGCCAACATATTACACAAAGCACAACCCATATTTATATTGAAAAGAAGTTGAGACACAAAGATTTTATTTTACTGCCACTCTTCGATCGTAGAAAAGTAAACGATAAAAGTATTAAGTCGCCATGAATGCATGATTTAATCTAAAATTTCTTATGTTCTTTCTCTTTGAATTGCGGATTTTTCCAAATTAAATGATTTTTTTCTGTAGTCAGACTTTATTCTTTTTTGCAAAGCTGTAAATTACGTAATCTTTCAGGAAATAGTTCCGAGTGTCTGCAACACTTATGTGGTTAAATGCATAATTTACTCACGAGAGTTTTAAATTCTGAGAGAAAGTTGGAATAATACTATTGTTTTTTTGCCTACGATAAACAAGATTATCTGTTGTTTATGAACTAAGCCCCTTGCTATCTATTAATAACTAAATAAACAAATAAAAATTTAAAGATATCATTTATTATTCCTAATTAACCCTATTCGTTAAGTTGTAGGAAAGATAAAAAGGATTCCTTACTTACACACACACACACACACCCAAAAAAAATACCGAACTGTAGCAAAACAAAAAAAGGAACGAACTGTAATTTTTATATATATACTGGAATACTATTTTTTATAGCAAATAAGAGAAAAGGCGTTTCGAGTAGGACATCGTTTTTTTAAAGAGTGAACTGGGATCTTAGAGACTTATAAATTCTAAAATTAATTTTCTAATTCAAAAAGCTTTCAAAAAGTACTAAACAACACCATATATGATAACAATAACACTAAATGGTATCAATTAAAAAAAGGAAGGCAATTTATTTTCCTTTCATATTCCCAAGAAATAACACAATATATGTTAACTAGAATACTAAATGATATCAATTAACAAAATAAAGAAATGTTATTTATTTCCCTTTTATATTCCCAAGAAATAACACCATATGTGTTAACAAGAATACTAAATGATATCAATTAACAAAATAAAGAAATGTCATTTATTTTCCTTTTATAATCCCAAGAAATAACACCATATAGCATAACAAGAGCACTAAATGATATCAGTAAAAAAAAGAGAAGGAAAAAAAATTCCTCTTATTCTTCTTTTATATACTTATGAAATAACCCCGTACATGATAATAAGAACACTAAATGATATCAATTATTAAAAATAAAGAAATATAATTTAATTTCCTTTTATATTCCAATGAAATAACTCGATGTATGATAACAAGAACACTAAATGATATCGTTTAAAAAATAAAGCAACACTATTTATTTTCCTTTTAAATTGCATCACAGCAACTAGATGTAGGTTCTTTACCAGCTAGACAAAAATATATTTCAGAATCTGTTCTGATGGGTTTCTTCTTTAATATTATATCTCAAACGATGAACACAGCTCCTACTGAGTGAGCACAATTGACAACATGCGGCGTTTCATAACCTTATAAAAACAACACCACGACGTATAAATAGACTTGAATGTAAATTTCTTTCATACCTAGCTCTGTGATGAGAGGTACATTAGTTCCATAAACGGAACCTCTCCTCTGTAGAACGATCGGACTTCCCAATGGCGACATTCCTTCTCGTCCAGTCTCATCTGAAAATTATTTACGAAAATTATGCAGAAGACATTTTAACATTTTTTGGAGTGGAATATGAATCTAATGAAAAGTACATGTGTCTTTAAAATTTTCTTATAATAATAGAATAAATGAAGAGAGCCATAATTATAAATCTTTAGTTTTATACGACCTTAAGTTTAAGAAATATAAGGCCCAGTGGTGCAACCACGGGAATATTCTTCTCCCACCCTCCCAAAGGGGTAGAAAAATCGCTGAACAAAAATGCAGTCTCAGTGTAAATTTTCATTACCTTCAAAAGTAAAATTTCGCCTTCACAAACAAAAATCCATTCTTGGAAGAAATTCTGGTTGCGTCAATGCTAAGTAACAGCACAGTATTTGCATGTATTCAGAGTTTAGAAGATTAACAAAACAGTTTGTAAACTAGTAAAGTTTATGTACACTATTTTTAGAAAACTGTACCTAAAATATTTCGGAAATGTACATAATTAATAAAAATTTAAAGAAAAATACTTAGAAAATACAAACATAAGGTTAGGTTTTTGCTGGCAGAATCGAAAAAACAAGCTATATGGCTTTTATCAAGAAATTTAAGAGAATGGTTGGTATATCAACATATTACAACAAATTATAAGTGCAAGTTGTAACGACATAAAGGCGTTACATTTTATTCCGTCCATGATAAATTCTGTCTCGGTCTTTATATGTTGATTATTTTCTAGACTCTTTTTCCGTCAACTCTCCAGGCAGAATGACGTCACACACTGTAAATACTTTAAAGTGAAGCGTAGAAAAAAATGAGAAACTGACCGAGTACTTACATAACTTTATAGTGTGAAGTTGCGTTTCTGTTGGGCACTGTCTACCTTTCAGCGAACATATTTAGATAAAAGTGGTCTAAGAGTGCACGCACCCATTTACGGTTCGGACTGTTTCACTTCAACTTTGCAATATGTCGCATAAGATGAGCTACATATTATTCGTTTAGTGTTCTCAAGGTACAATTTTTGTCGTGCAAAAACGATCGTAAGTTTACTAACCAAATGAAAGTCATTTTGAAGTTGAAACAAAAACCATATTTTTACATTTTATCATTCTAGTTGTTTAGCAATGAAGTCACAGGCTGGAATTGGTGGAAAAATCATTACAAAATGTCATTAGGTATACAGAAATAATAAATTGTATTTATCAATTATTATAAAACGAATTTTTATGGTTAAAAAACTGTTATGTTACTGAATATCTGTTAAAAAAAACTACCACATATAAGAATTTATTCAAGCAAAAACTTTTATTTTTTAAGGATTTTTAACGATATATTTTATAATTCTTATCTCATAAATTTTTCTCATATCTGATAGTCTAACGCAAAGAAACTTTATAAAATCGTGGAAATCCAATACAAAAGACATATAAAACTTTTCAAAAGCAGTTGGAAAGTAAAACGATATTGGACATAGCCCTTCGGGGATTAATATTGAATTCCGGAACGGTTGTAAACTGACTGTAGTCGAAAGGAAGGATGGGGGGTGGGGAATGTAAGAACTTATGAAAGTTAAGGAAAGTTTTTGAAAAAATAAAACGTTCTCAAATATCTGAAACTGGCAATCTTTGTCAACTTTCTACGCAGTGATGAAGATTTTAGAAAAAAAAGTATTAATACTATTATTGATAATTAGCATCTTTTTGCATTAAAAGTTGAAATTACATTTATATTTTGAGATTTTTCTTTCTAATATTCCCGAGCTATAATTTTAGATAGTCTAGTAACTTTTGATTTTTAAAATTGCGCAGATAACTGATTCCCGGAATTTAAAGACGCAACTTCCATTCATATATGAGTGAAAATATTTTCAGGTTGAGATTAATACATGATACCAAACGTATCAAAGTTGAAAATTTCTGGCGTTTTATTTCCTTTTTAGAGCTCTATCCGATTTCTTTATTCATAGAAAGACTTATCAGAATCATTTTACTTCACTGCCATTTTGGAACTTTAGAGATGAAAAAGAGGAAGAGATCAAGACAAAAACTGTTTTAAATATTTTTTTTTACTTTGTTATTCTTTTTTATTCTTTTTTACACATTTCGTTTATTAAAATTTAATTATTTACGTTTAGAAACTTTTTTCCTAAAATAATGTAATATATTAGGTTTGCCATTTTAAAGTTTAATAATTCAAGGTAACAAGGAAATATAGACATCTATATCTGCTTTGATGTGTAAGTATGAAAAGTATTACACACAATTGAATACAGGGCTTAGTTGCCATATTTTTTCTGTCGTAATTGCTAAACAATTTTGTTTCAACTTATAATGGAGTTGAGCAATATTAAACTAAGTATGTCTGTATATTTTACTATTGGTTTTCTTTATATAGGTAGTGTCTCCATATTAATACCTCTTTCGCAGCTTCTTCATTAGTTAGGAATATGATACTCTACAGGACATTCCATAAAGAATCTTTAAGCTGTACAATTAATGAATTTTAAAAATAATTTTGTAAAAAATGTAATGAATTCTTTCAAATTTGAACTTAATTTTCTTTTCGATGGTTAAATACAAAGTGACATCCTGAATTCAGTATTTGTAAGAAATGTAAAAGTTTCCTCGACTTTTAATAATTGACATTTTATTTCCTTAACATAATGCATTCGTGGAAACTTTCGGGTTCAAATATTATAGATGTCAGAATTTTAATATTTAATTGATTAAATAAACACCAAGTTACTTCCAATGCGGTCCCTTATAATCCAATTTTCTCTAAGGCTGTTTGAAACAGCTACGTGAAACTAATTTTATATTTTTGACAGGACTGTCTCGCCAAGTTCCCTTTGTGAGTGTTTCCTTATTTTGAGTTGACAACAGCCGTATTTCGTTTGTGTTATTTATTTTCTTGGCCCTATGAAAATATGTCACGTTACATCTCGTCCAAATGCAGAGGTAAGCGCTTAGCTAAATAAGTAAAAGTGAAGACGGATAGGTAAGAATGGAACGATGACACAAGAAAAGAAGTGGGAAATCGGAGAGATTAAGGTTCGGATCAAACAGTGCGTACATCTTTAAGGTTCATAACAAGCTGCTTATACTGTGTCTCTCTGTTTTGTAATCCCCGTGGTTACGTTAAAAGTCATCACGGGATGTCATCAGGTCGTATAACTGTATTAAATTAAGGTAAATTAGTTTTACATACAGAACTTCGTATTAATAGTATTTGAAGTAAAAGTAAGTCATGTGATAACCTCTCTTCACCATTCTCCAATAAAATAGCGATTTTCACACACTGCGCCATCTGTTATTAATGAAAGAAAATATTTTTATGACTATAAACTTTACTCGGCTATGTCGAGGCAAAAAAAAAGGTGCGGATAATACGCGGCTGCCCGTATTTCACGTCGAGGAATCTTCAAAATATTTACTGCATAATCCGTGGATTATAGGCAGGAAATTATGATAATTAGATGCGTACCAACGCAAACTAGATATCTTAATTTCGCGAAGACCTTTACTTAAGAAAAGTACTCACGATGCGTTAGAACTCCAATGGTGTCGTCGAAGGTCATGGCCTTGATGTTTAGAGATGCTAGGATGGCCTCCTTGTCCGCTAGCGTCGGATCTTCCGAGCTGGGAATTTTCGCCGACAGGATCACACACATGTCGCACAAATTGATGTTCACGGCACGCATGTCTGCGCGGCTCAGCGGCGAACCCTGCGAAAGACACAGAATCCCATTTCATCAATCGGTCTGTCTCGGACGGAACGGAAATTTCTCTAAATGCGCGCTCATTACTCTGTGATCGATTCCACCCATTCATCAGATGGAGTGAGGCTTGAGCTGCGCGTGGGCGGACAAGGTACGTCTGGAGATCGAATTCGAACAGAAATCGGCACTGGAGTCGAGACAAGGGATTTTTTGGGGATGTTTCGATGATTTGGAACAATTATCGTTCTTATTTAGATTAGAAACAAGAAATTACTCAACTCGATAGTATATTGTTGTCGACAAGCTGTAAAAAAGTTGTCAGTAATGGTCAAATATAATATATAGTTCGGATGAGAGGTGAAACATTGCTGTAGTGATCGCTGTGGAACCGGGACAGTATCTGTTAAACAGAGGTAGTTTCATTAACGTCTGGAAAAACAGGGATGATCTTTTGGATGATGTGGTGGTAAACTAAGATTATACTATTTTCTACGAACGGTAAAAAGTCGTTTGCAATGGCCAAATATAATATAAACTGTGGTATAGAGAATGAAATACTTATATAGCGAACGCCAAGTGTCCCAAATAATATTTCTTAAAAATAGACTACTTCATCACCATCTGAAGCAAAAGGCATGTTGAAATGCAGCAGTTTGTATCCGCAAATCAATTGTGCGGTGAATTGTTTAACGAAAGTTCTATACATTTCACATTGAACCCTAAAAACAATGAAACTTATATGAATAACAATATATAAACTAGTATATAACCCCCGCCAAAAATGACGGAATGTTGATCAGCGTTTCAAGAAGTGATTCATCATTTTCATCGGGCATTGCTGAAAACTGTACTTAAACAGCAGTAAAGAACAAAACAAAACTGAACTAAATCAAAACTAAACCAACACTGCTTCAAAAATGAATGACTCACCACACAGCAGGCATTGCTGAAAACGATACTTAAACAGCAGTAAACAACAATAAAATAGAACGTGAAACACTATTTAATTAACATTAAAATTAAACATTAAAAATGTAGTTATTTAAATGGAATATGAAAAACCATGGAGTAGAGTTAATTCGAAATTCAAGTGAATGACTCAATTGAATAAATGATTCTTTTCAGTGGATATTTTAATTTGAAGATATTTCAAAAACTAAACGGTTTTAAGCTAGGGTGTTCACTTGAAATTTTCATATTTTTTAATGGGCTTTCAAAATGTGTAACTTTTGTGGTATTATATTTCAAGAAAAATTTCAGAAAATGGCGTCGCAATGTTAAGATGTTCCCAACTTGGTCCGTCCCGGAATGGTTACCTACACTTTTTCTACTCTAGGCTTTTATATAAGTAAAGATAATAAAAATTTATTAATCTTGGAATTTTACTTTGGCAACACAGAATATTTTATAACTTTCTTAGAAGTTAAGAGTGTGCTTGAGATATATAGTTTGACTTGACTCTAGTAGAATGAGATGTAATCTATTAAATAAAATTTGATTTGGCGTATGTGACAGCGAATTTGAAATATCATTTCAAAATTGAATCTGAGATATCATGCTAAATTTGCGATATCTGAATATATCGTTTATGACAGATAAATGGTAGTCCCAGACTCGGGAAATCTGAAATTACACTGATAAAAAACAACAGCAAAAATATGGATATATTTTTCTCCTGAAATTTCTTAGACATAGTACTATGAGAGACTTTCGTTCATTTTGGCAAATATTTTAGTTTATGATAAATCAGAAGCAATCAAATATGCAGCTTTTTGTTAGCATTCTTGACTGAAATGAACTATCGTAAACTTTCACGATCTCTTGGAATATTTTACTTTTGTTCGTTTTCACAAAGATTTTGTCTAACGCCTATTCTCGAGGTGAGTTCGGGCTCCGTTTCCTAGGTCAGAGCCTGCCTGTGTGCGGAGGTCCTTTAAGTCAGTGCTCCCCAACCTTTCTATCGCCGCGGACCGATCAACGTTTGATAATTTTACCACGGCCCGCTGAGGGAGGACGTTGATTGTTTATATTTTTGATTGTTTTGATTTAATAATTGATGTTATTATAATATTGATGTATAAATGATGTTACGTTTATTTATTGTTCAATAAAAAACTCGTTTTATTTATTTATTTGTTTCGTTTCATTTTCTTTCTTTCAGGAAAGAGCAATTATTTTCAATTTTATGACTGCAATTTTAATTCATAATCTTGAAATGTTTAATGAACAATAAACTAATTTAAAATAGCTACAACATTTCTTCTGTTACAAAGGTATAAATTAGCACAAACCCGACAAAGTCACACAAACCCGAGAGAAATACACCACAGTAAATAAAATGGAAATAATTTAATGTCCCTTGGGCGGCGCGGTACCATTTGATCCGCGGAACGGCACCGATCAGCGGATCAGGGGTTGGGGACCACTGCTTTAAGTGATCTTCCCTGAGCCCGAAATATGGGGAGAGCCCTAACCGAAACTTAGTCTCTTGCAACTAGCGTATTCAACATTACAGGCTTCTAAGACGGCTTTTCCATAACCTTTTCTCAGTTTGAAAAGCGGTTTTGACAGCTTTTCACAGTATTCAAGTTTGGCAATCGGAAATGTTTTAAAGGAAATGTGTCAGACTCATTTGTAATATAAACTAATAGATGTAATATTTGAGCAAAAAATTAGCAACTCAAAGTCTGTCACAAAGAGGGTTGAAAAGTAAGTAACTCTGTTTAAGACAATAATAATAACTCTTAAATCATCTAATACTTTTTAATATCGAAGTTTATTTTTGTATATATTTTGAATTATTTCAGAGTACTCTACTTTTTTTTAACTCTGCCGTTATAATTACTTCCGAGCCGGAAATTAAAAAATATATATAGAGAAAGAGAGCCGTTCGGAGGTTCGACACGGGCTCACCCATCTCACATCTACAGAAGGATGGAACTGTAATGAGACTGTGATAACAAAATCTTGAAAACTCGCCGATCATTGGCTGGGCACAATGTTATACATGTAGTCTTAGATATTCATTTTCTTTAGTAACTTTCTTTTTAAATTAAACAGATAGATTTTATTTAGTTATCATTAATTCTTATTAAAGAGCCCATTTCAGTTTAAGATAGGTTATAAATAAGAAAGTCAAGTAAAACCTTAAAGTTTAATTGATTCCAATTTTGCGTAAAAAATAAAATATTTGCCAAAACGGGCGAAAGAATGTTAAAGCATTATGTCAAAAAATTACTTTACGTCTGTTGTATATAAATCACTATATATATAAATATTATTATTTTAACTGTACATATTATTGCATTATCCAGTTCTTAGTGAAGTATTCGCAGAATCACCACTCGCCGCGAAAGGTTCCTTCAAATAGCATATATTCTTTACATGGCTGGATTAGATTAACCATAAATGTGAAGAGTTATAAATTACAGCTATTTCAAAACAACACTCCAGCGAACTGTGCAGTTGTCACCGTTTGTCGAGAAGGGAGCTGTTATCAGATTATGTCAGAAGATACGGCTTGTGTAGGAAATGCAGATCACTCTTGGTGATGGAAAGGAAATGAGATTGTGTCGATAAAAGAGACTCAGTCATTTAAAACGTAATGGGCAAAAGAGGATTAAGACATTAGCGCTATAAGCTCTATCGATTTCCTACGGCTTTAAACAGTGCTGTTGAAAATTAAGTAATGTTTTATTTAATCTTATTTCCTTGTCCTACCCTCTTAAATTGATCTCATATCTTAGACGCGTCAAGAACTTGAAATTATTGAAAATATGAAAACTGTTATTTTACGGGTTATCTCTGGTTAGCCAATTAAAGAACAGTTATTGTTAGAATTTTTTATTTATCTAGTAAATCAGTATTTTAGATTTGGATACCGAGTAAGTATTAGTCTTAGGAGAAGTTTGTTTTCTGTAGAAACCATCATCCGGAGGTTTACAATAATTTAATTTAATTTAATAATCTCGGAACTTCTCACTATGTATGCATGCATGTTACATTAGCTCAAATGAAACACGTGTTTCATCACCAATGTTAGGGAATCCACCAACTGAGTAACGTTCCTAACTATTGTAATATCTAAAATATATGCCTATATTTACCTAACTATTGTAGTTCATTTTTAACTTATGGAAGCGAAAAATTTTGAGAATAAGTACAAAAGTATTTAACATACACTAAATTCCTTTTAAAAAGCTTTTAATTTTAAGATTTCAAGTAAACATGTTTAATTATATAAAAAATGTTCTCTACTGTATAATGCCAAGAATTTAAACGTTGGGGATACCTTGAGGAACGTCTCTTTGGTCTGATTCAACGAACAGTATCCAAAATTCATTTGGGAATGGACTAATTAAATAGATGGGCTGCAAGAGAAATATTTCTCTTATGGAAAATTTTATAGGATCCTCACTGACTTTACGTTCATAGAGGAACGTTAAGATGGTAGAGTTAAATTGATTTATTTAGCGAAGAATCTCCCACGGACCTTTACTGAGCTTTACTGACACCTGTAAGGGCAAACAAAAATTGTTTTCAGAAAATGTTTTAACGAAGGCAAACAGCTAACAGGTAGTTTAGTGGTCAAATCCAATACTTGTTTAATTCTGCATCCCATTTCCTTTTGAATCATTAGGAAGATATTTCTTCTCATGCACTATGCCGTAAGAAACCAGATATCTGAGGGTGGATTTTACTCATGTCACATAACAGCATGTGTTTTAAGAATTTAAATTCAGTGATATAATCTCCCTTTATTCAGCATGTTTAACACTAGAGTTACCAAGCTAGCTAAAATAATTTGTTTTAAACAGGTAAATCTTAATTGTCTATAGTTTTTATCTGAAATTAGAAACACGTTCGATAACAGACACAAACATCTTAAATGAGGTATAAAATTACTCTGATTCCAATGTAGGATTTACATTATTTTTATTGAATCTTTGACACACATGTGGAAACACAATAGAAGTATAAGATCTGACACAATGTTCAGTTAACAAATAAAAATAGAAGCTCATTGCTTTTGCTCTATGGGAGGAAATATCGATTTCTTCAGACATTTTTAAAGGAGAAAGATTTTGCATATGTTGTTCTGACCTACTAAAATCATCTTATTTCAGCTTCTATTCGAACGTACGTGATTTCCGAATAACGGCATTTAGTAACATATGAAAAATACACATGGATTGCATCTATGAAAAAAAATCAAATTTGCAAAAAAGACATAATTTTTACAAATTTTTGCTTAGACAATAACATTCATAGGTAAGTATGACATTATTGGTACATGTATAGTCAGAATGACGTCATTTCCGTACGTTTCCAAATTTTCTGATGTTTAAAGCCTAACGTCTCTGAACACAGAGACGCGCAATACTGAGACAAATATTTGCAAATATCAATGATTGGTTATCCCACGTTTACTTGCAATTATTTTTAAGGAAAAGCTTTTTGATACTCGGTAATCTAGTAAATAAAAAGATTAGATTTCTCTACTGAATCCCTGGTTTCTCCAGCCGTAGAAAGGGACCTAAGTGTTTAGTTTATTTATTTTACAAACGCTATCCAGAGTTTGCATTTATTTATTACATTTTTAATGAGGGTTTGTGGTATAAAGGAACATTTCTCAGTAGAATTTAGTGATATAGGGAGTGGTAAGTTAACTTAGTCATATCAGATCTAACACTTTAAGTAGGAAAATTCTTAATGTTTTACGTTATTTCTATTTTAAAACTTCTATTTTTACGTTGATTTAAACATTTGTTTTTCTAATGCGGAAGCACTTGTGCAACATTCGCCTATTGTTATTCATCGCGAAATCTTGCTTGCTACTTCATTGTGGGAGTAAAATTTTAGGTGAGCCAGCATTGCTTCCTATGAGGGGACAATACGGTAAAGACCAAGCGCGACTTATACGGGATTGGAACCCAAGCCCACTGCATGGAAGCTCACAACGCTAACCACTGCACCATGTGGGCGGCAGTCTTTAATTAAAAAGAATGATTTATTTACGATAAATATCGCATTTATTTGATGCTGAAAACTGTAATAGTATTAACAATGACAGAAAATGTTTACTTAAAATGCAAGCCGAACCCAATAATATGAAATAAAGTATAACCCTGAATGTGCAATGCAATATTAAACATCCATACATTTCATTATAGTCACAAATATAAAAGAAAATGTAGGTAAAAATGTAGCAGAAAATATAAAAATTTACTGACGCTGAGGATAGATATCTTGGGTAGATTCTGTAACATCTTCCATTCTCTATTTAGATAGTCTACGTTGCCCACAATAACTACATGCTTCAACTCGTGATAGTGAAAATTACTGGCTCTTAGTGGCATCACAAGGTTCCGCAGACCAATCAGGGGAGAGTCCTTGTCGGCAAATAGACATAGCACAACGTGACCGTTCAGTACCGTCATCGCCGCTTGGTTACGATCCTGGATATGAGATAAAAAGATCGTATGAGAAAAGAAATATACGTAAGTATACTTTAGCTCCTCATAAGTAAAGGCCTATATTTGTGGGATCTGTGGTAATGACCGTAGTCAGACAGTCTGGATAAAAAGAGATGTTAGGAATTAGAGATAACTTGCGCTCAAAAAACAACAACTGTATTCTTTACTGATAATTAAAGCACTAGCTGAATACCCGTGATTCGCTACGGAGTGCATTAAAATTAAATACAATGGTCAATATATGCAATTATTGCCATAAAATTTTTTTAAAAATTAAAAAAATCTTAACGGATATTGTTATAGACAAAATAATGTGGAGGAAAATATTCAAATTAAATCTAATAGAACATGCTAAAGAATATAGTACAGTTAATATAATACAGTTTCAGGAACATTTCTTTTACTGTATTTTAATATTTTTTTGGATAATATCCAATCATCTGCAGCATTAGAAAGAAGAAAAAAATATTTTGTCTATTCCGTCGTTATGCACGTGACGCAAAGATAGTTTAAAGTATCACAAAATAGAAAAGAAACCACGTGATCAGCATTTAATAAATTAAATTCTAAAAATTAATCTTTGAAAATTCACCAAAAATCAGAAGGAGGTAAAGATTCGAAAAATATTTCATTTTAAAGGAATTTTTATGATCTTTCTCGTGATATAAATTTTATAACCCTCAGATTATTATTTTAAAGGCTAACTCTAAAGAATGTTACAAAAACAGCTTAAAAATTTAATTTTAAAAAATCTAAGAAGAATTTTTCGAAAATCTTTCTTAGTGCACCCCTGCACTATAAGAAGAATCGCCAGTTACGGAAT
This sequence comes from Dolomedes plantarius, assembly GCA_907164885.2. Taxonomy (NCBI): domain Eukaryota; kingdom Metazoa; phylum Arthropoda; class Arachnida; order Araneae; family Dolomedidae; genus Dolomedes; species Dolomedes plantarius. Next base: position 160,464,082 of record OU015498.1, on the reverse strand, counting down.
TGTTTTTTTATATATAGATTACTCCCATCTTTCCTATTACAAATAAAGGAAGAATTTCTCTCTCTTTTATTTTAAATGTCCTTTGAAGTACTCTAAATTTCCGATCATAATTTCACTTTATTTTTTTTAAGTTTTAATTCTTTTTTTGGCGGTGAACATCAAATGACTTGTAATAATTGAAGTAAAAAAAATTAACATTTTAAAAATATGTGCTCTTTATTTAAATGTCTACCTTCATATGCAAAAGATAATTCAAAAGTATGCATGGGCTAATCTGATATTAGTATAACACTGAGATGAAAATTCCCCATAACTCGACTTTATTATGGGTGATGATCTGCCATGTCTACTAATCGATCGCCTAACAAATGATCTACTGTGAGTCATGATCCTTTATACATTCAAAGACTGACCGCTTGGCTTGTTTCTGCTTAGTTGTTTGCAGTGAATTGTACATGCGGAAGTGACATGTTTAGGGATACGTAATTTTCGTATTTACGAAATAGATGCGAATAAATGCGAAATTTGCCGGTATGAGCGAAAAACTGAGAAAATTACTTTTTTACTACTTTCCGGCGAAAACTCGGTGACAAACGGCTTTTTAAGCGAAATTAGATAATAATAGTAATAATTTATTAACATAATTGCTTATCTAAGATCATCCACGGTCTTTAACTGAGAGATCTCACTTTCGAAATTTACTTCTTACTTATTGCTAAAGATTAGGAAGAGAATATGTAGACTACTACAATGTTAGCTTTCTAGAATTTTGATACTTACCTAACCAAGTAAGTAAAAATGTGTTTTTTTTAATAAATGTGAAAATTTTGAATTTATATATATATATATATATATACAGTGGAATCTCGATCGATCGTTTTCGGATCCATCGATTTTCCGTATGTGTCGTTCATTTTATCCAGTCCCAACGATCATATTGCTTTGTTATGTTTCCGCATCTATCGTTTTCCCGCAATTATCGTTCATTTCAATCGGTCCCTTGGAAAACGATAGATCGATATTCCACTGTATATATATATATATATATATATATATATATATATATATATATATATATTTGCGAATAAATGCGAAATTTTATATATTGTGATTTTTTGCGAAATTCCGATATTTTATATGCGAAATTTACGTATCCCTAGACACGTTCCCTTCCAAACGGCTAACAGTTCAGAAATACTTTATGGACAGGATAGAAAGTGAATCGACGGAAGAAAGAATTTCACGGTGCAAATCAATTTTGTAGTTCTAATCTATGCCATTTACGAATAATTGAAAATTATTAAATATATATGCGGAAAAAAATAAACGAATGTACATAAAATACCCAAAAATGTTACAAAAAGCTGAAAATGGAGATATCTTTTACAACTATGCTTTTTGTGTAGTTAAAAAATATTTTCCGTCCAAACTACATGTTTTTGTTTTCTCACTATTACATCAAATCACATTCCAAAATCCACAAAAATTGAAAATTGAAAATATTTACGGTTTCAAGGATTTTGGTTCAAGAATACTGACCTTATACATAGATAAATTGTGTTGGACACTTTTATTTGAATAAAGATTAAAATAAAATTTTGAAAAATCTGACTATACGGAATATTAAACAACATCTAATACCAGAATGCAGTCTTCTATTGATCGAGCTGGACACCAGTGGAACATCCCTGTTGAGTCATATTTCATCTCGGTTCTCTCGAAGTCGAAATCTTTTCCTTGGTCCTCAGCCATGATTCCGAAAGGTCGCTCTGTCACACTTCCTGAACTATTTCGACCTGTCGGCCTAGAAGCCGTACAAGGAATCATTAGTTACGCCATCCATCATGGATTGAATTAAATTTAAACATAGCTGGTTATGAAATATATGAAAAAAATCTTCTTAAATAATTAAACATATGTTCTCATTTTTAGATACTCTTTTAACGACCTCGGTTTAGTTTTTGATTAAAAAAAATTCTTTACAAATCAAAGGTATAATTTCAGAAATTATTTTAAGAAAAGGGAATTTTAAAACCTTTTTGTCCCTGTACTTTAAGTTTGAGTAACTCGTGTTACTTCAGTATTTTTAAAGTATTTTTTAGGTCTACTTAAAAATTATATGGATTATTTTTCTATTTTTTTCATTTAAGAGTTAGGTAGTGTATAATGCAAAAATAATTTCAGACTTAAAATTGCAATAATATATGTCTCTGTACATTTTCAATTTAAAGTTGTACCATTTGATTTCTAGAAAGCTTTATACTTGCATATATATAATAATATCTTTTATACTCTGCAAAAAGACTTCTGTAAAAGTTTTTCGTTTTAGAATAATGATTTATATTTGCAGAAAATTCGGTTATTTTTTTAAAATTGCTTGAATTTTTCAATGAATTTCAGCAACTAATACTTATAGATGTAACGGAATACGACAGCATAATTATTTTTAAAATATTAATAGTCATCTACATAATATGGAAAGAATAAAGACAAGTTTTTGAAGGTTGTTTTTTCCCCATAGTATATAATTTCATTTGCGTAAGTAATGCATAGACCGAGTTCGAAATGAATTAAAGTTTTGCCTCTGATGGATTCCAAATTTCCATTTGTAAACTAGAATATCTGCTATTAAATAACTGAGCATTGAATTAAAAAAATGTAATTTTATAATTTTAAAAGATTCCCTGTCAGTCATATGAAATAAATTATATCGCTAAACAAGATATACTAAATTTATTTATATATTTTTAATTTCATCCCTACAGAATTGCATAATATTATTTTAAGAGACAGGAAATAATTACAATTTACAGTCATTGGCAGTAAAAATCACAGAAAAGGTGTAATAATAAAATATATAAATGATTATACATTGTTCGGTACATTCCACATGACAACACACTATAAAAAATAACGTATTGTTGTTACGCTCTAAAGACATAAATTTCGTGTAAAATTAATCTAAAATTAACTGTTACACCATTAAGGGACTATTCTTAAAACATAAATAATACAGAAGATATATTATGTACTTAAAATTAAACTGAGGAAATTTAAAGTTGGGAAATTATTAGTTGCACACTAAAAAATTGTATGAAGTTTCAAAATTTTGATTTAGTAATTTTAATTCTTTAAAAGAGGATTCCAATTCATTAAATTTGGGATATCCTCAAAAGGTAATTGTCTATTTGTATTAAGTACCTCCCGGCACTAGCACTCTATTTAAAAACATATGATACCTCCTGGGAAATATTTTACAGATAAATTTCTGAAATAGTGAAATAAAATAAATTACAGCTTGTTCAAAAACTTATACATAGTAAAAACTGAAAATAGTAGTATTTTTACATTTTTTTATACTTAGACTTTCATTGTTGAGAAAGTTCTGCGTAGGCAGCTTTCGCATTCATCGATTCTAGTGCATGCAGCTGGAAAGGGAAGAAAAGCTAAGCTTTTTCAGCCATCAAGCCATAGCGCAATAAGCAAACTGCTTAGTGGCAGCACCTAAACGATGGTTGAAGACTAGTCTGCTTTGTAAATCGTACACATTTTACTCGGATCTTTTTCATACTGTTATGTTTCTGAACATATTGAATTAAGGTGTGTAATGCCATTTTCAAATATTTTACGGTGAAAAAAAGTAAATATCCCAAATTTTGATTCAAAGAAACTGAAAATTTTGACCAACATTATTATACGGTTCAGTGCCTCAGAGGAAGAGGGAAATTTCCGTCAAAAAATAACTGTTTCTAGAATAAATTCGTGTTACAGTACAGCATCACTTATAATTAGAGTATTTATGAACCACAGTTAATAAAAAGTACACCAAAAGGAACATTTTTTCTTTGTTCTGGTGATAAAATATTCTATTATCTATAATTTGAACCTAAATTTACACGGAACAGACAAGAAAAACCACTCCAGTGGATAACTTACACGAAACTTGTGGAAAATGCAACACACAATAACACACAGTTTCTCAAAATGAAAATAAAGGGGTGGCAACTAGTTCCGAACTTATGAATACTTCAAAATATGGCCGAGGAGCATTGGATGTAATTGTCGCTGTGGAAAATTCACAATTGGGATTTATGAATTCATTTGAATAGTGATTGGTGTAATTTGTGAAATCATTTATGGATTGTAAAATTTTGTTATAGCAAATTACAAAATTTTGCTATAAGCAGACATCTTGTCATAGTTAAGAATTAAAAAAATGTTTTGCTCACTGTGACCACTGAAATATTCATTCTCTTGTAATTCTCGAAATAATTAAGTATTACAGAAAAATACGAGTGTCAGTTATAGTGAGATAAAATTAAATGCATTGCAATGCGATAGGATCAGAACAAATTAAAGATGGTATTCAAAAAATTATTTTATACAACTTGATGGATGCGTGATGACTGAATCAACTTATTTAAAGTAGATTGTTCTCCTAGAACTAGAGCTTGCCAGCGCTTACTGTAGCACCACAATTTTCATCTTATTACAGTTACATCGAATAAGTATACAGTAAAATCTAAATGCATTCATTTTCCTTAAGCGAAATTATGTAATGCCACCTTCAATTAACTCTTCAGTAATTGTGTGGTGCTTCCTTTAAAAAAGAGAAAAACTTTGAAAGCAAACCGTTCTAGCTTCACAATCATACAGAGATGTAATATTTCCTGATAATAATCGTATCATTTGTTAGGGAATTAGACAGTTATAATAAACCCTTTCCAGTTGTTTGCTTTCGATTATCTCACAATGAAATCAAAGCAACTACGTGAGAAACTTGATGAATTAAACGCATTTCAATTAAAAACTCTCTAAATTGCAGTATTTATTTTTACAGGAATTAAAAAATTAAACCCAATTCTGAAATACGATGAAATAGATGAAAAATCCATGATATTTACAGCTTTTAAAAGCTATAAAACCTTTATATAATTCATTTCGAATAATCTCTGAAATATATTTGAAGGAAAGAATAGGAAATGGGTTTCTTTTCCCAATAGACAGGCTACTTTATCTTTGCTTTCTACAATCTACAGGATCAAAAGCATTCTACAACGGGGAAATGGAAAGGAACTGGGCTCTACTAAAGGAGGTAGTGAGTGTACAATGCAGTCTATCTAAGGGAGAAGTATATATGGCACAATAATGTACGCATCTTGATTCGACAATTTGGTGTAATACCAAATACTTCATTTTACACGGATCTACTTATCATCTAAATGAATCGGATATTTTGAAATCGAATTAAGTGTCGCCGAAAGATACCTGTAATTTTGCGTTCAAATTTATGAAATAATATCTGTGTAAAGCCTAATGATACTAGAAACAAAGGCTGATTCGGCTGCTATTTAATTATCATCAGTCAAATTGTTTAAAAAGAGTAATTCTTACTTCTCTAATTTAGCAGTGCATAGCGAGATAATGTTTTAAAAAATTCGTACCATTTATTTCACATTAAGTGCCGGTATATTCACATTTTTTCACAAATGTTTGAAATCGTCATTTATAAAATCATGCAATTGTATAAGACTTTATGGTTTAACTTAAAATAATTTACATTTTGGTTTAACTAAGTTCATTTATATGAGTTTTAATCACGATTTAGAAGATACGTATGAAAATGGACCGAGCTGGATCTTTTAGGAATTCCTCCATTGACGAAATGATGCAAAATTTATATCTTAAAAAATAATAGGTCACGAAAAATGCCTCTATTGTTTTGCTAGCAACTAAAAACAATTTGAAAACAATGAACTTTTTGAGGTTAATTAAACTTATTTTATCTCATACTATTTAATACATTAAATTAAATAAATAATCATATCCTTAACTACATGAGTATCATAATTTAGACGTCAAAAGAATGCATTCATAATTACCGTAGACACAAATTAATTGTCCCATAATTTAATATAACGTGCTCTCAATCCATGCCTAATATCTTACTCCTCATGAATAAATCAAAATTACCTTGACGTTTCATTAACACAAAGATTTTAGTAAGTTTTAATACCTAACAATGCTGATAATTTATTTATAATATACTGCACTGGGAAATTTAAAAATAACTGTATTTACTTTAATGAGGAGGGAAATTATTATTTTAAAGTGATTATGTATGGTCAACAGGAAATATCTGTAAATAGGCTTTATATATTTCTTAACAGGTAATACAGGAGTTCCTTTTTAAAAGGTTTCACATATTTATTAAATAGGAATCGATCAGTGAAAAGTTTTATCTTTAATTTAGTGTTCTACATATTTATTTCCTACACTTATCACTCGAATATTACCCAGTTCATACTTTTACATATATATATATATATATATATATATATATATATATATATATATATATATATATATATATATATATATATATATATATATATATATATATATATATATATATATATATATATATATATAGTGTTCAATTGCAGCTCGCGTAATATTCTTATTATGATATGAATCGATTGAATTGTAATCTCTCGGTTGCGTAGCAAGAAACAGGAATTTGGTCAGTAAGACAAGAGCCGGAAATCTTTACAAGCATTCTTATTGAACAATTTTCTTCGTTTTAGTCTAAAATATTTCACACAGGATAAATGTTTCTTCACTGAACTACAATAAATATCATCTTAAAGAAGGGTTTTAGCTAGATGTCTAGAAATTTATGCCCCAGTAGTTTATAATTATACAAGTGTCATAAGGAAATTTTATTTTCTCAGCACAATATTGCAGATTCTGCATCATTTCGTCCAAAATGTATGTTCAAAACCGACTGTACTTCCTTTGCAAAACAAGTTAACATCGCGTGAAATTTAAAGTCAAATACGCGAAGAAAAATGTGTTTTTGGCATAAATTAACGTGCCTTGCACTTCTACGGATTACCATCTTAGCGCAACTGTATAAAGCATGAGTGAGTGAACTGCAGGAGTATGGTCGAATGCATAGAAATTTTAAATGCAAAGACAGTGAATTTGCATATTGTGCCATGCAGCTAGCATCTGATTGGAAAGGCAAAAGGGAAAAGGGAAGTAGAAAGAGAAGAGAGAGAGAGAAATAGGAAAAAAGGGCGTACATGAGTTTCTTGACTTCATAGGCAAGAGTTGGAGACTTAATTTCAGCCCGTAAGACAGCTTGAGTGTTGCCTGCACTAAAGAATACACAGTCAGTGCGAGGTGCTACCAAACACACACACATTCTCACACAGTATACCTACACTACCCACACTACACTACAACTTTCTAGAATGTTCTACAGCACTACGATAATCAGTACACTATTAGGTTCTAGTGGAGATACTTAACTTCGAGATCTGAAAACAGAGCAAAAAATATAATAAAAGATAATCACATCTGGGAAAGCATGGAATAAAATTCTCAGTTAATTTATACAATAGTCAGAAAATTCCTTTAAAAGTTAAACAAATTTGTTTTTGCTTTTTCCCCCTGGTCGGGATGTATTCCAGACCAGGTCCATATAGGATTGCAGCTCCAGTTTATAATGGCACCACAGGGGTCGGAGTCTGACTTAGCCAGGTGTCACCACAATTTCGACCGAGCAACCCCAGGGGTGATATCTGGGGGGATCGTACTTTTACCACCTACTAGCCTCAAAGACGGACCTTAGAGATTTAACGTGCCCATATCCGGCCTAGATACAAAGGTATTTAACGGCGCTTGTCGGGATTCGATCCGAGCACTCTCAGTACCGAAAGCCAACACGCTACCACTAGGCTACCTCTGGTCCGTTAAACAAAGTCCGGAATATAATTATATAGGTTAAAAATTAACCTTCTTAAAAACAGACAGACACGGATATTAGAAGTCATAGAGCAGTGTGCGTTATTTGTGTAAAGCAATGAAAACTCATAAAAAAAATTATCAGACTACTATCTGTTTATCCAAGAGAGATGAATGTAAAAGATGGCTTCCATATTAAAAATTGTAATAGTATGTAATTAGAGAGTGTAATTATATTTTCTTAATTTATTAATCCATAGCAGTAATAATTAATGGTGAAAATAATACAGGAGAGGTAAATAATATATATTCAAGGAAAAATAGGAAAGATATATGAAATATGCACAATTTCTGTCCCCTGTTATAGCTTTAGTAAGTACTACTTGTAGATTTTGAAAGATCTGATGGCGAAAAACGTTGTACATATGTCAAAGACGCACAAAAGATAATAAAGTAAAATATGCAAACAGAACTACATAAAGAATACTTTACAAAAGGGAATAAAATACTGTCGAAATTTAATAGTTATTACTTTAAAGGTCAATAAAACTTACTTTAAAAATACCGTTGGTTAAACTTTATGGCTATGACTTTGTTAAATTTTAAACATTGCCCTTCGGAGAATTCATTTGCTTGATGTTGGCTGTTAACTTATGTTACTAAATACTCATTTTAATATCATTCATTCAAAAAGCGTCAATAAGCAGTTGTAATACGAATATTTCAAGCCCTCTTATCAATTGATTGCATGCAATATTTGCTAAAATATTATGTAGCAAATGCTAGAATATTTTTTACAGATTAAAACAAAAAGCAATAAAGTTTTTTTGCCACATTATAACATATCCTGTGGATATCGCAATTGTTTTACTGTAAAACTGTATTCTTATTGTAATGCAAAGAAAAAGTGACATAAAAATCGTTTATAATGAAAAGATCTTATCAGCCACTGTGTTATCAGTACTTAATACTAGATTATGAATGACAGACAAAACACAACTTTTGTCGAGCACCTGGTTAGTGTAAAACACAAGAAATTCCTGAGTGCATGTACCTACCCATATGATTTAAGAAAGCCGTTTCCAACTGATTTTTTTGTTAAGTAAATATAGTATAAAACTCCACTAGTGGCTAACACGTTTATGGAAAAAAACCTCGTTGTTACGGCTAGCAGAGATTTTAGTGCAAAGGGCAGTTGAGCAATATAATGTTAACGTTGTTTTATTTTTATTAAAATTTTGACTCTACACTTATCGTGGGATAGTGGTCTTCTAAATCACTTCGATATTACCGCCAAAAACTTATGTATAAAAATACTTCGATAAGACTTACGATAAAATATTAAAGATATTTACGATTCATACATCACCGAATGCTGCATCACTGGAGTTATTTTCAAGGTAAGCTGCAAGGTTAATGGTCGTGAAGCAGTGCCTCGCTTTGTCATGCCATGTTGTGAGCAACACTAATAATTAAACATCTCTGAATCCTTACCTGCCATGCCTTCCTTTCCTAGCTGAAGAAATCGAGGACATGGAATTCCCCTTTCCGGGACTTTTTTGCCGATTACCGTTGCGTGGTAGGACAACAGATGAGGCGGGAGCTGGAAAGCGAAAAAAAAATATAGTCTATCGATCATCTTACGAACAAGAGAGATGCTTGTAAATTGATTCTTTTTGTTTCATGTATGTAGACTGGTCGAACTAATGAATATTCAGTAGGTGTTAAAGGTATTATATGTTACATTTGAATAAAACTTCAAAGCTGTATTGCTTAGTTATCGCAGTCACGACAACTTCTAACTGATAGTGGTTAGTATGGTTACAGATACAAAAAAAATACGTAGGGGTAACAGTAAAGCATTGACGATCTGGGTGTCAATTCTTTGCTACTAATTTTATAGTATAATTGTAGTAAAATGACTCTCAAAAGTTCTATAACCGTTCAAATATCATCGTTGTTTCAAAACTCAATGTTATGATAGTGTTGAAGAAAATGAAGAATTTATCCTAGAATACGAAATGTGTAAGGTGTCAAATAACCCGAAAGAGTCCTTGATGGTCGTTTTAAACTTTTATTTAACACCACACATAACAAAACATATAACAAATAAAATTAGACTGAAATTAATACCGAGTATAATTAATGAAACCTGGGGAGCACTGCCGAGATGTACTCCCTTCATATCAAACCTAGCAAGTCAAGTAAAGACATGAACAATAAAGTTTTACACCGTTCTCCGGGGATCACGTGGTTTCGATGAGTGCCAGTTGAACTCCACCCACTCAATCCATTCTATTCGCAACAATTGTATTTACTTGTCATAACCTTGAGTTAAGGTGAGTTTATCATCTGGAAGTTGAACAGAAGATTATTAAGTTTCGTAAAACACTGTTTTGCACAGAGTAATTAGAGTGTGACCCACCCTCTCCCTGCGACTTTAAGAAGAAATAACTTTGAAGAAAGTTACAAAGGGATCTGAATAAGTGCTATTAGAAATACTTTTGTCTCTCCAACTCTCTTCTAGAAATAGGTTGCCCACTGGCGGAATCCATACTGCATTACAACAAGGAAAAAAGTAGAAAAAGAGCAATTTTTCTACTGAAAAATAGTTTGTTAAAGTATATAAGAAGGTATAAGACGCGCTCTACACTAAATATTTATGGGTTTTTTTAATGAATGATATATCTAGTGTATCCAGATATCGCACTCCGGCAAGAAAAGTGACACAACTCAAAAATGCAGCATTTGAGAAAAATCAACTTAAAGAATACTATACAGCTTGAACCGGCATTACTATAAAACTGATACAACTGCCCTCAGGTGGACAAATTACGAGATAGAGAAGTGTCGCTTTTCGTGCACAATGGGGCACTTCATACATATTTTTCAATGACATGATAATTCGAAATTTGACCTCTTTTGACCTCGAAGTTGCCATTTTTTTACTTGTGTCACTTTTCTTGCCAGGGTGCGATATATCGAATTTCAACAGAAAAAAAATTATACGACTTCAGAGTTTTCGCGGTAGCAATTGGTATTGTGAGGGCTTTTTTGTCCAGAGCTGACCTTATTATAGTCTTGGTAGAGGGGATCGGTACCAGTTTAAAGCTATATCGGCTTTTTCGGGCACCACAAGGGAAGTAATCCGACTTGTTGCTCGATGCTAACACAATTTTTGATCGAAAAACCGCAGGGACGTTGCCGGGGGAGCTCGTGACCGCCTCTTTCCACCTCTTCCCCTATTTTTCGGCCTACAGATTTAAACAGTGGTCGTCAACTTTTTAATACCTAACACCCACTTTTTTATCTTTGTTGATGGAAAGTTTCTTTACAGCCCAATGGTGCATATCCTCAGTGACTCAATTTAGCGCAAGAGCGAATCAAATTTCAGAAGGGAGGGTTTGCAAAAAATATGTACTTAAATTTATCTTCTTATTTATACTTTATGTGTATATATACATAAATAGCTACTGATGGCTACAGATATCATTCGTTGCTCCCTCGTCCCCGAGTTTACCCCGAGAAATGTCCGGTGTATTATTACCTGTAATCCAAGTTTAGAGATGGAATTGAAAATTTAATTGCAAAAACATAATTTAAAAAGTCAAACTCTCGAATGTGTTAGCAGTATATTCGATATATGGAGGAAGAACAAAATTTGCAACAACGCACAAAAATTCCCACCGCCCAACATTAAAGCTTGAATCGACCACTAGTGGGCGGTAGGGACCAGGTTGACGACCACTGGATTTAAATTTCCCATTTCCGGCTTAGACACGAGAATATTCTGTGGCGCTTGTCGAGACTCGAACAGAGTTCCTTCAGTTCCGGATACCGACATACAAACATCTAGGTTGCTCCGGGTGAAAGCTACTAAAAAGTCGGAATACGAAGCGCCATTATCAATTCTTTTGTTTCTCGAAACTAGCCCCTACAAATAGAATCTGCCACAGGAGGAACTCACACAGCATTAACGGTTAATAACAGTTAGGCACAAAGGGCAGAATTATTTTTGCAGTAGACAGTAAAGAATTTTGTAATAATTATGATTAACATTAAAAAAAAGGAGACATGTATTGTGGCCTATGCCCCTTGACCGACTGCAGCATCAGATCAAGGCCATTATAGGCTACTGGGCTCGAAGTTATGGCTCCGGTTTTAACTCAGCACCACAAGGGTCGGAGTCCGACTTGGCTGAGGGTCCGGTCTCGTACTTTTGAACGGAATCAAGTACCGAGACCGGTACTCTTGACCCCGCACCTCGAGAGGTAAAATTTTGAGAACTTGGAGGACATTGCAGCCACGACAGATTTTACGTGCACCAGCCGGCATTAGCGTACACGGTGATAGATTTGTCAGCGGAGATCATCGAACCAAAGACTTTCAGATCTTTGGTTCGATGACCCACTGCTTTCAGACCCACTGCTCTTGAAAACTGGGCCACCGCTCTCTGGAAAAAGGAGACATAATTCATTGTACCCATATATATCAAATTTTGCGACATATGGCCTAAAGAGATTTCGCTATAATGGTAAGAGTTCGATTAACGCTAACCCCGCCCCCTCTCTCTATTAGTTAAAAAATATAACTTTGAGGAAAGCTACAAAACTGTCAGAATAAAATTGTCAGATTAAACTTCCATTACCAATTCTTTTGTTTTTCATTAAACTATCTCCTAGATGCAGATTTCATCGTTAGGGGGAATGGAAACTGCATTTAAGGTTGAAAAAAAGTAGGAGAAAAACGGCATTATTTTTTACAATGTATATTAAGTTTTAATATATTTATCGCGCATATCATTGAAGGGCTTAACCAGTGAACTCAGATCTATCAATTCTGAAGGGAACAAAATTATATGTGACAGAAAGAGTTTTCGCACACCAATGTTCATATTTTAATGAAGTATGGTAGACCCAGAATATATTTAAAGTTTTACAAATATTCGGCATACTTCAACCCCCAAAGCAGACTATAAAACCTAATACGCATTTCAGCCTCTCTGCGATTGAAAATATTTATTTTCCAGGGATTCCTGAAAAACACGCAATGTTTTAACATTTTCTACCTCTTCCGTACAAATCGCCTTTAGGCACTTAATTTCCATAGAGCGTTTCTTAATTAAGTTTTGCATGCGATTTTTAAATGGTGTTTTTAAAATTTCTACCTTATTTTTTCCCGTTTTATCCATTCTTGTGTCCTCTTATAATTATGATTCATGATATGAAACTATTCGAAATTTTTTTTAGAAAAACGAGCTAACATATTTCTATCTATATGTATATACTAGCTGAAAACCCGCGCTTCGCTACGGAGTACATTCAAATTAAATACAACGGTCAACGTAGGCAATTTATGCCAAAAAATAAATATATATTTATAATAAATGCGATGATCAATGTATACAGTTGATGCAAAATATCTATCTATCTATCTATATATATATTTATAAAAAAAATCGTAAGGGATATGCATTTTTTTTTGATAATATCCAATCGTCTGCTGCATTAGAAAGAGAAAAAAAATTTTTTTTTTGTCTATTTAGTTGTTACGCACGTGACGATAAATTTATTGAAAGTACCAGAAAAAGAAATCACGTGATCAGCATTTAATAAATTAAATTCTAAAAATTACTCTTTAAAAATTCATCAAAAATCAGGAAATGGAGGTAAAAATTCGAAAAAAATTTCATTTTGAAGGAATTTTTATGATCTTTCTCGTGATATAAATTTTATAACCCTCAATGTAATATTTTAAATGCAAACGTAAAAAAAGTTTTAAAAACAGCTTAAAAATTTAATTTAAAAAAATCTAAGAAGAATTTTTATAATAAATACGACGATAAATATATACAATTGATGTAGAAGAAAATATATATGTATAAAAAAAATCGAAAGTGATATTTTTATAGACAAAATAATGTCCAATCGTCTGCCGCATTAGCAAGAAAAATATTTTTTTTTGTCTATTTAGTTGTTATGCACGTGACGATAAATTTATTTAAAGTACCAGAAAAAGAAATCACGTGATTGGCTTTTAATAAATTAAATTATAAAAATTAATCTTTAAATATTCACTAAAAATCAGAAAATCGAGGTAAAGGTTTGAAAAAGATTTCATTTTAAAGGAATTTTTACAATCTTTCTCGTGATATAAATTTTATAACCCTCAAATTATTATTTTAAATGCAAACTTAAAAAAGTTACTAAAACAGCTTAAAAATTTAATTTAAAAAATCTAAGATGATTTTTTGAAAAATCTTTCTTAGTGCACCCCTACACCGTAAGAAGAATCCCCATGCAAAATTTCAGCCCTTTAGATCCAGCGGTTTGGTCTGTGCGTTGTATGTCAGTCAGTGAGTCAGTTACGGAACTGTTTTATATACAGTGATTTCCGCTTATAAGAATCACGTTTGTTATTACTGTTTTTGATTCTTATAAGCGGTTGATTCTTATAACCGAAATTTAGGTTTTTGGACTGGAACACACACACCTATATATACATATATTAGATAATTTACCATAAAATACTCTTTAATTTACATTAACTATCTTTTATTAAAAATTTTTTTATAGTTTTAAAAATAAAACTTAATTTTTAGACCTATAAGTAGATACACATGATTATAGTAAGAGAAGAAAAAAATACAATATTTGTTACAAGTTACAACATACCTGCTTAACAGTTTTAACATTTCAACTACAGGAAGGGAGCAAGAAAAAGTTTTCTACTGTAGTTTGACGTAATGAAGTTTTCAGAAGGCTGTTTATACCTCTTTAAATACTTATAGTCTCAGACGAAGATTTACTCGGACGGGTAAAGTTGCCCCCGGGTCAAGCTAATAGGACAGTGTTGTGGTAAAGCGTTTAAGGGGAAACGATTATGTTATGTCTAATAAAGAAAGGGGTGAATTTTACGACTATATTCCATCCCATCTTATCAATCTTTCTTTGAAAAAAAGAAAGAACTTCGTGCCTTTTGAGGGTTTAAGTAGGTTTTTTGGAAAAATGGAAGTAAAACGAAGAGTGTAAACTGATTCTTAAAACCGGTGGATTGATTCTTTAAAGCGAAAATTTTAACATGGAAATAATTCATTTGTTTTTGTTTTCGCGATATTTATTCTTATAAACGGTTGATTCTTATAACCAGTGATCACTATAAGCGGTGGTTACTGTATATAGACTAGCTGAAAACCCGCGCTTCGCTACGGAGTACAATCAAATTAAATACAACGGTCAACGTATGCAATTTATGCCAAAAAATAACTATATATATTTATAATAAATGCGATGATCAATGTATACAATTGATGTAAAATATATATCTATCTATATATATATATTTATAAAAAAATCGTAAGGGATATGCATTTTTTTGGATAATATCCAATCGTCTGCTGCATTAGAAAGAGAAAAAAATATTCTTTTTGTCTATTTAGTTGTTACGCACGTGACGATAAATTTATTGAAAGTACCAGAAAAAGAAATCACGTGATCAGCATTTAATAAATTAAATTCTAAAAATTAATCTTTAAAAATTCACCAAAAATCAGGAAATGGAGGTAAAAATTCGAAAAAAATTTCATTTTGAAGGAATTTTTATGATTTTTCTCGTGATATAAATTTTATAACCCTCAATGTATTATTTTAAATGCAAACGTAAAAAAAGTTTAAAAAACAGCTTAAAAATTTAATTTAAAAAAATCTAAGAAGAATTTTTGAAAAATCTTTCTTAGTGCACCCCTACACTATTAGACGAATCGCCATGCAAAATTTCAGCCCTTTAGGTCCAGCGGTTTGGTCTGTGCGTTGTATGTCAGTCAGTGAATGAATGAATCAGTCAGTTACGGAACTGTTTTATATATATAGATAAAACAGTTCCGTAACTGACTGACTCACTGACTGACTGACTGACTGACATGCAACACACAGACCAAACCGCTGGACCTAAAGGGCTGAAATTTTGGATGGCGATTCTTCTTATAGTATAGGGGTGCACTAAGAAAGATTTTTGAAAAATTCTTAGATTTTTTTAAATTAAATTTTTAAGCTGTTTTAATAACTTTTTTTAAGTTTGCATTTAAAATAGTAATTTGGGGATTATAAAATTTATATCACGAAAAAGATCGTAAAAATTCCTTTAAAATGAGATCTTTTTCGAATCTTTACCTCCATTTTCTGATTTTTGGTGAATTTTTAAAGATTAATTTTTAGAATTTAATTTATTAAATGCTGATAACATGATTTATTTTTCTGGCACTTTAAATAAATTTATCATCACGTCCATAACAACTAAATAGACAAAAAATATTTTTTTTTCTTGCTAATGCGGCAGACGATTGAACATTATCCAAAAAAATACTAAAATACTGTAAAAGAAATGTTCCTCAAACTGTACTATATTAACTGTACTATATTCTTTAATATTTCCTATTACATTTAATATGAATATTTTCTTCTACATTATTTTATCTATAAAAATATCTCTTACGATTTTTTTATAAATATATATATATATATATTTTACATCAATTGTATACATTGATTATCGTATTTATTATATATATATATATATATATATATATATATATATATATATATATATATTGGCATTAATTGAATACATTGACCGTTGTATTTAATTTGAACGTACTCCGTAGCGAAGTATAAGTTTTCAGCTAGTATTCTTATAAGAATAAATTATTGAATTATTTATGAATTTTAAAAAAAGGAAAGAAGGAGAAGAAAGTACCGGAATATAAGACTGTAATTGAATTTTTTGATTAAATGTCATTTTTAACCATTCTTCTTTGATGGGACATATATAAATACACATTTAAAGGTGCAATAAAAAATTGAAATGGGAATCACAGAATTTAAAGTTCTGAAGTGATATAGCACTATAATGTCTATTCGTAGATTGTCACTGTAGACGGACCGATAAGGCTCTCTGTTCCTGGAACTGCACAACAAATAACAAGCTGTGCAAGTAAAAGTGGCAAAAACTGCATGAAGAAAGGTCGTTGCCAATCCACAGCGGAAATATGAGAAAGGAGAGATTTGCAAATCCGAAAAACAAAAACAGTGAGAAGAAAATAAGAAGTAACGAAAAATTCAAGAGGCAAAGGGAGGATGTAGAAAATGTTTGATGAAACGCAATAAATAAGCAAAAGATGTCCCAAGTAATAAATATGTTAATTTTCCTCCCATGTTCTTTGGGCAAGTTTTTAACTAACACCGCAAATAATAAGAAAAGATAACACAGGATTGGTGGATATTCACAGGAAAGAAAAAGTTTAGAGTATTCGCTAAGAATTAGCAATGACAAAACTCCAAAAGCTTATAGGGCCTTTTCATCATTAGCTGAGGAGCAAAAATCTCTCTTAGAGTATGTAAGGAATAGCGATATAAAGACGAGTAGAGAATGTTGCCATTCTGCAACAGAAAACTGTCAAGGCTAGAGATTGCCAATCATGTAACAGAAACGAGACGTAAAAACAAGGAATAGCAAACTAAATAAATAAATAAATAAATATTTAACAAATAAATCTAAATAAATAAATAAAAATAAAAATAAATAAATAAATAAAAAGTAAAAGAAAATAAATAAATAAGAACAGAAAAGAAAAAGGGGGGATAAGAGTAAGAACACGGAAATACTTTACGAAATACAATAAATAAAAGGAAAAAACCAACAAAAGACTTTCTAAGCTCCTGAGCTTACCAAGCGGATGATATACAAGGAGCACAGCTGCTGTCAATAACCTAATCATTAGGATAAGAGTTATAAAGAAAATTTTCCAAATTATGAAATTCAGAAACAAACGCTTTGCATGCGATTCGTTGCTTTGCTTCTGAAGAAGAAAGCCGAATCGCTTTTTTAAAATTCGAATAGAGTATTTTATGTCTATTTCATTTTAAATTGTTTAAGGTTAAATCTCATAAAATTATTTTCTATTCAATGTTATAAAAATCACTTTATGAATTTAAAATAACTAAAAACATTTTTTCCTTTTTTTTCTAAAAGGCACAAAATCTCTATTCTAAGAAATAATTTTTGTGGAACAATCTGTCTCATAATATGCAGGAGATCCCTAATGCTAGAAACAATTATTAAAAAGGCTAGAGCAGAACTGCAGCTGCAGGTTTCAGAAACATGAATTTCGCTCTTAATGGCTTGTATTTTGATAGAGGAGTTGTGGAAACAATAACAGCTGACTTCTATTTTAATTAGATAAAACAGATCCAATCTATGAGCAAAAGTAACACTATATCCGAATGAAACTTTGAACGCTAGAAAATAGCTGCTTCGAAACATTTTCCAACAATAAATATCTATTGAGAATTAATAATTCATTTCTCGTTAAGAGAATATTATTACAATTGCTGAATAGAATAATAGAAGGAAGGAACTGAAGATGAGTCATTTTTTGCATTCTGATGATACTATTAAAATAGTACCATAAAAAACGAAAGAAAAATCATAATGCTAATTATTAAACTATAACGAAAGAAATATGCTACAGGAGGACTTACAAAATATGCTAATTAATCATTTAAATGTTTAATTAGTATATTTTCTAAATTAAATATGCACTCGAATTTTTTTGTATTTATCTTCTAATTAATATTTATTTCTAAATATTAAAAAAAACACTGTATACCTTTAATTTCCTATTTTATCATAATTTCGAATTTTTATAACTGAATACGTAACAAAGCTCAAAAGAAATAAATTTTTATGACCTGAATTTCATGTGCCTTATCCCTATTAAATTCAGAAAAACTTAATAAAAGTATTAAGAAGTTATGCTCCATTTTCTTATGACCGTAAATATGCATCTTTTTGTCAGTCAATGTCCCTACACTCTAAAATCGCGGTCTTTTGTACCGAAAATGCGCCCTGCTTTTCAAAACGTTTCACCAGAGGCAATGTTAAGTACCCGAGTTCAACCCAAATTATGTATAGCTGATACTTTTTATACAGAAAATTTTGAAATATTGTAACAAATGATATCTTCTTGTTCTGATTTAGCCGCTGAAATTGGATCCTAGATCATGTCGTAATGCCATAGAGGTTTGATTCGGGTAACGTTATGGAGATGTACCCGATGAAATATTGGATTTTAAGGAGTGATGTAATTTTTTGAACTGTGTCAGCAATTGGTGCGAGAATAAATTTTAAATGCTTTTATTTTTCTGGTCGGTTAACGTTACAAAGACGATGGAAAATTTTTCTTATTGTAAGATTTTAATCTGATGAAGCACTCCTTTTGCATGAAATAATCAAGTTGTTTCAATTTATGTGATTTTAGGAAAACTAATTAGGATTTTCCCATTGAAATTCGGATAATAAACATCCAGCTTTGAGTAATTAGCTCAATTAGTGAGCGATAAATAAAATTTAAAACACTAAGACACAAAATCTGAAATCAAAGTGTCTTTTTTTAAGCATTTTCTTTAAACTTATCAGTATATGTAACTACTAGATTCGTATTTATTTCTTTTCTTTCAATATATGTTAACCTTCGTAGATGTAGTTTTCCCGAATGTGCCGCTATGCTTGTAGAACATCACATTCTTGTTCGTAGTTGTCACAGCAAGATTTCACTTGATCAAGCCCAATTTCAATAATTTTTTACTAGAGTTTCTCAGCAAACCATTTCTTTCCCCTTTGGACCCCTCCAGTGCATGTTTGTCGTGCACCTGACCGTCAAACCTTCCGCATGACCGTTTCATAGCAAATGTCCAGTAATGAGGGGAGTCCAGTTATGTTCAGAAAAATGGATCGACTCAAAGTCACTGTTTCTCACATTTTAGGAGACTTCTTTCGCCCGTGCGTTACAAAAAATAGAAATTAGGGGCAAATATTTTAATTTAAGGCGTAATTTGTAGGCAGGGGGTATCTGGAATGATAGAGCTTATTAAAACTTTTTTTACTGGCATACTATACACTAAGGGTGTCTTAAAAAATCTTGACACACTTTAAAAATTTATACAAAAAGAAATATACGATGTAGAAATTGAAAATTCACCGGTGTGTTGACGTTGAGGATGCTGTGTCTATGATGAAGCCTATTCAAATAGTGCCATGGGCGGAGATGGTCGACCCTGGCAATCTGCACGATATTATCATCGTAGAAGTTCAGTCTCGTAAGCAAGACTCCAATTTTTAACAGTTCAGCAAGAATTTCTGGACACTCAAAAATGTGTGCCGTCGTCAGTTCTGTATCCGGGCCATTATCAGAGTTTCTGTACATAACTGCCGTGTTACACTTTACCGTAAATATTACCGTGTGTTACCGTAAATATTAAAGTTTTTTCTGTGTCAAAAAATTGAACAGGTGGCGCTAGTTGTTCCGTTTTGTAAAATGGCTACTCCATCAGAGAAAGCAATATGTGTTGTCTGGTATTTCAAAATGGAATCTGTTATGCAAATGCAATGAAATTTGGAAAAGATCCTCCAAGTCGTAACAACATCTTAGCTTATTATAAATAGTTTATGGAAACGACAATTGCCCTTGATAATCGGTTGTATTGTTGAAGAACTCTAGAGACTCAAAATTGCTGCAATTTCATGTGTTACGGGATCCATTTTGGAACGCACATAGGCTGAAATTGATTACCAACTAGATGTTCTCCGTGCTACAAAAGTTGCACGTATTGGAATTTATTGACTGTACTAAAAATACACTCTAATATATAAGGTAACACGTACGTGAATTTCTTGTTCCTACCTTGTGTACTTTTTTGTATGAATTTTTAAAATGTGTCAAGGTTTTTGAGACACCCTGTATATTTATTTATTGCTTACACAAGTTTCGTATTCATTCCAACACTATCTATATATATAAAACAGTTCCGTAACTGACTGACTCACTGACATACACCGCACAGACCAAACCACTGGACCTAAAGGGCTGAAATTTTGCATGGCGATTCTTCTTATAGTGTAGGGGTACACTAGAAAATTTTTGAAAAATTCTTCTTAGATTTCTTAAAATTAAATTTTTAAGCTGTTTTAGTAACTTTTTAAAGTTTGCATTTAAAAAAATAATTTGAGGGTTATAAAATTTATATCACGAGAAAGATCATAAAAATTCCTTTAAAATGAGATCTTTTTCGAATCTTTACCTCCATTTTCTGATTTTTGGTGAATTTTTAAAGATTAACTTTTAGAATTTAATTTATTAAATGCCGATCAAGGGATTTCCTTTTATGGTACTTTGAATAAATTTATCGTCACGTGCATAACAACTAAATAGACAAATTTTTTTTTTCTTTCTAATGGGGCAGACGATTGGACATTATCCAAAAAAATATTAAAATGCCATAAAAGATATTATGTTCCTCAAACTGTAATATATTTACTGTACTATATTCTTTAGCATGTCTTATTACATTTAATTTTAATATTTTCTTCTACATTATTTTGTCTATTAAAATATCCCTTACGATTTTTTTATGAATATATATATTTATATTTTTACATCAATTGTATATATTGATCGTCGTATTTATTATAAATATATATGTATATATCTTTTTTCGGCATTAATTGCGTACATTGACCGTTGTATTTAATTTGAATGTACTCCGTAGCGAAGTTCGGGTTTTCAGCTAGTCATTCATATATATATTGAAATTTTACGCGTACTACTAACAATTTTGTAAAAACGTTAGAAAAATATAATATATTCTTCATAAAAATAGCTTATTTTCAGCAGTATTTTTGAAGATATCGGTATCTTTTTTATTCATTGTGAAGAATAATCTATCCCCTGAAAGCACAAGAAAAAAAATTTATTAATTAACGAGTCTCCATAAAACCACCAGAGTGAATTCTTTTGTCAGTGAATGCTCCGCGAACTCGCATACTTTTCTTTTGTCTCTGCATTCCACCCTATTTTCGGTGTTAAACTGGTGGCGAGATATTAAATACGACACTGCTCTTCCGGCTCTGTTACTATGGAAGCCTGTTCAGGTAAGAGTTATTTAGCATTTTTATATTAGTTGCTGACAAAGACCATCCTACAATTAACGGTTTTTATTAAGGACCATTTATACGCAAGGTTGCGAGCCATGAATATAAAATACATTATTTAGAGTCAGGGAAATGTTGGTTAATAAGTAAATACATGATGCGTAAACTGATTTAATAAGGGCAGGTATTTTCGTCATAGGCGATTTTTCGCAATTTCTTAATTAAAAAATACATAGAACAATGGTGTGATTCTGTATCAGTAATTGACCCGAAAAAAATCCATATGATTAGAGTTTTAATCCGTTTGGATCTATAAGTTGATTTTTTTTCAATTGGATGGACAGCTTTAAGCAATGGAAGACGTAGGTAAGGGCTTCAAACTTTTAGCTCTATTATGTATAACGCAGAATATTTTAACGCTGCCTTATAGGTATTAAGAAATGAATGTTTTTGTTGCCTACCGAAAAAGTTCTTAATGTTAGAAATGTATATTTCTCAAAGTAGATCATTAAATTGCTCATAGCAGATTATAAATTTTCTCGAAGTTGATCACATATTTGCTCAAAGTAGATTATATATTTGCTCAGAATAGATTATATATTTACTCCGAGTAGATTATATAATTGCTCAAAGTAGAAAAAAAACTTTCTTTCTTGATAATTGTGTGCTTATCTTTCGATCAACTATCAAACATATTTATTTGTAAGCAGCACATTCATATGGTCGTAAAAGGTAAACCTTGCTACTCAAATCAAAAGAATACAGAAGAGTCTCTTGAACTATTTCAGAGGAATAATTCATGAAACGCAGAATCATTGGTAATTTCTGAACGCTTTGCTCAAAGTAGATCATATAATTGCTCAAAGCAGATTATATATCTTCTCAAAGTAGATTATATATTTTCCCAAAGTAGATTATATATTTGCTCAGAGCAGATTATATATTTGCTCAGAGCAGATTATATATTTGTTCAGAGCAGATTATATATTTTCTCAGAGCAGATTATATAATTGCCAAAAGTAGAAAAATCTTTATTTCTTGATAATTATGTTCTTGCCTTTCGATCAACTATCAAACTTATTTATCTGTAAGCAGCACATTCATGTGGTCGTAAAAGGTAAACCTTACTACTCAAATCAAAAGAATACAGAAGAGTCTCTTGAACTATTTCAGAGGAATAATTCATGAAACGCAGAATCATTGGTAATTTCTAAACGCTTTACTGAAGTCTGTCTTTCCGTCTCCATTCTTTGGAAAATTTGTTCGTGAAGCTTCACACAGTTTTCGACCGGTCTAAATAAGAAAACAAGGTAGAAATAATTAAGGAAAAAGACACAAGCTGCAAACAGAATGATTTAAAAGGAGAATGATGAAGCTAGATGGTGGATTATTATCGGGATGAGCAGCAGAAGTGATCTGTATACGAAGAACCCTACCAGAAGCTGTGTGTAAAGGTGTCACGGTTTATTCTAATCGGAGGGAATTCCAGATTTCAATTCAGTCGGGTTAGTGTCACGGTGGTAAGTAGGTTAGTTTGGACTAGGTTTACTTATTATTGCTTTAATAGTTTAATTATTTAAAGTTTATATATATCTAAAGTTAGTGAGATGCGACTAAACTCGACTAAAAGGTGTGCGATGAAGCTACGAATGTTTGTTGAAATTTAAAGTAACTGAATAAAATACCTTTTAGCTACACCCGTAGATAAGATATTATACTTTGTTGCTGTTTTGAATCTATACTTTTAATTATTTAGAAGATGCTTCGATGAAAAGAGATTTTTTTAGAATTATTAACTTAGGTTTTTAAGTGATTTTGAGTTCCTTTAAGAAATATACAACTACTTACGATTTCCGAATACCTCCATGGGTTAAATTTGAATTAAATGGAAATTCCACAGCATAAATATAATTAAAGAGTACAGAATATCGCAATATAGGTTTCGCTTCCAAAAATTCATTATATTTTAAAACATTATAAATACAATCATTATTACCGCGTGAAAGGAAAGAAAAAATATCTAAGAATTTAAAAGCACTTTTAATCGTTAGTGTTTTTTTTTATCTTGAACTGATGAACATTTACGTGAATTTCACACATTCCTGGTCCGCAAACACTTACTCGAGAGTCCATTAGCGACAAATGTCACCCTACCTAAATTTTCCCGTGAACAATTTGTTATTTTCGCTGATTATGATCATGGTTAAATTAAATTTGCTCTGAGCATATTTTTAACACGGTCACTGCCACATTTTTTGGGCTGGTTTACGCGTTTTGAGATGAATATCGGGAAGCGCTCGGACCATTAATCATTACTAATGATTCCGTTCAACGATGATTTTTAATAAAGAAAGAAAAGGCGGTAGATGAAATGATTTGTAAATCAGCATATTAGTTTTGCTGTGTAATTATGATGCGTAAAATAATGCTCAGGTCTGAAAATGAATTTTTTTTCATTGTTATAGTTTGGGGTCTCATTTGTTAACTTTCAATAATTTGGAAAGAAAAATGTGGTCTGCTATTGGAGAAAAATTTGCCGCTCTAATGATATTTCTGGTGTGAAAATGTCACGTTGAAAAAAAATACGAAATATGGAAAATTTACTTACAGAATTCATAATTGTTATGCATATTTAATTTTATCCTAATAAAAAATTAAACTATTCAGTGATATACTTAATGAATCTTATGGTATTACATTAATACCAAATTCATTGTCATTGCTCAATTTTATCTGTTCTGAAAATTCCGTCCCAGTAAAGAATTCCATTATACATACATACATGCATACATAAATACATACACACACATACACACACACACATACATATATATATATATATATATATATATATATATATATATATATGTATGTATGTATGTAGACGAAAGGGACATTAGGAAGACGAAAAAATTCGTCTTCCTAATTTACTTTTAAAGCATATTCTCTTTTTAACAAAGCATAACTCCTTTTCCAAATTGCGACCTATAAATAAAGTAATTGACCATCTATACTACCCCTTAATGTACGTGCCGACCATTATGCAGTGACTTGATAATATGTAAAGTTATTTTTAAACTCCCACTCACTAACAGAATACAATAATGCGAGCGTGATTCAGAGATGATTCAAGATCACGCACCTATTTCGTCATACAACACACTTGATCTAACAATTAATTAATCCCCGGGAAAACCACGACATTAGACACCACGCGACTAAATTTGACCAATTAAGTAACTACCAGTCCTGGTGGCCAGATCTGAAACAATCATTTGATAATAGCTGGAACGGAAGACTTCTCTTTCTTCCCTCTTAACTCTGTCATGTAATCAGCTGCTGTCTTCGTGCCCCGTCGTGTTGCGGACGTCACATCTCCACTGATATTAAGTAAGGCCACGGCTCTTCTCTTCAATATTCCTAATTCCCTTTGCATGTAGCTACTGCAGACTGTCAGATATCATGTTTTTTTCCGGTCATTTGGCCACTATAGCTAAAATGTTTCGCAATGCTTACTGATTAAATAAAAGTGATTTCCTGGATCAACGACGGCCATCGTCTCCCCCGTGTGTTAATTGTGGTTTATTATCTCTCTCCCTCTCTCTCTCATGCACACATGCGCGCGCACATACACACACACATACACACGCGCACACACACACACACACATACACACGCGTACACACACACACACACACACACACACACACACACACACACACACACACACACACACACACACACACACACACACACACACACATATATATATATATATATATATATATATATATAATGTCTTAATTACAGATCGAAAGTTCCATATATTAGATTAAAATCGATTTTGAAAACAAAATTGTAGATGCTCTATTAATTTATCATATATATCTAAAACCTAAAGCCCATAGCGACTTAGCGTTCTTAGAATTCTGCATTTCCTCAGCTATGCAATGTAGATCTGATTTAGGCATTTAGACAGTTTAATTAATAAAGAACAGCAAAAACATGCTTCAAAAAATATTTGGTCCACATATTTAAGAGAGAATCTAGTTATAGACAAGTTGAGCTGAAAATGGATGTCTTAAATCCCAATGAAAGTGTGGTCTAATGAAAACCCTTCCCTTATGAGAAACACGACAATCTGTAGCAACACAGTGGGCATTCAGAAACGGTCTTCTGATTCACAAAAATAATTCTGAAAAACAAAATATGAGTACATCTGCGAATTTTCAGAAGTTTTTGCGATCATGAAGCGTACCTGACACGTCGTAACAAAGGGTGAAGAGAATTGACTCTCGCATTTCTGGAGTTCACTGGCAAGGGAGTGGTTGGGGTAGGGCGGCGTGGGAAGCGGCAGCAGTTCAGGTGGATTTTATAGTTGTCAGTAGATACCATGGGTTGGTCCGGTGAACATCGCGGTTTCATTATCGTGTCGTTCTTTAAAAACAACGATTCTGAAACCGCGACACAGAGAGCATTTTGGAAGCGTTTTGGGCTCTATGCAACTGAAGTCGTACCTGATCGAACGACAATTCTGCGATGGGTTTCAAACGTGAAAACAAGCGCGTCTGCATTACCAAGGAAACCAAGTTTTCATCCTCGGAACATTAGAACGTCTGATACAGTCCGTAAGTCGGCTATTCAGGCGGAAGTTGCCGGCATTCTCCCAGAGATGACCAACAGAGTAGTCAAAATCTTTAGTGAACGACTGTTTAATAATCTCAATCTCCTCATTGGCTCGCCGGTAGACGGCGCTGTATCAAAAATTGTTTTTAATTCATTTGCATAGTTAGTGTGTTCTTGGAGATCGAAACTGTGAACCACCATGTTCTGTTTGGGTTGAAAGATACCTGCTGTAGTGTACATTTTAGGTTGAAAGATACCCAACCTGGATATTAAATTCATTGATGTGACACCTGGGGATATTAAAGAGTAAAATGACAAATTTGCAGTGTTTTATATGACTGAACTGATTCAAACACATCAAAGAGACAGATCACAACAAACGAACCCCCCCCCCCTTTTGATACTCATCTTGTTTTAACGGCTTCGGCAATGCGCCGCAAATTACGGGCACCACCTGAGGGATGTTATTTTCAAAACCTCATCCTCATTATAATTGGCACGACAGCCCCGCGTGGGCCTTGGCTTTCTCTAGAAGTTTTCCCAAGACTACTCTCTCACCTTGGATCTCTAGTTCTTAACCTTCATGGCACTAAAGTCTGAATCCAGGCAGTCTCCCCGTCTCTTTTTTGGACCAAAAAATAGATTTTCAAATCCTAGTGGGGGAAAAAAAACTAGATTTCTAGAACTTTTCGAAAATATAAATCTTTTTTCTGTAAACTCCTTCCCTCTCAGCTACTTATTACCTTTTCAAATGTGGGACTCCATTCTACCATAACGTCTATAAGTATATTATACTGTCTGCGTGTATTTAACTTTGCGAGTCTATTACTCAATCTCTCGTAGAGACGTAATAAATCTGTTTGTGTCGGAGCGGCAGAGTTAGATTCAACTTCCAGAACTCCATGTGAAAAGCACGGGAACTATATTAGATTATGTGCACGTGCTTTCTTGGATAATCAACTGATTGCAAAGGGAACCTGATAGTAAAGGAACTGAAGGGGTAATCAGTGAAGAGCTTAATTGTACGGCCTGACTTACCCGCATTTATATAAAGGATTTAAATTAAATTCTTACCCTTTGTTGCAGGAATATTGTAGATTGTCGCATCTTTTTCCATGCTTATGTGCTTTATGCACGCATGCAAACTTATTACTATATACATATTGATTAGTTCTTGATTCATGTCTAGTTAAATTCTTTCCTAATATTTACCTCAGATATTCTTGTAAATACTTCACAACAGAGTTAATTAATTGCGTGTCTTCCACTGCCAAACAATTCAGTCTACAACGCGCCATGACAATACTCCTCCGGAACATTCCGATGCGATTTTAAGCAAGATCATGCTCACCCTCCAAACATGTGACTCCAGAACAGGCTAAAATAGCATCACCCAGTACTTTATTTTTATTTTCAAATAAAGCAGTTCACTTATTTATTTCTATTACCTTTGCCTTTTCCTCTTATTTTTTTTCTTACGAAATACCTATCAGAGATCGATCTAAAGTCGCCGACGCATGTGCAGATTCGACAATAGGATGGGAACAACAAGAACTGCAGGAAAAAAAAAATATTTCCACTCCTTCCGGCGATTTGAGGACGACGCTGAGTATTTCACTTCACTTCGCGGAAATGACCTTGTGTGGAAAAGGCTCGGCTGATAAGAGGTATGAGAAAAATTAAAGCGAGAGAAAAATTTCGGTACTTAAGGGTAAAAAAGGAACGAAGCTGAAGTGTAGATTACAAAGTTAAAAAGGGGGACGCCATTTATAAGTCTGAACGAAAAATGTGGCACTTTTTTTTCTATTTAAAGCTGAAATACTGAATAGCATTTTTTAGAGCGTAATTACTCCTTTCTAACGAATTGCTACGGGTAGTAACAGACAGAAGTAGCCCAGAAAGTGTCGACGCATTTTTCAAACAATTTATTTGACATTTCATTCTTTCTTTGATTGTCGTATGATTAATACTCGAACATATGTTGTAAAATTTAAGAATATCCTGAATTACCGCGTGTGCTTCAAGAATTAAAGGCACATAAACTCTTGAATTAGACTTTTTTAAAATGTTCAACATTCGCGAGCATAGGCGTAGCGTCGCTCCCCCCCCCCAGCTTAATTTGAAATAAATTAAAGCGTTAATAGCAGTTCAGTTAATATCGGAAAATTGTAGAAAACTTTTAAGAAAATTGTTTTTTCTCGCTTTTCAAACGGTGAAACTGAAGATTCCGATTATATTTATAGCCTTAACATAGTTTTTAACAATGATATCCTACATAACAAAAATTCTATGCTATATATATTTTTCTCATTTTATTTATATTATATTTATTTTTCTCATTGTATAGCTTTTGAATACTAATCAAACATCAATTCTATCGTTATTCAATTTAAAAAAAAATCATAATATTTCTTTTTTAAAGGACCGTCCAGCAGTCAATGCGCTGTGGAGGGTCCTAACTAAATTCATTACATGCCCCCCAAAAAGTTAGAAGCACGCTACGCCTATGTTCGCGGGGGATAGTAAAAAATATTTCTTTCTTTCAAAATCATTGAAAAGTGGTTTTTGACAAATTTTCCCGTCTCAAGCCCTCGGGAGTAGAACAAATGCAAAATTACTGCGGTAGGTTTTCAGCGCGCCTCAAACTCTGGAATAGCGATTAAAAGTTCAAGCATAATTTCCAAATCTATCTTCTAATTTCATTGCCGGACTATCAGTTGAACTCAAAATGATAGCTATAAGGGACTAAGAACGTCTGCTTCCGTTGACGTGACAAAATCAACCCTGCACATATAACTTTAGAAATATACAAACAAACACAAGTAAAATTTTAAACTTTTGCTAATTTGAACTCAACAAACCATCTCTTTTATGAGTTTATTTACCCTCTATAAGTACATTATTTTTCCGACGTATGTGAGGAAAACATGTGATGGGATCTCTACACACAAGTGGAAAATTCGTATCGCCACCACTCCGGGGGTTACAGATCCGTGGAAAGCTTTTCTTCACTGCACATGAAGACAAAACCCCATAATAGAAAATAACACGTAGATGTATAGGCAGTAGGAAAAAATTATGTCGTGAACATCATTTGAAAGCCTTATTTGAAGAGTGGTCCAAATCCACTTTTAAAAAAATGGAGTTAGCCGCACTTTCATGTTCATACAAGGCATTTCTATCTTATTTTTAAACTGGTAAATCTCCGGCTTATTTCTGGCGCTAACAGAGAGCATTACAAATCAAACTTCAGCAGTCATTTCTCAGCACTCAATAGACTTTAAGGCTCTGTATCTCAAAATGAACAAGAATGGAGTTGGACCACTATTCAAATAAGGCCTTCATTTATTTCTTACACAGTTTTTCTCACAGTGAATCGACTGTCAAATTTTTTAATTAAAAAAGTTTAATATTTTATAAATTTAAAGCGTTGCAGTATTTTCCTAGAAAGAAAATGCTGTCATTTTCCAATGCAAGAAGTTTTTCTGAAGACATTCACTCATAAACCCTGTGATATAATGACTATATTATCCCGGGGTGTATTCGGTTGGTATGAACCTACGTCACTCCCTTTAAGAAGTCAGTACGGGATCTGTAATACTCAACCAGAACTTGAATTCACATCCACGTTTCCGAATTTGGAATTTTTCCCAACATATATATCATGTAGGTGGTTTTCTTAAAAATAAATAAATATAACATAAAATCGTTATGGGGAATCTAATGCTTCCTAAGATAACCAGTAATTAGCTAACTGGGATATATAACATAAAGGGTTCAACATCTTTATTTAGAAATTCCACATTCATATATTCACAGGATACTTCTTCAACGGGCATCTGTATTTCATAACTGTCATCTGACAATTATGTTATCTAACATTCAATGGAACACATTTTTTTAATCATCTGTACTACAGTAAACATAAATATCAAAATGAATCTTAGTTTCATGCATTAGGATTAATGAAAATATTTGTTAGCATACATGCATATAAATTGACCTTTATATGCAATTGCAAAGACAAATCTTGCTGGTAACTAAGCATATTTTTTCCGAGGAGGAGGTCATTTAGCTTTGGTCATTATGTAAGAGCATTCGCACCAGTGATGCAAATGTCCACACATAAAGATGCAACAGGAAATGGTTTTACAGGTATTCCATAGCAAGCCCTGGGAATACAATTAATTTTGTGTTATGTAATATTCAGCGATTGTTTATGACCATCTCCCCCTCCAAGCAATCTGCACGGATTTCCTACTTTTGGTCAGCAAGTTTTAAATGCGAATTAAATCAATAAAAGTTATGCTTTTTATCGAGGAGTCTCTGCTTAGCTTGAATTAATTGCTGCCATTAAATAAATCTCTAAGTTAAATAGAACTTCTTAATAATTAAGTACAATGTGGCAGTTGGTTTTTACTTGATAACTCGGTGGTTAAAGTTACAAACTGCAATACAAGTGTGAAAACAGACAGCTCGTGTTGGCTGAAAAGACATAATCAGAGGTAAACTAAGTTCAAATGACTTTCTCAAAGAATGTAGGAATAACCTTTTAAGATGTTTTTTAATTTCAAAATGAGTTGAAAAGGACGTGACGATGGATGGGACAGTAGCTACATAGAAATATGGTTTACTAAAATTATAGGTATTTCCCAGCAGTTTTAAAAACAATTTAAATCAACAAAAATTTTCAAAAATAACATAAACTTAGCGCAGAGACTATAAACTATCCACAACAGAATCTTCTTTAAGTACAAATTAAAAATGACTGATTTGTGTCGATCTGGGTGGTAAAGTTCTTTAGGTCGCAGAGCATTGTGTATGATTGTCTCTACAGACAGTTAACAAGTGTGAAGATCTTTTAAACTCTCTGATACGTATAGAGGAATCAATAAAACTTTCAAGAACTTCGTTTGCATTGGTAGGGTTGAAAACTTGAACGGAAGAACTTGTCGACCAAAAGACGGGGGGAGTAAAATGCGAGCATCCGAGCCCTTGCAAAAGGACACTTCCAGAAACGAAAGAAACAAAGAAATATAAATAGTGGGAAAGCAAATAAAACCAAAAATATGCTATCAAGATACATAATCAAGTAATTAAAAATATAGTAGAAAAGTACGAAGCCAGGAAACACATTTTTCAGCAAGTACACTTCCACTCTGCTGATGAGGATAAAAGAGACAGGTCATGGACCAATGGTGAGAACTAGTACTGATAGCAAAGTTTACCAGAATATCTAATTAACTACCAGGGATTTAAATATTTCTTGATTTTGACATACCTACAATGCTCTTACGTGTTTATATTAAGGGAATGTTTAGCTTAGTTACTTTTAATTTCTGTTATGAAATTTAAGAATCTGTTTTGCCCCACCTCTCTTAAAAGCATCTAAATTTATAAAGAGGGCATATTGCCTATATAGTTATTTATTGCTAAGTGCAGTTTTATATGCTTTGAATGTTGCTCTGAGGGCTAATATTGCATGTTAAGCGTTACAATAATTTTAGAATTTAAAATTTTAATTTCTTCAAGGGAATTTAAGATGCTATTGTTCTTATGTCTTTATGTACTTTTCTATCGAAAGTACATAAAATTAGACAGTGCTTAAAATGTACTGAGGGCATTTAAAGCAAAGAATTGATTTTTCTTATGCGCTTTGTCTTTTTCTAAGAGCTTGTGTATATATATATATATATATATATATTATTTCTAAAAGGTGGTTTTTGTTTTTTCCCTTTTTCTCCTTTTATACTTAACCAAAATCGATAAATGGGGTGCCATTTTAAAGATTAAGATCTCCGCTTAGTGAGAATTGTTAATTTAGAATTACACATCTTATTGTTTGTTTGAAAATCGAAGTACAAACATTATAAACAATTTTTCTTCCCCTAGATGGCGCGCGCTAGCTTTTTTATTTTGCCATTATCAATCCCACTGAACTTTTAAATTTAAAAAGCGTTCGCTTTTATTATCGTTCTGTGATTTCACTAATGACGTTCTTTATTGGCAACATCCGCGTAGGTGTACATTATTCTTTTTGCATGGAAAAACCATATATATTATTTCTAGAAGGTGATTTTTTGTGACGATCCCTTTCTCTCTCTTTATACTTAACCAAAATCGATAAATTAGGTACCATTTTAAGGACTAAGTTCTCCGCTTCTAACGAATTGTTAATTCAGAATGACACATTGTATTGTTTGTTTAACAATCAAAGTGAAAAATGGACTTTAGGCCCTAAAGTTCTTTCGCTGGATGCGTCGAAACGGCCTGGTCAAATAGTGTGCACAAAGAGGTTTTGTAATGTAAATATCACATTTTCCACGATTTTGTGTCATATTTAACTTTTAATATTGTCTACAGAGGTGTTTTGATGGGCACATATCTCATGTTCCCCTGTTCTGTCCCAATATTGTGGCCAAAGGTGTTTTGTAATTGGTTTTGTATTATCCTTACGCAAGAATTGTTATTTGACAAATAAACTATGGCCACGAATTAACCGGTTCTTATTACATCGTACTACAAACCACCAACCTCGCTATAAAATGTATCGTATTTTATTCGCATACGAAAGTGTCGCACGGGCCACCTAGTACCATATATTTGCCTCATGAAAAAAATAAGGTCGTTGAATTTATGAGGTATGTCATTGATTGATTTTTATGAACGAATATGAATATTCCGACAAATCCGAAGGGAACAACAGAATTTGAAAAACACATTCCCACAACATTCGATAACCTCACTTTTTCGGTTAACTTTGCAGTGGTCGTTATTATGAAGACTTAAGCATTAGAAGCGTTTCGAACAAACTGGAAGCAAGTGGACGTCACAAAAAGCAGAAAATCAGTAAAACCACGTACTTCTCTTCCGAAAGAGCAGCATAGCCCAGGCTTTCCTTTTAAACTTCGCCTCTGCATCAAAAGAAAGGAAACCGTTATTTCTGCCGCTTAATATTGGAATCGCGAGGAGTGCGGTTTGGAAGATGTGTGAAGGAGACGACACAAAAGCTGATGACGTAGAAAAAACATAAGGCACTGATCTCTAACAGTCCGCTGTTTACTCGGTAGCACGAGCAACTGACTTGCTCTAAGAATGAATGGAATTCATGCTGCCAGAATGGCGGTTTATTTCAGTAGCTTTAAAGCAACAACAGGGGTACTTCGTGTTTATTTGAATCTAAGTTCAGAGTAGAATTCTGAAATCACAATTGCTTAAATACCAATTGTTTAGCTCTCACGCTTATGCAGATAGTATTTTTAAAGCGTTTTAAAAATAAAAATAGACTACAGTTTTGCAATACATACAAAATACATTTTGCTGCTTTTTGTCTTGTATGATATATTTCATATTGATAATACAGTGTATTTAGAGATAATGGAGGGTGGAAACTGATTACTTAACCTGCAGAAGTAATTTTTTCAAAAATTCACAGTGTAAATTATGTACCTGAATTTTTTTGCACTATTTTAAAAATGAAACATCCTCTAATAATACACACAAACACACATTCATTTATGTATATAAATTCTCATTTAGAACAGCAACAGTTACTACGAGTTTCCTTATTAATTTTTCGGATAACTATGTTTTATTTATTCAAATAACTTATACTTTGCTAATGAATAAATACTTACATTCTTCCTTAGTCAATAAGTATTATCGTAAAACATTCTAAGCTGTTATTATTCCTCAAATAATTACGCGAATGAGAATGCATATTAAAACATAACGGAACAAAATTCAATTTTTTAAGAGATTAAAAATTGAGAATATTTTTTTTAAATTTCAGAAGCGATATCGATGCCTACCAGTTTATTCAAATACAATTTTGTTAATAAATCCTTAGTGGTGAGAATAACTTCCTCAATATAGAAATAAAATACAATTTAGTGATCTATAAAAATTATGACTAATGCAGAGATCAGTGCTTTATAATGACGAGTGTCAAGGCTTGCTTCGAAATGGAGGGAATGTGCAATGGTGTCAGATATGGATGAATACATGTGTTGTGAAATACCTTCATATTCAAAAAATATTTATGAAGAATAGGAGTATGATCGGATTATCCAATTAACATGCACACATTTGTGATACATTTATCACAACCTGTAATACAACAGAAATATAAATTTTTACGTGTGACAAATTTTATTAGTACGAATCAAACGCTCATGCAATATTAATGTAAAAGCTTTTGTTTGGCTGAGATTTTGTTGAACAAAAATTCTATCTGCAATAATTTTGAAGTTATTACTTGGGTTTTCACAAAAACAAAATGTTTGCTCCAATAAAATGTCTAGAGGTCATAGGAAGTGCATTCGTGGGAATATCAACAGAAAACCTTAATCAATGAATAGAATCGAAAACTTTTAAAGTAGGATTCCTTTTAAAAGATTTGACTATTTTCTTAATCAAATTATCTATTGTGTATCAAGGTAAACACATTGCAAGTGTTAATTCCTATGCCATCTAAATTTAATATTCATTTCTACTAGATAATTTTACTGATTTTATTTTGTGCTTTTATTTCTCTAGTATTTAAACTAAAAAAAACCGGAGAATCATATATGGTAACATTTTCTTAGATACTTTTCTTAGAACAAGATTTAGACATTACTGTAAGGCCAAATTATCACACCGAATTGGGGTACGATATTTGTATCATACTTTCTGGTGGGTTCTTGAAAATTAAAATCACTGAGCACATTTCTTTCTAAATAAGGAATGTGCGTTGAAACACGCAGAAACACTCAGGGAAAGTTGATAAAATTCTAGCGCAATAAAATAAAATTACACAACTTTAATATTATATTCCAGTATGCTCCGTATTTGACAACAGTTCATGTATGATAACACAGAAACAGAAGTCCGGATACTGAAAAAAAAATTTAAAAACTACCACTGTTAGTAAAAAAATAGGTTTAAACTGATTGAAGGAAACAAAAATAAATAGGTATGTATAAATGCAAATCTAGTTTATGTTATAAAATTATGAAGTCATAACGGTCAAAAGCTTCCATACCTTAGAAGTAAAATATTCATGCAAATCAATATAAATTATGACAATGTGGTTTTTCAGAGTGCGAATGTGATACACGAATACTTTGACAAACACAAGCAGCATGAATCAACAGAATGTTGAGACTCACAGGAATGGCTTAACAGGAATATCTGAAATATATCATACTTACGGATTTTGCATTTGCACTTCTTTATCTGCTTCTCATCCTTCACGTCTTCGTGACAATTTTTGCAGTAATACCATACCCTACAGAACAAAGAAACTCGAGTAAGATTTCAGTTGAACGTGCATGTGCTTCAAATTCAATATGTCAGAAAAGTCTTCTCTTGGTACTTTTTCAGAGTGAAGATGTGAGGAAATACGGGATTTTTTTGTTAAAAACGTAAAACTGCAGTATTTTGAAATAAATGATTGTTTCATACCCCCTAATAATATTTTTTAGAATATACCTCTATGATTATTGTATATTACATTTTACAGTATGTTAGGGGAAATTTGTTTGCGATGAGTTATCTTTTAAAATGTCATAATAAAATAAACCTCTTTTTCAGTTTAGTTGAAGATAAGTTAATCCCTTGTAATTATTATACCTTGTATCCTAAAACATCTCGAGCAGTAGGAAGGCAAAAGATTTGCAGATCAGGCAGCGAAAACTAATTCAGAATTCCCGAGCAAAGTACAACGAGTACGCCACGTGCTAAACAGAGCCTCGTAGTGACAACGAACGATATGTACTCTGGAATTAATCTTTTTTGAAAACGCAACACAGAATAAATCAAGTAAAATACTGATTAAAAAACCAGAAACCAACACAAAAGCATTTTTAAAACTACTGAATGTTTTACATCCTAAAAACGTTTAACGTGGGATATTACTCTAACGCCTTTTGAATGTTACTGAGTGACTTGGTGATTTAAAGTTAAATTTATATTTCTGGGAAATAAGATGGCATGCTTTACTGTTACAAGCCTGTATATCGAGCGTTTAAAGTGACTGCAAAACAAAACATAGTTTAAAATACTTATAATGACAACTTTGACAAGTATTATCTAGTTATACTATTTTTTCTTCATGAAAACACAATAGGCTAGACAAGGAAATTCAAATCGGGATCATCAACTTTTGGGACAGATGTTCTGTACATTACTCTTCTAAGTCATGTCGTCATCATCATCATCAATTTTCCTCATATAATTACCAATCACTAATTCTGCCACAACACTAAACCATTATCTCTGTTGTCTTCATTTAAAATACTACTGACTATCTCGGGAATTGGCCCGACAATTTCTGCCATTCGGCCAAAAGTTATGACTAGCACAACAGCAAGCTGTGTCATGATCTTCAAAAAAAATGCTTGAAGTGCTCGAATGCTCCTGGAAAATATCTAACGTAGAACATAATGCTTATGCTTTTAAAGAGTTGAATCTACAGAGGCTGCTGAAGACACAGTGAATAATTAAGATAAATGAGTTTAAGTTGCGATTATACTTCAATAAAAATACTCAGTAATTTAAAGAAAGGTATTATTTAAAAATGTTCTGGTAATCATTCGAGATATTCAGCCGACCTTTTAACTTCATCAGCCGACTGTGCTATGAAGAACCCTTGAGTCTCAGGTGTTAGCTTGACCTGACTCTTTGCATTGATGGATATCTTGGAATCAGTCCCATCCTCGTGGGTTATTTCGATAGCTAGAAGCAGCAGTTTCAGCTTCACAAAACATAGCCTGCGAAAGAGATATAAAGAGGAGTTTTTTTGTTAGCCAAGATAAAAAATAAGTATTTACAGAAAGTATTATAACCAGACATGTGACTCACTCTGCGGCTTGCGGAAAACTCATACCGACAAATGAAGTGGATAGAGTTTCAGTATACATTTCCATTCCCGTCCCGCATAGATAGTCATTCTGCCACGCAGGGGTGTCTGGGCTCTGAAATGAAAGGCAACAACAATGTATGAAGATATTAATTCTGCAGATACATAAAGCAAATGCAATGATGAAGAGTATCATCTATGACATATCGCGTTTATTTACACAATGTCTAAACGTACACCAAAAATATCCTGTTCGGTTGTTTTAATATAGGTAAAATATACGGAAATGGGGAACACATGTTACGCTATTAACAGATGGTAAAAGTTTTCTGTTGCAGGTGTTGAAAACCTGATTTCTCTATTCTTGGAAAGTATATCCTTTTACTAACTGATTTTGCAGGCGATATTCTTAAATAATAGATTGTCAAAGGCTATTGGTTTGAAAAATCTTGGATACAACGCCGAGAGCAAAACTTCGAAAAAGGAGTTTATCGTTAGGTATATGTACCCTAAGAAAAAATTAATCGTACCAGACAAGTTTAAAATACACATATACTATATGAAGAAAATTGGTAAGGACTGCGGAATACAGGGTATCCGGGCTAAAAGTATCCAAAAGTTATGGCTTATTTTTACGGAACTACACATTAGAATTAAAAAAAATATATTTAAATAGAAAGAATACCACCAAGTTTTAATATCAATCATAGATTTCGATTATAGTATCATAGATTTTAATGTGCGCACCTTTTGTAGCACGACAAGCGTCTAAATGGTAATCCAAGTGTTTAGTAGAATTTCTTAGTTATTACACGAATTGCTTGAATGATACGCTTCTTCAACTCATCCACAGTTTCAATTTTTTATTTATACACAACGGATTAAATGAATCCCCATGCAAAGATGTCAAATAACTCCTGATATGCTTCGAAACACTTGGAGAGTACTGAATTACTATTTAGACGTTTTTCGTGCTACAAAAGGTGCACAAATCGAACTCTATGATACTATGATCGACATCTATGATTGATATTAAAAATTGGTGAGATATTCTGTCTATTTAAATAAATTTTTAAAAATGCTAATGGGTAGTTTCATAAAAATAAGTCATAACTTTTGGATACCTTTAGCCCGGTCACACTGTCTTATTGCACGTACGATTATCGTCTCGTTTAAGAAAATATTCTAGCGAAGTTTCCCCCTATATTCTGCCCCACTATACACACACACACAAACATACGTGTGTGTGTGTGCACGCGCAATTTTTAAAATATGGATAACACTTTCACAATTGTTATTATTACCTCAGTAAAGTCAGTGCTTTGGAAATACATTTTTGAAACAAATTCTGTCATAATGAGTCACAAAACGCGGTAATATTTTTTTTATAAAGAGGAAAAATACACATTACTGAAACAGAAGTTACACAGGAAAGTAAAAAGTAGGAAATTAGTGAAATAAAGTTTTTTTATAACATATATTTAGCACTAGTGCCGACATTATCATTCAACAAATATTCTTAAATGATAATGTCGGCACTAGTTTCTGGTAGATAGCATATTTCTGGTAGATAGTTTGTTGGTGTTTCTGGTAGATAGCATATTTCAGATTACATCTTGGAATATTGCCTAAGAGGAGTATCACTATAGTGCTTTATTTCCCCATTAATTTGATTTTAATTTGATTTTAGTTTAATTTAATAAACATACATGGAATATTCGCGTAGTTTTATAAATTACTTGGGAGAAAACAATACGCTGTGTAAGATATCCATTACCTAAAAACTGCTTTTATTTAATGTTCACGTTGTGTTGACTTAAAAAATAAGTTCCAGGAGTTTTTCCTATAAAGTTATTTTTTTATTATAAATATCTAGGTGCTGATATTTTATCAGTTATAAACGATTAACGTTTCCTATTCCAATTTCATTTAGGTTGAGAATGTTCATATTTTTCAGAGATATTAAGAAAATTGTTACAAATTAATGTACATTCACTCTTCTAAAAAACATCAAAAAGTTATAAAACTATGTAAAACATCCCATTTTTAATGTGTTTTAAATAGTTAGACATAGTGTAAGCTGATGATTTTCTTTCATCAACATTTCTTCTGAATAAAGTAATTGCGAAACTATTTAAATATGCTATTGCCATTATACGATCTAATGTTTCATACGAAAAAAAGATAATTAAAAGCATTTATCTTTTCCTATACGTCACTGCTAATTGAATTTCCGGAGAATTTTTCTCCTCTCTCTCAACAGAAAGGAAGCAGAGAATCGTTCATTTTAAGCAATTTTAATGGTTTCAGTAGTATCCCCCCCCTCGAACATTACCAGATGAAAAGAATATACAGAAATAACAAATATAATAAATACAAAAATTCAAACTCTTTTTTTTTACTCGGATTCCTTGTTAAGATTGAATCGCAAAGTTAAAGAAAAAAATGCAATGCATAAGAAATATTCATGGTTCAAGTAATTATTCTGAAAGAAATTGATCCAGTATTGTATAGAGATAGAATTATAACTTTTTTTCTTCCTTATTATGAAAGATAGTATGGCGAAATTTTCTCCTCCTATTTAATTACTTTTTCATTAATCAGAATATTCCAAACTATTAATTTATTTTCCAGGACATCTAAAATGTAATCTGTACAGGCAGTAGGGTATTATAATCAAAAGTAGAGCAATTTTGAAATATTATAGAATGACAAGCTTTAAATTTAAATAAACATGAAACAGAAACATGATTTTTATAAGTTACTTAAAAATATAATGTTTAATATGGATGTGAAAATGACTAAATAAACGAAAGGAAGCCTATAAATAAGCTATATTTTAACTAGCTTTTAACTCCGTGCTTCGCTATGGAGTACATTCAAATTAAATACAACGGTCAATGTATGCAATTAATGCCAAAAAAATATAAAAAAATTGTAATTTGAATTAAATTCTTAAAAAACTTCCATCTCAATTAGTCTAGTTGTTAAAATTTATCTTTTACTGCATTTTAAGGCTTTTTTTGTCAATTTATTTCGTTGTTATGCACGTGACGCAAAATTAATTTAAAGTATCACAAAAAGAAAAGAAACCACGTGATCAGCATTTAATAAATTAAATTATAAAAATTTATCTTTAAAAATTCCCCCAAAATCAGAAAATGTAGGTAAAGATTCGAAAAAGATTTCATTTTATAGGAATTTTTATGATCTTTCTTGTAATATAAATTTTGTAACCCTAAAATTATTATTTTAAATGCAAACTTTAAAAAGTGTTACAAGAACTGCTTAAAAATTTAATTTGAAAAAATCTAAGAAGAAATTTTCAAAAATCTTTCTTAGTGCACCCCTACACTATAAGAAGAGTCCCCATGCAAAATTTCAGCTCTTTAGGTCCAGCGGTTTGATCTGTGCGTTATCTGTCAGTCAGTTACGGAACTGTTTTATATATATAGATTACATTGCTAGAAAGAAACTCCAATAATATGAAGAGCATTTTGATTAGTCATCAACTAAGACCTAAAACTATGAATGGTCAACGGACAGCAGGGGAAGAGAGATTAAATATGATATCAAAAGCAACTTCAAGGGGATTTTGTACACAAAATACTCCTTTTTAGCATGGATCATGTTTTTGCGTAGGCTTGCCCAAGAAAAATCGTTATGAGACCAAAAATGGGGCACGCAAAGATTGCTGCCTGTCATCGTAAAATCTGTAGGGATTTACACTGTATATTTTTTGAGAGTAGTTTTTAAAGAAAATATATTTTCAGTTATAAATTTTAAAACTTTTATTTTACTTAACTATTATTTAAAGCATTTTTATCACAGTTTTGTATATTAGTCAAAACCAAAAAACAAAAAAAAATTTAGGATTCAGGAAATTAGAAGAAAGAATTGCTACACAAAATTTCATGGAGACATACCGAAAGGAATTTGAGATATAATCCATTAACGATGGCAATGCTGAAAAAATTCTGTTGTGGGACAGACTTAATAAAGACGTGGAGCAGAAAATGAAACAAGATATGTATGATATACTGTTTATAATACCTGCCGTATATATGTAATTTAGCACATTCAGTACAAATGATATTAAAAACGAAACATTATTGACAGACCAGCAAAAATATGTAAAATTTTCCGAACAGTATTTTAATATTAAAATGTTGTTTTCTAGCATGTTACAACAATTGAATGAAATTTGTGAAATTTAATTCAAATGTCGTAAAAATATTTGTTAAAAATTAATATAAAAGTAATAGTTATTTTTTATGTTATATTAATAATTGTATATATTTATTGATAATCAATATAATCTTCTAATAAATGTATTACTCTAAGGCCCACTAATCCAAACTGACTCACAACATTTTAAGACATTTAACTCCTTAACGATCGTATAATTTTCAAGAAAACGGTAATAAAAGTGTCTATTTTCTCCGGAGGATTCCATTAATATCTTAATCTGCCACATCTAGTTTAGAAAAAAACATCATCAATTACATTATAAATAGTCTGGTGCTGCCATCTGGTATGTAAAATAAGAAATAAAAAATTTTCAGGGGAAATGAAATAGATTGTTTTAATCTTTTTGTGCGTTACTTTTAAACACTCCAGCCCAGACACATCAATGGCATGAGAAATAGAAGGCGAATCCTCCCCCCGTAATTTTAACGGGACCGAGAAGGAAGGGGTTAATTACAGGATGAACACAGAATTCTTATATCGTACCGCATTCCAGTGCACTTTCTATCTGCGATGAAACCATCACGGAACATATTTGAATAAACAATTTTTTACACCCAGACTGGCTGACGCGTCAAGTTGGAGATGGCAATGTTTATATTAACAGAGTTCGGCGCATCAGAGGCATCTGGCACAATATTAATTTAATTAAAACTACCAGTAACACGTCGCCAATAGTTGTTAAAATTTCCTTGAAAAGTAGTACCAAGAAAATGACGGAACTCCCACTTCACGACTAAGGACTTACATAGTACGCAAGGTACAAATAATTACAAGATAAAATGAACTTTTTATATACCATGTTTTTAAATTTTCTGTTGAATCATATAAACTTGACAATTCTATGTATTGATAAATACTTTTTTTAAATTTTTTGATGAATTATCCCATCAACTTGAAAGAAAATGAAGTTAATTGGTAGTTAACTTGCATTTAACTTTTCGTTCCCGTCCCGGTCGATAGATGGCTGCACCAATCTACAAAACAAAATTAACTGAAAATGAATTCAATCTGCTTAAAGAGGGCTAAAAGTATTAAAATAACGCATTGTCATCGTGTTCTGAATTATTCTAAAAGTTTCAAATGTCTAGCTAGTCGAGAAGTTAGTTAAAAATCGATTGCAAGATTTGTACCGGACAAACAAACACACACACACACACACAGACAACAAGAAAGAGGGTTAATAAAAAACATGGTAATAAATGAAACGCGTGAGGTCCACTTTCGAAATGAGCTTGGTAAGTCAACCTCCGAGTGGAATT
The DNA here is from genome assembly GCA_907164885.2 of Dolomedes plantarius. NCBI lineage: Eukaryota > Metazoa > Arthropoda > Arachnida > Araneae > Dolomedidae > Dolomedes > Dolomedes plantarius. Next base: position 160,421,368 of record OU015498.1, on the reverse strand, counting down.
TTTCATGATTTATAATTTTTTGAAGTATATATCTTAAATTTTATGCTAAGTACCTCTATAAAATTTTCATCAAACGTTCTTTCTTTATTATTTGTATTAAAGTGTTTTTTTAAATTCTTGATTTAGTGTAAAAATTTTGGAAAATATTATGCCTGAAACAAAAATTACCCCAGAAAATTTCATTTTAAAATCTATTAAAAATTAATAATTAATTTTTTTTAAATCCTGGAGGCAAATTATTTATATGCTTTTACTACGCTAAAAAGGGAAATAATTATACCAATGAATCAGCAGATATATCGAAATTTAAACAATCAAAAATTTAAAAATAACGTTTTAAAACAACATTTTAAACCGTTCAAGAGCTTTTTTTTAATGTAAAGGAATTTTCATTAAATGAAGCATTTAAGGAGAAAAATGGTTGCAAAATGTGAGTAGCTAAAAAATGAAATTTTATTCCCAGATCCGCTTCAGAAAAATTAACTGTTATCGAAGTATCAAATTGATTGTTGATAGAAGAAAGAAATGACTAAACGATGTATCCTCAAAACACAAAATTGTTTTTCAAACATGGACCTCCTGTATATTGATTAAATTATAATTAAATAATAAATTCTTATTTAATTGAAATTGCATTAACGTTTAAAGTACTTTTTTCAGTCTTATTTCTTTGTATTAACAAATTTCCTCCATTAAAGGTTTTTTTATATAAGCATCGGACTATTAAATATAATATTTTTTAAAAATATAAGTTTTTGTTGCATAGATTAATTATATAGCTGGAACCATTTTAAAAAATGTAAAATTTTATTTCTGTGATTAACTAATGTTAATTAACGCACATTAGAACTAAACCCTTATTTAATTAAAAGTAACTTTACAAATAATTAAAATGCAGAGCACCATGAGTTCAAGAATGTAGCGTAAATAATTTAAAATTAGGGCAAGTCTGTTCCTAGTTAGTCACTACATCGTATACCCACATTTTTACTTTCAGTTTCAGTGCTGTCTCGTCCCCCTCCTCCTCACTAATTTTGCTATCGATTCGCTCTAGTTATCACAACTGTTTGCCTCTACGTTGCACCCTTGGCCCATCTACGTCCTATTACAAATTCTCAATTATTAACGTCTACTTACTCCGGAGGGTTCGAGTAGCCTCCGCGTTGCGCTGTAGTTCGCCAGAATACTGCGAAAAAGCACATATATTCGATTATTAAATAGTATTTTATATTTTAATACCACGCACGTCGCACGCACACACACACATAACATATATATATATATATACAGGTTCCGGACAAAATAATAGGAACGCCTGTGAAGGAATGCAAATTTTTTATTTGTAGGGGGTTGGGCCACCCTTGGCCTTAACTACAGCTTGCATTCGACATGGGATTGACAAATAAAGGTCTTGCACAAAGTTCAGGGGAATTCGCCCCATTTCTCGTGCAGTACGGTCTCGAGCTCAGGTGACATGCGTGGAAGTGAAAACCGAGCACGGACTTTGTTCTCTAAGAAACCCCACAAATGCTAAGTTGTTGAGATCAAGGAAATGAGGACACCACATCAGATGTTCCTCTTCATCATTATACTCATCTAACCATGTTTGAACTCAGCGAGCCGTGTGAACAGAGGCATTGTCATCTTGGGACACAGGACGTTCTCCAGGAAACAAAGTCTGAAGCATAGGATGGAAATGATCTGCGAGAATACTGCGATAATGCTTTTTTGCGATCTTCCCCCTCAGGTCTAATAGTGGCCCCAAGCCACGCCAAGATATTTCCCCCCCCACCCATACATACCATCACAGAGCCCATGCTTCTCGGTAGGAACCAGACAGTCAACATGAAGTGCTTCTGCCGGTGTTCGCAGGATGAACACACGTCTGGTGGTCTAAAATAATAAAATGAGGATTCGTCAGACCCTATGACATGTTCTCATTGCTGTTGTGTCCAGTTTTGGTGGTCTAGGCACCCCTGTCGTCGCTTAACTGCATTCCGAGGCGACACTAATGGCTTTGGAATGGCCATAAATGGTCGCAGCATGCAGTTCCCGTGGAATAGTTTTGGTGGATACGGGGTTCTGGAGATGGGTGTTCATCTCGGAGGTTATCTGCGACAGTGTAGTCTTACTTTTTCGGGCTACTATCCTCTTCAACACTCATCTATCCCGGTCGGTCAACTTCGAATTTAGCCCCTTGTTCTTCTTCGCAGAGGACATCTTTCCCAGGTTGGTGTAGGCTGCCATAACCCTTGACACAGTGCCCCTTGAAACACCCACAAGGTTCGCTGTTCTCGACACGGACGCTCCAGCTAGGTGAGCTCCAATAACCCTGCCTCTTCGCACGTCGGACAGGTTAGACATAATGGCGCTTTGCTGGGAACATAATTTTCGTACACAACTGTCACACAGGCAAATGTTATACTGATGCCTTCCCTTTCGCCGCCAGTAGATGGCAGACTTTTGCGACATGGGGTGGGGTTGTATTGGACGGTCGAAGTACGGCACATTTTGAAATGGGCGTTCCTATTATTTTGTCCGGAATATATATATATATATATATATATAGTCGTGAACTGTCGTGGTTCTTTTGTCATGTACAACTGGACACATACAATCTTCATTCGTATACACAAAAATTACGTTTATTGAGGCAAACAAAACACTCACACAAATAACATGATAGGAATACCAAAAAAGCATTCGTAAGGGGTCAGGCTACCACTTGTCGGTATGACCTGCGTAATCGAGTTTCTCCTTTCAACTCAACATAGGATGCGCTGTGCCGATAAATGGCGAAAGGAATATGCGCATGAGGGGGGGGGCACTATCATAGCAGCGTTCCTGACATATATATATATATATATATATATATATATATATACAGTACAACTTATCTCATCGAGTCCGGCGCAAAATCGCCGGTTACACTATGTTTTCTGTAAACATTGAGAGCAACAAACGTATAGAAATGACCTGAAAAAAATAGTAAAAGTAGCTTTAGGGTCACTGAGACCAGTCAGTAAATTATTAAACTGTTCTTTCTTGTACTGTAAAGAAGAACATGTTATAGAGTCTCATGATCTTTAGAGCATACTGAAGATATATCAGTAGATGCAAGGTTGAAGCAGTGCAACTAGGACTACGGGGTGACTTTTCTTAATATTTTAAGACTTTTCTTAATTATTCCTTATTATCTACCACATATTTATTCAAAGATATTTTTCTTTCAAATAAAAAAAGTGCAAAAAAAGTGCCAGTCAAGAGTACATACTCTCTACAGCGATAAAACTGGAAATTTCACTATTAGTATTTAATGCATGCACGCTGTTTCGGCAAAGAGAAATAAATTCGAAACGAAGGAAAAAGGAGAAACAATTGTTCAGCTAAGCCGTTATCAACCTTTACCCGTAAAGTCTAATTTCAAAATGGTTAAAAATATATATCCAATCATAAATTTTGTGAATAGTTATAACTGGATCCCGAAAAAACTTCTTAGGCTAAGCAATCATAAGATTATAATCAGTCATATGCATATAAATAAATAGAAACAACGTACTGTTTTATAAGATCTCATAGCAAAGAGATTTGCAACCATTGTTGAAAACCCTGGAGCCAGGCAACTCTGGGCGATGAATCCAAGCTTTAGTTCTGCCAAACAAATGACATCATCGCCGTTTTTCCAGTTCCAGCTTGGGATATTCAACAGATAGGCCTGCAAGGTAAGAAAAGACAAATTATGAAACAAAAATCAGTGAGTATGTTCTTACCAGTATAGTCTACTGCACGGAAAGGAAGGAGAAGCGTTAGGTAATCCTGAGGAACCACTTTTTTTTTTGTTCCAGTTCAATTGCTACTTATTTTGAGGGTGTTCGGACATGCAGACCGCGAGTTTTTTGTTTGGTACTGCCTTAACACTGAACTAGGTGGAAACACCCCATGTTAGTCAACTTTGCTCCCTATGAGGGGGGACAGCGTAAAAAACATCTATACCTTGACCGAGATTTGAAACGTGGTGGAAGTTGGCGCCGTTACCACCATACAATATGGACGGAAACTAACGGAAAATGGGTGCATATATATCTTGGAATACCATGAAAAAAAGCTTTTTAATAAATGGTTTAAAACTGATCATAGATTGTATGTTTTGTTAAACGTGCAACGCATATGCTTAAATCTTTTAAATGTCCAAATTTCGACCACCGAGAAAAGCCTATATGAGCACAGTCAGTGAAATGAAGAACACCGCGGTATTTATCCCTCCCTTTACAATTAATTTTCTATTAAGAAAAATAAGTTTTATTAAAAACTATGACATGCAGTATTAAATGACGTATAAAACTTTTGAAAATTTCACTCAAATTTATTAGGAGTTGGAAGCAGGAAAAATATATATATATAAATATATATCTGCGTTTGCTGTTTAAAGGGTGTTAAGTGCAAAATGGGCTAAAATGCGTTATCGAAGCAGGCATGTTTGAAAAAAGCAAGGGCTACCGCAGGGTATAGAAAGCTAAGTCCAATTCCATTCCTAGATATTTTTATTCATCAGTGAAAATTTGGGATGTTAAGTCCTAAATGGGCAAAAATGAGTTATCAAACCAGGAATGTTTGAAAACTCAAGGGCTACTGCAGGGTATCCCTTGATTTTTCAAACTTTTTTGGTTATTCTTATCAAGAAAGCTAAGTCCAATACCACTCCTAAATATTGTGAAAATTTGGAATATGGGAAACAAAACACAAACATGTTAATTTTCAATCCCGTTTTTCTCAAAACTTCGATTTTGGACTTAACACCCTTTACACAGCAAACACACATATATTCAACTCCACAATGTACAGTGCATGTATATAAACATATATTAGATATATTGTTGAAATTTATGATTTAATGATGTTTGGATAATGCTTTTATTTCAGCACGTGATTAAATTTCTTAATCATTAAGAAGTGGGTCAAATTTTTTTTACACTTTGTCAAAATTATCTATCAAGTATATTTTGAAGTTTTAAAAAACATTAAGCTGATAATGGCTTACATTCTAAGACCTAGGATCAAGCGGTCCCCATCTGCTCTCCAAATCTTTAAACTAGTGCATTAGCTATTATGGATACCTTTACAATGTGAAAATGATGACCTTTGAACGAAATTCCGCTTAAGTGATATCCTCCTAGTTTAGTAACTGCTGGATGACTAAACTAGCCATATGTTCCTAGATCGTTTTGCGCCCAATTTGTATCCGAGTCAAAGTGGTACAATTCGGTTGGTTGGTTGGTTGTTTTTAAGTTTTATGGCGCAAGGTCCAGCGGGGGAGAAATTGAGCCGGTACAATTCGGTTTCACCGGGATTGTACCAATCAGAGGCATATCATCAAGTGCCGTCTTGTTTTTCATATTTTCCAGTTTGTTTACGAAGTAATAAACGTTAAAATATAATGAGTCACTTGAACAAGTTGTCAAAAATGTGATGATTAGTTTTATGAAATGAAGTTTTCCTCATAGAAATCAAGGTTTCATGAAGTACGGGTCTTAGAAATATGGAATTTGCAAAAGGATACTAAGGAAAAAATGAACTACCATAAAAAAAATGGATTGAAAACTTCAAATATTTTATAAAAATCACAAAATTTTAAAACTGAATCCGAACGTATTTTAGAGAGAACATTTTCTGTCATCGATTCACTTCCGCATCTATAAAAAGAAAGTTTTATAGTCTGCAAACTTTTTTGGTCGAAAAAAAGAAGTAGAATGGCTGAATCTAGAGTTTAAAGTGAAACGATATGTGTATTAAACATAGATATTGGGCATTTCAATTTACTTTTAAATTCATACTGACAAACCAATTTTTAAAGTTTGTGATGTCAATATAAATATGAATGGCTGAAACAAAATTTTTAATACCTTATATCCATTTTCTTTTCTCAGATTGTCATGTAGGGAATACATATTAACATCGGCTTAAACTTTCTTAGGTTCCACCAAAAAGCCCCCTCTTGTATCGGGTTATTCTTATCAAGAATCCGAGAATGTTTCAAACTGAACTTCTGTCTTACTGGAGAACGACAAATCTTTCAAACCGATCGGTCAAGATTTAATCTTTTAGACCAGCGGTTCTCAACTTGGGGGGCGCGCCCCCCTAGGGGGGCGTAGAAGAATTTCAAGGGAGGCGTGAGCATAAAAAGAAGTAAAATAAAAAGTAAGACTAACTGTAATTTACTGTACTCAATTTTGCGGTCACAATGTAACCGTAACGTATTTTCGACATACGAACACGATAATTGTCGTAATTGTAAAAACACGATAATGTCGTACGTCTGGACGTTGAAAATGACCTGAGGTGTGCTTTGTCACAGTTGCAACCTAATATTCAAAAACTTGTCAAAGACAAACAGTGCCAGCTCTCTCATTAATGTCGTGAAAGTGACTGGTATTACATGCTAACCTCACCTAGATCCTTGATTACCTCAAATATATTTGATCTGTATTTAATTCTTTGATTTCGTATGTTCTAATAATAATATGTTCCAAATTAAGATATGGGTGGTAATATCAGATTTTGTGTATGAGATTATGTATTCTATATTTTTATTTAATAACCAGCTTCAGTTTCAAATTCCGATTGTGCTACTTGTATTGACCACATATAGTGGGGGGTGGGGGAGGCGTGACCTCACATCAGTGTTCAAAGGCTGGCACAGAGCCTGAAAGGTTGAGAATCCCTGTTTTAGACAATTATGTTGGGTAGGGAAGTAGCCACTGAAGAATCAGGTCAGAATTTAAAAAAAAATTGAAGAGTGAAAATCCCTTTTGACTAACTGAGACTAAATTATTTATATGCCATCATATTAAAACAAAAATAAAAAACACACATATTTTGTCTGAGAGTCAAACATTGTAGCTCTCAAAAACACCCTGCGTATTAAAAATGTCAAGATAAAAAACTATTATCTTTCAACGCTTTGGGGTTATTTTTATCTGTGATATCTGATATTTTAAATTAATTAAAATAAGTCTACAAACTTACATTATAGTAGGATTCAAATTATATAATCCCTGTTTAACTGACATCAGTAGATTGGTTATATGTCAGATGCCAGGATTAAATTTTAAATCCGATGTGCTTCCTTATAATTTCTAAATAAACGGTTTATTTAATATCATATTCGGATGAATGTCAATAACGTGAAAGAGTCAAACTGAGAAATCAGCATTTGAGAAAATATGTATTTGTTTTAAGATTTAGTATACATTGTTTAACAAAGTAATATATTTAAGAATTAATTTGTAACAAAGTATATCACTGATATTTATTAACTTCGTGCTATCTCGTAGCATAATTTTGCTATCTCGCGCTAACTCGAAGTCGAGGATTATGGCAGTTTATTAGTTTTCGCTTACAAAATGAAGTTATTAATTGCAAAGTTGTGAAATGCATACGAATTTATAAGTTTATAGCTTTTCATTAAAGCCGATTTTGAATCTTATTTTGGCAGTATCATTTCTTTTTTTACACTGAATTGCAAGTCGGATATTCTTTAAAGAGAGTCTTAAGAGAGTGAAATTTTCAAGTTTTTTGGTAATTTAAAATTTACAAAGGTCTTTGCTTAAAAGCTTCTGGCATAAATTGTTGAAACAAAAGAACTTGCACGTCTATACCAATTAATAGTTTTTTAGAGTGTAAGATCTGCATTTTTAGCTCAGTGTTTATATGGTAGATAGATGATACCCCAAACTGCTTTTGGTGTGGGTGTGATGCTATCCATGTGACGTCATTCTGACGTCAAATATGACGCCGTATGGATCACCGATCGGGTTCACGTTTCAAAATGGCATGAAGCGCGGAATCTGATCGCCTTGATATTTTAATATTTCAAGCATTCGTACCTTGTTGGTCGGAATCGTTTTCGCTTAAGTACAGGAAGACACGGGCTCAGGCAATCAGCAATAAGTTGCTTCTGATATAACTTTGATAGATTTGAGTTTCTGACATATTTTTTAAGTTTAGCAAATTAAAAAAACATATGGCAATCCCTTGGCAACGTTTAACAACAGAAGGAAATAAAAATAATGAAATAATAACACCTTGATACATATAAAATCTCGAAACGAGTTTTTTGTTATATAAAACATCTAAAATGAATTTCACTAAAATAGTTTTTCGCATTTGAATAAAAGACAATATTTTTGAACATATTTTATCATAACACATAACGTTTTTTAATATTCCCTTTGTATGGCGTTTTCCAAAACAGACACCGATATGATTTTCGGGTACAGTTATCACAATGATAACCTTTTAAATTCTGTTGAGAAGTTTACTTTTGAGAAATTCAAATTCTCAGTTGTAACTTCATGAAAGACAACAATACTCTCATTTACGTCAATTTTAAAGTATTTTGTCTTTTCTGTGTTACTATCACTTAATGTGTCTTATTTCACTAAACCTTTTCCTAAACAAATAATATCATTAAATATTATAATTTACGTATTATATAACGAAAGTTATAAGAAACACAATATTATAAGCCCCTTGGGCTTGTGGCGGCCCAGTGGTACAGCGCGTTAGTTTTCGGTACTGAGGGTGCTCGGATCGAATCCTGGCGTCGCGCCACGAAAAATGCCTCCGTTCGTGTCGTCCCTTCATAAGGGGTAATGCTGTCCGCCTATACGCTGCCCCCTCAATAAAATGGGCAGTAAAATTGCGGCGTAGTATTGGCAAATGTTTGACGACAAGTGCCTTCGCACTGGAAAAAATATATAAGCCTCTTATCGTACACGTCTGAAGAAATATAATCTATATAAAATTCAACCTCATCCCGGATTTCATTTTTCAAGGTAGGTCTTTACAAAATTTTACAACAGAAACGCACAACAACGAAAGGCTAACAATGGGGGACTGACAGTTTCAGAGCAAAAAGTTGTTTTTTTTTTTTCCAAGATACGACCAGTTTCTTGTTGCGCGTTGCAAAAGAACTTCATAACAGTGGTACACTAAATTATCTTGTTAACAAAGCATGGTGAGAGAAACTGCACTGTGTGGCGCTGTCGTTATTAACCCTTTCAGAGGCAACAGCCTCCACCGTTTGCACGGTGCACATTTTTTCTCGATATTCTTTAACCTAAAAAATGTTGAAAAATTTTCCAGTTTAAGATTGTAAAAGGATTTTACTTCTTTAAACTGATAACAAATGGCAGCACTAGCCATTTTTCTGCTCATTTAACTGGAATACACTGAATGCGAGTGAACGAAGGACGAGGAAAATAGGGGTCCAAAAATGGACCACCTACCCTGAAGGGGTTTCAAACAAGTTAAAACGAAAATATTTCAAACTGGCATATCCGGAATTAATGCTAAGCTGGTAGAAATGCTTTGGTTGGTTGTTTCAGGTAAAGAGAAATTTTTAAAAAAAATCTCACTATTAGAATCAAAATTATTATAAGCAATCCCATCGTATGTGTTCAGATACCCCCATAAATTATCTCCCTAGAACAACTTCCATTCAACCTCTTGTTTCTTTAGCCTTTTCAAAGTAATTGCTAACAAAGTACTGGGCGGTTTGCAAATACTGTACAGGTGTGGTATCAAAGGTGAATTTACCGTATAATGCTACTGAATATGCTTAGGACCTCCATAATTTGGGGTATTTTGATTATTAGCTCCTTGATAATATGTCTTTAGGATGTAATATATTATCCTGCATCGACTGATTAATCTAACTGATTAATTGCCAGTTATGAATTTCCTTCAGCTCTTCTAAATGTAGAAACTCTTCTTTTTAAAAAATACTCATTAGCAATGCTAGTGATTTACACTATTATGCTGTTTGAAAACTAATTATGCAACTCATGAACTAAAACGCTTTTAAATAGCCATTTCTATGTTAATAGAAAATGAAACAAGCGTAGAATATGATGACACTGATAAATCCTACAAAAATAAAGTGCAAGGTAATTATCATCATGGACAACTTTTAGTATTTGCAATATAATTTTTGTAGACTGCTATTGATCGATAAATCATGCAAACACACTTTTATCATTTCTCTTTAAACCCTCAAATCTATTATTTCAAATTGGTGAACATTTTAAAACATTTACCCATAAATATTATTTTTTATTTAATGTATTTATTAGTTGTATTAAGATAAATATTGATTTATTGATTTGCTGCATTAAGAAAAATATTGATTTATTGTATTACGGGATGGAATAGGGAAAAATAAAATTTCTACCAAGAAAAATTTTGATGATCTTTTAAAGAATATTGAAAGAATAATGAATGTGTTTGACGTTTACTCAGAGACCAAAAACTAGGAAAACTGGTCTAAAAATGATATAAGGAAGTCCTCAATAATTGTTTGCGATTGAGGTCTCTAGAACTTATAATCCCCTCATGTATACCTCCATTACTCTAAAAATGTTTTCTCGAAAATACACCAGACGTCGACCACAAAGAGGGAATACTTTATATTGGATCTCAAAATTTTCCGATAAACACAATTTTTCCCCTGAAAAAATAGCATTCATGCAGTGCTTTTGCTATTTGCTCAAAATAAGACTTGAAATAATCTCCAAAGTAAAAGTTTGGCCATTCTTTATTTAAAGAGATATCTGAAAATACTTTAGGTCTTTTTTTATGTCACTAATGGATGATAGTAGTGGTAACTTGTCTCACACACAGACACAGACACACAGACACAGACACAGACACACACACACACACACACGCACACACACACACACACACACACACACACAGACAGACACAGACACACACACACACGCACACACACACGCACACACACACTCACACACACACACACACACACACATATATATATATGTCACGATGCTCACACCGCGTACCCTTTTATCAACTAATTAACACTTAATAGCAGTCATTGCACAGTAGAGCTGTGGTAAAGAACTTTCACTTAAAACATTTAAGGACTTTATTTCTCAACAATACGTAAAAAATCTCATTAACCCAGCAAAATCGCCATTTTCCATCAAACTCTCAGCTCCCCGACAGGCGCGTCCGCAGCAAACGGCTATCCTCCCTAATCTAAGTGTTTGTTCTCTTCATGCATTATGCGTGGGCTCGAAAAACATGTCGTGATGATATGGCGTCACTGGTGACTCAGCCATCACGCGCCTTTGACTGTTCGAGATGGCATCAGTCCGAGCCAGTGGGAAGAATTAATTATCGATTACCATGAACTCTCCGCTGAGAAAAACAACCTACTTCCTGAATTGGAAAACGCTAGAATTTCTAATAGTAAATTACCGGTGTTCGCGAATTTGTCTTATTTTAACCCTAATTAATATAGTTAAATATAGTTTACGTTCTGGATATTACATATATATTTATATACATATGCATATATATATATATATATATATATATATATATATATATATATATATATATATATATATATATATATATATATATATATATATATATATATATATATATATATATATATATAGACACACATACATACACTATCTTTTAAGTCAGTTCAGTGGAATATGTCAAATTTATATTTTTATCCTTTGTAATTCTATTTTTTTTTGGTGCAAATACCAGCGCAAAATATTTTTTTTCATTTCATTTAATGAATTCCATTACTCCTCTAAGAAAAAATTACACAGTGCCCTTCCTTAACAAAAATTCAAGCATTTTGTCTCAAAGTGCTTAATATGCTTTAAAGACGCTTCTTAAAATTTGCATTTCTTCTTTTATAAAAAGAAAGTAATTTCCTTGGAAAGTCGCAGCATTTACCTTTCTTGTAACGAGTCTAAAGCTAAAGAAAATACATTTTTTATACACCCCAAGAATTTGCATACATCTCCCATTCTAAACTTCTGAATACATGAGGAACAAAACAACCTTTGATAAATATGAGCAGGTTAAACAGTCATTAAGATTCAAAATATATTCAGAAGCAGTTTCCGGAATTGCTTGGAGGAATTTTATGAAATCGTCAATTGATTATTTAAACAGTTTTACTATTCACTAATATTTTTGTAGTTCATCAATAAACTAATGAATTGAAACTGTTAGTAAAAATAAAACTGCTAATATTAACACCACTTTTTCTTGCATCTAGTTTCATATCTTAGAAGTTACTGGTATATGGAAAAAAAGAAAGTACATTAAGAGCTCTAAAATGGAATATTTTATGGATGATATTCAAATAAACATATTAGGTATGTCAAACAATTTATAAAAAACCCTAGAATTAGAAAAAAAATTCAATAATTTCAGTTTAGGGAAATAAATTTTCCTACCGGGAGATTTGTAGACCAAAAGAAGATATGAAAGAGTAAAATTGTTTCTATTTGGGGATAAGAAAAATCTAAGTTGAACCGCGTAAAAAATAACTTAACCTCTTGTCTAATCCTTTTACAATGCAGATGAAAAAAGAACTAAGTCTAACCTAGTCACCGTAGATTAAAAATAATCTAAAATATCCCCCCACCCACTCAACCCCATAAAAGAAAATCTATCGTAAATATTTATAAAAGAAATTTAAAAAATAACCTTAAATACTCGCTATAAGAAATCAATAGGGACTAGGTTTCAATTTCAGTGTCTTAAAAAAAGAGTTCTCTCTCAGGAACAGTAGAGCAACTAGAGCCTAAAATTTAACGGCACGCTGGGTGCAAGAAAAAAAAATGTTGGCACTTCCCTTAACTGGAAAACTGTATCGAGAAGTGCCAAAGAGGAAAAAAGGCGTTTCTACCATTTCTTTTATAAAGAGACATGGACCTACTTTATGTACAACAATCTCCTTAAAACATGGCAGAAAAATATGAAGATCAATAAAAGGAGAAATATGGGAAGCTTAAAGAAAAGCAGGAAACGAATTGGAACAAACATGAACAAATAAGACAAAGTTATAGAAAAATAGAACATAGCTAAAAAACAGGTAAACATAAAAACGTAATAAAATATTTCATAAAGAAATAAAGGTAAAGTAAAGACGTACGACACACACACACACACATATATATATATATATATATATATATATATACACTAGTCAAAAATTAAGGAAAAATCACAAAAAGAGGGATAACACGTTCAAAACTAGGCCAATCTATTTGAAATTTGAATATGTTGTTAAGCAAAAGGTGCTGAACAATACTACATTATGTAAAATAGTGGCGCTGCAAACGGAATACATCATTTGCGAGTAGCATAAAAGTGCATGTCTCAGAGCAAGGCGACAATTGTCGCTGCGAGGCTGAGATTACTCATATGGCATAGCCAAATTGTAACAATGACCTCCAGGCATCATTTGACCGAAGAACTGCGATGGAGAGCTATTGAGAGACTAGAGACAGGACAAAGTCAGACAGAAGTGGCCAGATGGCTAAATAGGAGTCCATCTGTGGTTCATAGACTTCAGCAATAATTTCTAACCACGGATTCGGCATTCAGGAGGTTCAGCCAAGGACGGCCATACACTACGACGAGCGCCGATGACCGATATTTGTAATTATGAGCACGGAGCAATAGAACCGCAACTCCATCTACAAACTCCGTCTGCAGATCTTCCCTCGCTGCAAGCTCTGGAAGGTTGGTATCAACGTCAATGGGACGCAGAAGACTTTACGAAGGTGGTCTTTTTGCGAGGCGACCAGCCATTCGCGTCCTGCTCGCGTCACGCCATAGGCGGGAACGTTTGCAGTGGGCACGTCAACATGTCCACTGGGCGCGTGATCAATGGAGGGCTGTTCCCTTTATGAATGAGTCCAGGTTTAGCCTCCAAAGCGATAATAGGAGTATTTTGATTTGGAGAGAACATGGAACTCGTTTTCATCCATCACACATCCGTGAAAGTGATACATACAGATCAGGCAGTCTCCGTGTTGGGGTTGGTATCTCTTTGGGTGGACGCACAGACCTCCATGTCTTTCTCCGTGGAAATGTGAATGTAGTGATGCTTTCATGCTACCGGACGATAATTCGAGGACGATAACACAGAACTCGCATCGTGGATGCTTATCTTGAGAAGGAAACAATTCAGCGCATGGAGTGGCCAACTCGATCACCAGACTTGAATCCTATCGAACATGTTTGGGACGCTTTAGGACGACGTATAGCTGCTCTCAATCCTCCTCCTAGGACCCTAGCCACACTTTCAACTGCTTTGCAAAAGCAATGGCTCTCACTTCCTACCGAACTCATAGACCGCATAATTGACAGCATCACACATCGCTGTATGTGCTATATTGTTTCTCGAGTGGAATCATACGCCATAAAGGTACTTTTCCTATACCAAACTGACACATCCGATTTGTTCATTGTATACATATGCGAGTTTCTATAACACCATAATTGTCTGGCGATTTCTTTTTATGCTATTTTATACACATTATACAACACATAGGTAGGTATAAGTTTCATCACATTCTACGAGTAACTTTTTGAGTAATCGATATTTTTGTGACTTTTCCTTAATTTTTGATAACCAGTGTATATATATGTATATATATGAATATATATATATGTGTGTGTGTGTGTACGTATGTATTATATTTGTGTGTGTTTATACGTGCATTAAGTTCTCGTTAAGCAATAAGAATACAACAAAGAAACCAAAAACAATCGATATAAATTGATATATAAATTGATAGCACTTTCATGTGAAATGATAAAAGATAATTACAAACAAATGAAATAGTGAAAAAAAATGTTAATGTAGAATTTTTCAAAGACTTTAAGGGGACTCAACTTTAAGGGGAAAAATCTACTGCATTACTCGGAATGTCTGAGTTACAAGTTCTAAAGAAAAGTTGTTTTACAAAATCATCGCACCAGATTTTAAATTAGAAGTAAATGTTTCACAATTACCAGAGAAACAGAAAGGAAACATATGCCATAGAACTGTCTAATAGCAACGCAGCTCATGTGATCTTTGAACAAACAACAAGCTATCACGAACAATGTTTGCAAAACAGTGGTTACAGAAAAAAATCCTTAAATCATCAGTAAGGCTTGTTAAATCTTAACAAGTCTTACAATAATTTTCTTGTCAGTAACTTAACCTTATCTTGTTCTATATTTAAAAGAGCTATTTCAGTTTACGTAAAGTTATATATGTGAGAGAGGGAGACTAGCTAACAATCATAGACGAAAATAAAGTTATGGATGGCAATAGATAAACTTTCATTCTTTAAAGTGTGCCGTGCTACTGCCCTTTCCTTTAATTTACTTTAAGGGTCCTCTTCTTGTTAAGGCTGCTATGTACTAACCTTATTGGATTCGCTCATCTCAATGTTAGCCTATGGAGAAAATTTGTCCACGAATTGCCGACTTGGATTCAAAGATTTTTTTAAAAAAATTGTACCCCGTCATAGAGAAAGAAATTGTACGTTTGTGTACAGTTTTCGTTTTTTTTAAAAATGCAATTAATATTTTAAAATTTAAATTATTCGGGGGAAAATCTGGTATAGTGTGTTTTAAATGCTCATAAATTCTTTCGGTGGACGAAATTTATAAAATCAATCCTGAAGTGCTTTGCAGAAAAGTTCAGGCTATCTGACAATGCCAATTTTATTTAATTATCAGCATTTATGTACCTGTAAATAGTTGACAAAAATATATTTTAAATAAAAAATTGGGGGGCAGTGTTTAACCCCCCTATAGAGAGAGAGAGCCATTACAATCCCTCAAAATGTCAATCCTAAGGGAGGTGGAATTCTCGAACTGTCAACTGGACTCCTCCCACCACAAGAGTCTGCAAGAAGAGGAAAAGGGAAATACGATTTGTTTTTTTTAGTACATAGCAGCCTTAAGTTTCCGAACCCAAACTGCGTTTAGTATTCCGCTGTGTTATGAGGATACGCACGACTGAAACAACTAGAGATGCATCAAAATTATGCATCGCAAATGTTTAAAATATCTTCTTACTTTGAAATGGCTCTCCTGAGGCAAAAGTACAAATTTTTTTTTGGTCTATTTTAAAGGCCAATCTTTTAGGATTCTAAAACTACTTTACTTTTATTCCTAGGATCCATTGCATGGGATGTTTTAGTGCAAAATTACGAAATTGTTTAATTGCTCTATTTCAAAGGCCAATTTATTAGGATCCAAAAATTGTTTTATTTTTATTCGTACGATCATTGGATGAGAAATTATGGCCAATTTAATAAACCGAAAGATATATTCAAAGACAGAAAGAAGCATCTTTAAATGAATTTTCTATAAAATTCAATTTTCAGTTACTTTTACAGACCAGAAAGCTTATAATTTAAAACGTTTCTAATATATTTCAATGAAATTTTGCAATAGTGTTTTACATATTACTAACTATATTTTAACATAAAAGCTAAGCTATATGTGAAAATATAATAATTATACGGGTACTTCTACTTATATAATCATGATTTTTTTAAAAATCAGTGTTTTATCACTTTTTGGTATATTTAAGTGATTTTCTTAAATATTGTAAAACTTTTACTCCAGAACACAGGTAAATTTCACAGTAGCATATAGTATAAAGGATACTGAGTTGAATGGAGTGTAGGGTCTGTGGATTAAGCACTACATTACACTAAAAATTTAATACAAAACTTTCTATATTTTTAAATGCTATGAAATGTTTATCCAAAAAAATGTTTAACCAAACTAATATTTGTTTTCATGATTTTATATCACATTTGAACTAAAAATATATGCATTTAATCAGTGCTGCATATTTTTGAAAAAAAAGTGCTCCTAACGTAGGCAGATATATCATAGAAATGGAAACACGGTTATGGTCTAGAACTCGACTCAGGTCAAAAATAAATTCATCCAGTTCCGGCTTTCTCATATGAACCAAAGGAGAAATAGAAAGGTCCTGAATTTAAAATCTCTCAGCGGTGATTTAATCGCCTCACTTTTCTTACGGCAAATGTAATTATTATCAATTGGAAGTACGATTTTCAATAAAACGTGCATATTTTTAGATAGGAGACTTTGATATAAGTTTTACGAACGGTATTTGCTGACCAGCGTTAAACTTTATTGGTCTAATAGCAGCTGCAATACAAATGGTATTCTCCTAATCTCAGTTTTATACAGGAAAAGTTAAGCCACCCAAGCCTTGTGATTTGAATTCCACATTGTGGTAGCGCTCAAAACGCAAAACTGCTAATATAAAAGTTTTCGTTCCTCTCAAGCATCAAGGAAGTTTTTACAAATGGTAAAAACTCCCAGTGCTTCTTTTGGACATGTTGGTTTCTTGGGGGGTTTGTTGACTAGTATTACCAAACATGATCATCATCCGGAACTACTCAGGCAAATGGTTCTTGAAGTCGTCAATGCTATTCCTGACAGGGCCTTGGTAATCTATACAGATGGTAGCCAATCGGATACGGGTAGAGCAGGGAGTGGCATCTATTTTAACACTTCCGGGGATAATATTAGGAGCATCGTTAGAAACGCTGACCATTATTCCGTCTTTAGATTGGAACTTCTCGCTATCAGTAGCGCTCTCGATCATGCAATCTGTTCTTATAGGGACAGTGTTTGGATACTGGCGGACCGCAGAAGCTCCATTCAGTATTTAAAAAATTGGCCGGAGATTGTGGATAGGACAGGTCAAAGTATTATTTCCAAGTTGTCAAGACTTGGTTATAAGAGTTCTGTGTGTCTCCAGTGGATACCGTTTCATGTCGGTGTGAATGGAAACGAGATTGCTGATGAGCTGGTTTGAAAGGGTTGTGACTACCCGACCCCAGTTTTTCTAACTTGTGTCCTACGGAAATTCATTCCCTTCACAAAATTAAAATAAATTCATCTTGATGTACTCCCCCTGTTACGCCGCAACCGGCCCAGGCCTCTCTCTGCGGTGCAAGAGTTCCAGATCCCTCCAGACGACCATGGCGCGACTTAGAAGCAGACACCTCCGCAGTATGAAATTTGTGGAGGGGGGAGAGTCTGTTTCTGTTTGTCCTTGTTCCCTTCCTGCTTCTCCTGCTCACCTAGAATGTATGAGAGTCTCTTTGAGACAGCTGTCTGTTGAACAGGATATTGTCTGTAATTCTCTTTTGTGGCAGGGTCTTTTGGACTTGGTGTAGGCTTTCCTACACCAAGTGGATTGGAAACAACATCAACAAACAATAAACAATTCATTTTTTCGTCACTTTGTTATTTGTTTTCATATTGATAAAAAAACAGCCTCTAAAGAAACATTCGTACATCCCCTTTAGAAGGCTTCACGCTTTTTTCAGCCACTAAATAGCGATGCAGAGATACCTGGATGCCACAATTTGGATGTCATTATTTGGTTTGGGACTCTTTCTTTCTCTACTCCACGGACCTGGTTAAGTTTCCCCAAACCATATTTTATATTTCGTCTTATAAATTTCGCTTATATATATTACATTAGTGCCAAATTTAAATAGTATCAATTTGTAAATATCTTAGATCTAATCCCATCTTTACGTCTACTTGATTTGTTGTTGTTCTTATCGTGTCTATGAATAGTGCAGAAAAAAAAAAGTCTTAAATTTAACCAAAAGCCGGGATAACAGCAGCTGCCCGATCAGGTGTCTGAGGGCTGTAAGAGGAGTTCTTGTGGTGATAAAACAAGCTTGAAAAGGGAAACCACAATCCTGGACAGACATATTCTGGAGATATATTTTAAAGATATATTCTGGAGAGAGCTGGGTTTCTGCACAATTTCTACAGTTTATAACGGTTCTTGTGTCGTCAGGGTGGATTTTCCTACCCTTAAAGTGATTAATTAGTTCTTAGTCTAGATATTGTAGAATCAATTGTTCTGGAACAGATCTACTTGATTTATTAATGGTATATGCCTATATTATCATCTTTACGTTCTACTTAAATTTAAAAGGCCCGTGCCAGACGTCATACGACGTGTTTAGGATCAAGTCGAATTTCCTCATTACAGATGTCTTAAGCTCTATTTTCAGTCAATTATTCAAGTAGACTTCTGTAGAAAATGTTTTTGTTATGTCTCCTTTGTGTTGCGGAAAGGTCAAACAAGGATAGATAAACAAGGAAGAATAAACAAGGATAGCGATTAAATCTGTGATCATTTTATGAATAAACTACAGATAATTTTTTATTGAATTTATAGTGGTGTTGTATTACGTACCAGCAATTATTAATGTAGAGTATCACTCTATAGCTATTTGCCGTTGGGGGTGTAAACAACTTCTTTTGATTTCCGTAAAACCCCTGTAATATCGATTTCTTTTTAATAATTGTCATTTAGCAAATACAAAAGAAATATAAACAGTCTACTGATTTCTCTGAGTTCTTTTAAAAATAGAAAATCTATTTATTTCTATTTACAAATCAATAAATAGCAAAAATATATGGAAAGAAAAAAAATTAGTGATGACTTTTCAAAATTGAAGTCTATTTTCAATTTATTTACACTTGTAAAGAATCGATATTACATATGAAGGTGCATTTAAATTTGAAAAATAAAAAAAGCATATGTGATTTTAGTGAAAATATTACTTTTTACAAAGCGTTTGTTTTCTTTCATGTAAAACAGTTTTTACCGTATTCCCTTTACTTTTAACTAATGAATGAAAATTTCACATTTAATTAACTTCTTAAAATATTATCTTAAACGCAAATATCTTTTTTTTTACGGAAATAAAACAAAAATCGTTAGCAAAATAAAAATAAAATTTATTTCCTGCAGGCTTTTATGTTTGGAAAATGATAGATAAACAATGAAAATGGTTCTGCCTCCAGAACTAAAAGATGTTTCGCATCAGTTCAAACGTACCGAAGTAAAATATTTTTTAAAGGATCGAATAGGTTCCACATAACGCTCTGTTTCAAACTTACTTCTTTACAGTGATTAAAAATACTTCTTTTCTCATTTCGAATATTTTGATGGTTTATTTAAAATTTGCGTAATTAAACTTGAAAACCGCAGCTTTTCAAAAACACTCGATTATAAAAATGGTGCTGAAAATGACACTTTTAAAGTGTCATCTCAGAACACTGAATGAAAAAACAAGGTAAAAAATCTGAATATGTAAGATAATCCTTTTTTCACCCTTAGAGGAAAAAGCCTAAAAATGTCATTTTTCTGCAATGTAGAAAAAAAAAACATTTGCCGAGAAAAAATCAATAGTTTTATTATTTATTCCTTAAATATTCATCTGGAAAAATGTCCTTATTTTTATACAGAAAAAAAGACTTTCCTTGAACGAGAAAGTTTCTTTTCATTGTGCCATTGCCTGATGACATTTTAACGTGTATTCATGAAAAATACTTTTAGTTGCATTTTTAGCTCTCTAAATAACTTAAAAAAATTTTTTTAACCAAATATTTCTTCTCTTATCGAATGAACGCAAGTTTGTAAATATTTTTTGCAGTTTTTTCACAGTAATAAAATCTAAGAGATCTTGTATTGTTTTTTCTTTGGGGAGTCCGTTGATTAACATGAGATACTTAGTTTTGTTTAAAATTGATGTTATGAGCTCCTGACGTTGCGGTATTTACAATGAAAGTGTAATTCTACGAGAAAAAATTTTGAAACACATAAGCAGTAGTGTCAGATAGAAAATAATGTTATTTGCTTTTTTGGCAATTTATTCAATGTTCAGAACTTTCTTATAAATAGTTAATTTTTAAAAATTATTTCAATTTTGTATTAAAAACCAATTTAAGTAAAACTTCTTTAGCCGGCCACCCCTCAAAACGGCCATTTTTTCGGAAGCATTACTGACCGCCATAGAGAAATCCGCCCCTATTCGATGGTCACCTCTCAAAATGGTCACTTATTTTCGGAACCATGACTGACCACCATAGAGAAGTTTCATTGTATATATTTGTGATGAAGTACAACTTGAATCTTTAATGGCATGTAATATTTTCTTAAGAGTCGAAAAAAATATAGAAATTATGAGTAGAAAAAAGTTTAAAGATTCCTTGAAATACAAGAAATCTGAAGGCAGCTAATATATTAATATTTTTTAAATTAGAAAATAATTTTGATAAGGAATTCATCTTAGTGTTAGATTATACTGATGATTTTAATGACACAGTTTGAGAAATAAATTGATACTTTGTAGTTTAGGGAATATTTATAATTACTAATTAGTCCTACGCTTCTGCCTATGATCGAAACGAAACTCAAACGTTTATTTATTTCAAAGAAGATTACAAAAAAAAAATCTTGAACAGAAGTGAGAAAATGAATTTTTCCAAACAAAAAAATGACACACTGCAAGTATACAGATACCTTGACTAAGCATAAAGGTTGATCTTACCTAGAACAGTAAAGAAAAAAATTCAAAAACGGTCCCTTTGAATTTCAAATTTGCATGTCTTTTTTCTAGAAACCAGTTTCAAGAGTGCAAAGCTTAGTCGAATCAATTAAAAAAATGATAGTCATATCTCTCAAACTTTGCTTTAGGAACTAGTACAGTGATATTTGGAAACGTACTCCATTGAGAAAGCGGCTAATTTATGTCTTTTTGTTGAAAGATATGATGTTGACTATCACATCTTTACAATAGTATTTATAACTAATATAAAATATAATAGCTCACATAAGAGTAATAAAGGTAACTATAGCATATTAAATAACTGATTTAGCAAATATATTAGTCTAAAAGCATAATGATGAATGCAGTTCATAGTCAATAAAATATAGCATGCTACACAATGATTTTAAACTACAGTTTTATAATATGCATTACAATAACAGTAAAGTGCAATTATTAAGTGTAATATATAACTATTGTAAATCCAGCATATTTTGCTGTAAAAGTAATTATAGCATGTATTAATGAGTTTGCATAAAGTCACAGAATACTTACATCCTGTTTTTAAGAGTAAATCTGTACTAATTAATGTTAACAATGATGTGTTACAAAGAGGACACCTAAAACTAATAAAATATACTACTAAATATGTAAAATTACATTGTCTGAATGTAAATGAAATTTTAGTGGCTTTTAGGGAATTATAATATTATTTCGAGATGGCTTTAGTCTATTTAAAATAATATAAAGCTTTCAACAACTTTACAGAAAACTCTAGTAAATTCTCCAAGTGACTAAGATCTTATATAGAGCGTAATACACTATAAAAGAGTAGAAAAATATATGCATTTGTAAATACCACAGGTATTATCACGAAAGCGAAGTTTGAAAGAGTAAACAGCCATTTTATTTTACGTTTTAGGTGTGAGGTATTATGATAAAGTGAGGTAAGGCTTAAGATGTTAGGGTTAAATATACAGTGCTGTTAGTTACAAAAAATATGTTATTTCGCAGTTAGGATTTCTTTAAACAAATCCTAACTGCGAAAAATGTTTTGTTTATTATTCTTGCACGCAGTGAAAGAAAAGGACTACTGGTTGCGTGACAAAACTGAAATGCTAATGATCAACAAAATACGAATATGTCCTCATTATTCGCCTATAAAACAAACAAAACTTTCAAGCCATACTAATGATTTCAAAACCAGAATCTACGTTGCTGAAATAGAACTAAATTCAGATTTATTCAGCTGCAATAAGGTTTTCCATCATTAAATTCCATTTTTTTAAATCTTCCAAAAGATTACTTTTATTGAAAATGGGAATTTCTAAATCCAGATTTTCATGGGTCGAAGTCAATATACATATTTGCTGCGTTTCGTTCCTGTAATTGAGCTTGCACTGTTGGTCTCATACATTATGAGATATTACAATGTATCACGGATTCTAATAGTATCTTAATGGTAATGCAGGCTTGAGAGTACTAAAATAATTTGTTGCACAGTTTCAATGTCCCATGTTTAATTCCTCTAGTCTTGTAAAAACAAAATTAAGTTACCTTTATAAGCCATCTGTCTAAACAGCATATTTGCATTCAATACAGATTTTGTTCTTCCCTGAGCTGAATACTCTCCGACAAAGTGGATCGTTAATAAGATATCTTTTCCTTTGACTTACCTTGTTATGGTACTGCATAAGTTGGATGATGACCCTGATGTCGTCGGAAAAGTTCTTGATGGATATAACCCTCATGATATTAGCTGCGTCTTCTGCATCTGGGTCCTGGCAGTACTTGTTGGCCAGCACCAGGCAAGCATCGGCCTGATGTACCTATATCGAGGAAATGTCAAGCAACTTAAATTGGGATAGATTATTTAGAGTATTAAAATAAGAACTAGTTGGTACCCGTCAAAACATGACGGCTAGATAGTAAATAAATGTACTAATAAACAAATTATACTCAACACATCATTGCCAAATGTTGAAAATCATGATAATGCGCAGAAACAAATTAATGTGTTTAAGCGGCCTCGTGTTTAGTGAGTATCTAAAGCCAGGTTTAAAAATGCCATTGAGCATACGCGGAAAGCAATTTATTTTTTAATTGTAAATTATCTCTAATTAAACAGCGTGAAAATACAATTTCCATCAGGTTTATTTTTATATTTCCCAAACATAATTATCATTAAAATAAAAATGGCGGAGAGAGATCTAGATTCCTCGGAATAAACGCGTTTATCATTAAAACATGTCACTGAGCATGCGCAGAAACAGTAAGTTTCTAAAGACAGATTTAAACATGCCCCTGAGCACTTGCAGATATCAATTTTTAGTTATAAATTATCCCTAATAAATAGAAATTGCGGTTACAAAAACCAAATTTGACAAATCTGCAGATTACAATCTTTCGTTTATGACCAAAATGAAGTATTTTGATGCAGTAGTTTTCTCTCACGGACTGCCCAAAAAGTCGGCTTAGTTATGCGCGCATGATATTATTAAAAACTTGTAAACTTTCTGAATATTAAGGACTGGAACTTTGACAATCTTTTCTCCGCCTGTTTTAACCTTGCTGTTAATATGACAAACCTCTGTCGGGATTGAGCCAATGATATCTTTCGAGACAGATATTTCATACGAGCTACACCGCCAAGTTTTATTATCCTTCCTGATTAATCTAGTTGATGGTATTTACCCATATATATGAGGAAAGGAGAAAAGTTATTCATATTATATGTAATTTACATATTAGTTGATTTGGTTTTAACTTCGGTGGAAAATTTTGCACGTTCTTACTTTTATTGGCTCTCCCCGAATCGAGGTAATGTAACGTTTTTAATTACCTTATTTAATTCCTGCTCTTTATCAATAATATTTGTTACGATAAATTAAAATCGTCAGCAGTTTTGTCAAAAAATACGTCTGAGAAAAGGCAAAAGTTTTTGGCGGTTTCTCTCGAAATATCGCATAAATAAGATCTTCTTCCGAGACTATGAAACTTGCATCCAAATACGCAAGAGCTTCAAGAATTCGATTTATACTCTTTAATAAATAAGAAACCATAACGGATATGAAACAGCATTTCACAAGTTAAAATTTCAAAATTAGGGAATCTTTTGGTTATATGAAACATATTTTGATAGAAAACACTTTGAAGACTATAAAAAATGAATTTTAGTCATGAGGATATCGGTAATTTTTACCTAGACATTGTATTACAGAAACCTAAAGACTATGGGAAACGTTCTATATCAGGCCACCTTTCCGGAGTACGTATTGAATGTTTCCCATACCGACAATAATAGTCATACGTTCGGGTAATGACGTGTAATCTTTAGCGATAAATTTCAGTTAATCTCTTGGATGTTGTATCTCTAGCGTTGTTTGAAGGAGGACGGTGGACTGAATAATGCAGCTCATGCCACTTAGAGTACCATTAGAATACCCATGGCATGATATTACAATTATTGCCTAAGGTAATCGATACCGTCCCTCTAATTGGCAATTTGATGTATCAGACAGATTTAACAACGTATGTGTAATTGACAGTTTGCAATATGTTGATGGAATTATACAAATTCTAGATTTACTTCATCGATCCTCAGTTTCCATACTTTACAAAATTATGAAAAGTCAATTAAGTGTATATAATAGTGCTTTTGAGGTATTGTAGCTCTCCCATGCATCCTTTACGCTTGTAGAGCAAACATGATGGCAGATAAATCGCTCTAACGTTTCAACATATCGCAAATGAGAAATCAAAGTTTGTTGTAAATACCCCATACACACTATCTAGAGCAGGGGGTCCCAACCTTTTTATAGTACCGTACCTGTACGTTGTAAACAACTTGATGACGTACCGGTAGACCAAAAATTTTGAAATGGGGAATAAAATGCAATGGAGAACAAATTAAATTAGGATATATAAAAAATCATTTTAAATAAATCTCCTGAGTTTAATACACTTACCTTAACAGTTTCTAAATATTTATTAATAATACAATTACTATTGATTAATAATATGCAATTAATTTAAAGATGTTTGAAACACAAAACACAATTTTTAGTAGAACTTAGACACAGTTATAATTCGCAAACACAGTTATAGACATAGTTATAATTCGCCGGGGAGTGCCAAATTTTTATGGGGTGGTCATAGATAACACATTTACGTGTAGACGGCATCTTTTGAGATTAGGTAAATCCCAATAAAGCATTACAACACAAACAATAGAAAAGAAATTCCAAACTAAAATACTAAAACGTATGGATTATTAGTTATTATAGTCATTTCTTTTCGTTTCTCGTAATACAGAATTTTAATAGATTTTTGTTTTAAATTGTAAAATCCTTTGCGTACCGGTAGCTGCTTCTCCGCGTATCGGTACTGGTACGCGTACCCAAGGTTGGGAACCACTGATCTAAAGCAATCTAGAATCTAAAGCATGAAGCTTCTTTGCAATGTTGCGGTGACGGCACTGTGACGTTTAAAAACACTCGTTTACTTCTAAAGAAATTATCATTATAGCTTATTATCTAGTGTTGTTGCAGAGTAACGGCAAAGTGATTTCAAAATATAACATCACAGAGAGAGGCCAAATATAGTAGAATTTCTTCATTGCTCCAGTGAACTTGTGTGTTATATGGTAGCAAATAAGGTTACTGCAAAAAATTAAATCTCAATGTGCCTTTGAGTTTTCGCGATGTTCGATGATGCTCTATATAATACTATTATATATATATATATATATATATATATATATACAGTAAAAACTATTTATAAGAATACCGATTACAAAAACATATTGCGTAAAAGAACGGAATTATTAGTTCCCGGCCAATTCTCATGTGTAATGATGGATATAAAATCCGGTTATAATAGCATCGTTAATAAGAACATATCGCTTTTAGTGACTTAAAATTAATTTGTTTCTGGAAAAATAAATCGCTTATAAGAACATGTCAATTGTGAAGTAGCAGCACGTTGTTCTTCAACCATTTTATCCTTTTTTATCCTAAAATTAAGAAACTTCGAAAATGTCCACATGTTGACATAGAAGAAGCCCTTTTGCATTGGTTTAAGATTCAAAGGAGTGCCAACATTTCCCTAATCGGACCGATTTTGCAAGCGAAAGCAAATGAATTTGCGAAGCTCTTTAAAAACATTATTTAGTTTGTTCAACTTCGTAGATCCAGAGATTTCTGGAAAGGCATTCCATTGTGTTCGGGAGAATCAAAGGCCGTGCCATCAGGTTTGGTTTGGTTTGGTTTGGAGCACTACGGTCAACTTTTTGCCTTACGAGGGCTAATTACACCGGGACCTACTGTTTGAAGTCGATTCCGAATGGCTACAAACAGCCATGCCAACAGTGGGACACGAACCCACAGGATCTGAACTGAATGCCAGCGCCCTAGCCATTCGGCCATCACCTGGCCGCCGTGCCACCAGGAGTTTCTGATAACTGGCTTAAAACAGTTTGGACTACGTTAAGAGAAGGTTATGAAGACCATGAAATCTTCAATAAAAAAAATCGAATTGTTTTCTGCCTGCTGGTTTTCTTAGGGTTAAAAATCCTCCCATTTTTTAAACTCAAGATGCTTGAGATGTAACGCTGCAAGACTGGGTTCGAGATTTTCCAATTGAACAAGATTCATTTCAGGAATATGAAGACATATATTTGGCTTTTGAAACTCATGGGAATGTAACGGATGAAGATCTTGTTGCAGGCGTAAATGCAGGGATGATGATATTGACGACAGTGCCAGTTCAGAAGATCTTTTAAACGAGTTTCCTTGTCCGAGTTTAAAAGAAATGTTTTCAGCAATCAATACTTTAAATAAATTTTTAGCTTGCAATGACAATTTTGTGAAGGACGCGATAAAAAAAAAAGCTGTCAAAGAACTTGTCGGGATAACCGAAAATCATTTTTTATTAAAAAAAAAAAAAAAAACTAATTAAACAAATATTACTGACTAATTTTCAGAAAACGAATAAACATGTAAAAACAAAATATTGCATTATGTATGTACATTCCTAATAGCTACATAATTTTATTCAATTTTCTTTTTAACGTTTTTGAAAAGTTCAAAAATACATACTTATATGAAAATGAGCAGTGTGTTTTTCCTTGATTGAACTTGAACCTTTTAAACATTTTTTGAACGTCATGATTCAGGTGTAAATAGAAATTACGTGACAATGAATTTGGTATTTCCAGCAGTTGTAAGTTATCTATCGGATATAAAAAATATCGATTATAAGAACCAGTTTTTAAAGTCCCCTGGATGTTCTTATAAACGATTCGTACTGTATATATATATATATATATATATATATATATATATATATATATATATATATATATATATATATAATATTTTAATATGTTACCATTTCTTTTAAAGAAGAATGTTCTAGATTAAAAAGTTTAATATTTTTTTCTTGCTTTCAGTTGTTTGTGTATAAATTTTAAAGGTAAAACAGAGCCTTCTTCCATTTGTGCAATTTTTTTATGAGTGTGTTTAACACACAAACACACACAATAAAACTTTATTCTCATATAATATGAGAGCAAACGCAAGGTATAATTATCCTATTATTAATTCAAAAGCACAATAAACTTTGTTAATATCTTGACTCTATTCTTTTCCCACAATTTGCTTTTATATAACAAATACATAGTTTTCATTTCCTATTTATATAGTTGAAGAATGTCGCCGAAACCGAAGAATAAGAAAAAAATTGCTGAATGTCTAATAAGCACGACTTCACGTAATAAATGCAGAATAGAAATAAAGAATTTAGATTGTTCATTACTTTTAGATGCTGTATTTTAATATTTAAGAGAATAAATTGAAGTCAGCGCAAAAAGGATTTAAAATCTTCTACAAATACTGATTGATATAAAAGACCATTTAAGTATTATATCCCTTTCTTTATTAAACATCTCTTAACATAATGTAGCATAAAGAGAAATACGAAATCAAAATAAATGACCAGAGAGTAGCAGACGGTAGTTTCTTTTAATATAAGTCAAAGTTTATTAAGTAATTTGCCTTTTTTCCAAAATGGTGGCCATTTATTTGATTTGTTCCATCCGCCGTAATTAAATTTTCAGAGTTCTAATCTGAGGGTTGCTGTGGTAACGATCAGTTTCAACATTCTTTTTTCGAACAAACAATCGGATGATTTTTTATTTTAATTCTTTCTTTCAATGATTTTGACACGGCTCAGTGTGTCGGATATTGATTTATTGGAACGGCATGTAAAGGTGCACAAAAACTTTTAATTCGAATTCTTGCCCTGTAAAATACTGATTATTTCGCGATTCAGTTTTAATCGAATTATTATCTCATTCTGACTCTCAGTTGAGATCATTCAAGATGAAATGACTAGTTATCAAAAACTGCAGTAAGAAAATAATTCTTCCTTTTGACACCAGAATACTGCAGAATTGTAGTATTCTGATTTAAATTGCTGTGTTATCCGCACAGTAATTGTTTTTTAACTGAAATATTATATGGTTATTTTTGGTGAATTACAGTATTATGTATTTTTATTTTTTATATTGCATTTAAAGAAAGGAGAAGGCGTGTCTTATCATTTATTTAAATGCAAAATTTGTACTCGTAGTTAAGCTTAAATCTAAACTCTGCATCGCTTTTGTGTTATGTTTTATGAATAATTGATTAGAAACATGTCTAGTTTCAGCCTACCGATTATTCCTACAACGACTAAAAGTAGTTAAGTTAAAAATATACTACAGGATTCTATATACTACAGGTCTAAACTAATAATTTTGGATAAACATATATCACTGATTAAAATAGTAGTTACGTGATATATCAGTAAATTTATATTACTTGGGCATTTCTAGAAGAAATGCTTGTGATACGATAACGGATTAAATTTCCGTAGCATGTCCATTCGTAAACTTCCGTACTTACACCTAGCCTTAGAACGCGAGATCTGTATGGAGAAAAATATAGACGGGATATGAACGTTTTTATTACCAGAGCAGTAAAATCTGGAGAATTTAATTAGGTTGTTTCAGTGGCGTTACTTCGACTCCTAGATATCCAAGCTGATGCGATCGGCATTTTGTTGCCCATTGTCGCCAAGAGATGCCGCAATTTTCGACGGACGCGTACAGTAGCTTCGTTTTCTATTTGAATCTTTTCTTAAATGACCTATGTCTGTAGCAGGTAACGGATTTAATTGAATTTTTAAAGGTGATTGAAAAGTAATATTTAAACTTGTATAACACTCTTCGTCCTCAGTTACAATCATATCTTCAACACAGTTTTTTACCCATAGACAGTTTGCTTGAAAAACGTTTTCCTATGATACATTCTCTGTTTAGTACGTATGGAAGATATGATCCTAGGGAGGAATCCTCAGATCATATCTTGATCCCCCCCTTATTCGTAAATTAGATCCATAGCAAAATCTTAACGTTTTGCTAACCGACCTTGAAATTGTAACGAACCTTTTAGGTGGCACCTGTTTTGGCCAAATTGGGAAACAAGGCGCCAGCCAATATCAGCATTAATTAGATGATGTATATAATGGTAATTCAAAAGCCCCGCGGGTTGACTTAGATGGCCACGATCATAGTTAATTTTTGATTAGAGGGGAAAAACATGAATTTGTGCAGTATGAGAAATGGAGTCGCTACAGAGGGAGACTGAATGACTTTTGAAAGCCAAGATATGGTGACCCTGGTCTCCCGGATGCAAGATTTCCTTTTTTAGAGACAAATAATACGAATAAGAATTTTGTATCCTGACGTGGATATTTATAGATGTGTCCACGTGACGCATTTAAAAGATGCACTTTTAAAAAAAAATTTTGTCCTTAAACGAACTATTGAACACTTAAGAAAAAAATGGCTCAAACCGCATGTATATAACATT
Source organism: Dolomedes plantarius (assembly GCA_907164885.2). Taxonomy (NCBI): domain Eukaryota; kingdom Metazoa; phylum Arthropoda; class Arachnida; order Araneae; family Dolomedidae; genus Dolomedes; species Dolomedes plantarius. The sequence continues at coordinate 160,391,190 of OU015498.1, read as the reverse complement.
GATTTCGCTGCCATTTGAAACATTTGCATAATGTACTGTCTACGCGGTCGCAGCCGTTCTATTCGCGCCTTTATTCTATTTGTTTCAGAATGGAATTTTTCATGGTTTGCTAGGTTTAAAAGTGACATTTTAATTTTCCTCGCGAGTCTATATTAAACTTTTGTCCGACGTTTCATGGTTGTAATTTTTATAAATATTCTTCAAGATTCTTTGTTTAGAATAATTTAAAAAAAAAAGACTTTCCAAGATGCCAAACTTATCAACAAGAAACTTTTTTGCCCTTTAAAAATATTAGGAATTTCTTAATATATTTTTAAGATTCCTGGAGGCAAACGATTTCAAAACATTTCCAACGCAAAAGAGTGAAGAGAATGCGAAAATACAGTTATTTTTGCGTCAGACACAGCAAGATGTGTATGAATATTTAAGAGCTGAAAACCCCTACTTCGTTACGGAGTACATTCAAATTAAATACAACGGTCAATGTATGCAATTAATGCCAGAAATATGTATACATATATTTATAATTAAATCTACGTATACAATGTATGCAATTGATGTAAAAGAAACGAAAAAAAATATGTAATAGAAAATACTAAAGAATATAGTACAGTTAATATAGTACAGTTTGAGGAACATATGTTGTACTGTATTTTAATATTTTTTTTGGATAATTTCCAATCGTCTGCCGTATTAGCAAGAAAAATTTTTTTTTGTCTGTTTCCTAGTTATGCACGTGACGATAAATTAATTTAAAGTACCAAAAAAAATCACGTGATTAGCATTTAATAAATTAAATTCTAAAAATAGATATTTAAAAATCCACCAAAAATCAGAAAAGGAAGGTAAGGATTCAAAAAAGATGTCATTTTAAAGGAATTTTTATGATCTTTCTTGTGATATAAATTTTATAACCCTTAGATTATTATTCTAAATGCACACCTAAAAAAAGTTACTAAAACAGCTTAAAATTTAATTTTAAAAAATCTAAGACGAATTTTTCAAAAATCTCTCTTAGTGCACCTCTACACTATAAGAAAAATCGCCATACAAAATTTCAGCCCTTTAGGCCCAGCGGTTTGGTCTGTGCGCTGTATGTCAGTCAGTCAGTGAGTCAGTCAGTTACGGAACTGTTTTATATATATAGATGATCTAAACATTTTAAATTTTTAAATTTTGAATTTTAATCAAAAAACCTTTTAAATGTTCCATATGTAAAAAAGATCCTTAAGTAAGATATTTTATAGATAATCATTGAAAGATATGTGTAAGTAAGGACACGATGGAAATTTCTGTCAACCTTATACGACATGGCGATGTAGTTCTCATAGATTAGAAATTAGGCCCGATGGATGTCCTAAATGAGACCCCTGAGTTTGATCCCCGAGTTCATAATTTAATAAGAGAAAAATTAGGATTATGTGGGGAAGAGGGGGAGATTGGCTGATAGATCCTTTGAGGATGGATGAACACTGCAGTGGCGGATCATTTTACTTTCGATTTGAGAAAGTTCTGATTAGATATGCCAATCTGTAAGGCAACCTGAACAATAAAGCTCTCGAGATTTTGTATACAGTGTGTATATGTTTGGTGCGTTGTTCAAAACATGCTGTTCTGGGTAAATCCAATAACTGCGGGAAAGATTTTCTAATAATTTTTCTTTTTTATCATAAACCCATTTAAAAATAAAAAAATTAAGCATTTTAAAAGAATTGTAAAGAGTTCGTAGAATTTTTTTTATAAAGAAAACGTCAATATTTTCTTGCTTTGTTTATTTTTGCAGCGGTAGTCCGTCATAATTTGTAATGGAATTAAGTTTTGTTTTTAGGAAAACGGAGAAACCTTGCCTTCAAAAGTTAATTTTCTAGAAGGAGAATAAATATAGACAGACTTATAAATACTTATTCCTAGAAGAGGAGTAAACACAGATGGTCTAAACCAGGGGTGTCCAACTGGTGGCCGGGGGGCCGCATGCGGCCCGCGGTGCCTTTTTTTGCGGCCCGCGAAGACTTCTAAGAAAATAGTTTGCAGCATCAATTTAGATATTCTTAGTTAACGAAAAATGTTTTTGTGAAAATCTTTGTTTTCAAATGCTGTTCATTTACAAAAAACATTGATTTTCCTCGAATTCCATGAAAAGTAGGGTGTCCACTCATGATCTATTTCATATCCCCCCCCCACTTCTTATTTAAATACCCACTTCTTATTTGACTTTTTTTTGTGTGTCTGTGTAATTTAACGAAAGTTGGCCAGTTATAATCAAGGTCGTTGTTCGAGGTTCATCCTCGAATTTTTAAAAATTTCATAGTACATACTATACACAAATCCTCCAAATACCCCTCCCTCAAGAAAAAATGTCCTGGGTATGGTCCTGATTAAATTGCGGCCCGCCCCTAGACAGGTGTTTTCGATTGCGGCCCTTGGACACTTGTAAGTTGGAAACCCCTGGTCTAAACTAATTTGGATAAATACAGGGTGTCCGGGCTAAAGGTATCTAAAAGTTATGACTTGTTTTTACGGAACTACCCATTAGAATTTTAAAAAGACTAGTTGATACCCGTCAAAACATGACGGCTAGATAATAAATAAGTGCACTAATACACAAATTATTCTCAACACATCATTGCCAAATGTTGAAAATAATAATAATGCGCAGAAACAAATTGGTGTGTTTAAGCGGCCTCGTGCTTAGTGAGTATCTAAAGCCAGATTTAAAAATGTCACTGAGCATGCGCAGAAAGCAACTTTTTTGAATTGTAAATTATCGCTAATTAAACAGCGTGAAATAAACAATTTCCATCAGGTTTAATCTTATAGTTCACAAAGATAATTATCATAAAAATATAAATGGCAGAGAGAGACGTGTTTATCATTAAAACATGTCACTGAGCATACGCAGAAACAGTGAGTTTCTAAAGCCAGATTTCAACATGCCACTGAGCATGCGCAGAAATCCATTTTAAATTTTTAATTATCGCTAATTAAAAGAAATTGTGGTTGCAAAAACCAAATTTGACAAATCTACAGATTACAATCTTTCATTTAAGACCAAAATGAAGTAAATTGATGTAGTAGTTTTCTCTCACGGACTGCCCCAAAAGTCGGCTTAGCAACTTAAATATATAGTTAGAATAGAAAGAAAATCTCACCAAGTTTTAATATCAATCATAGATTTCGATCATAAAATCGATAGATTTCGATGTATACACCTTTTGTAGCACGACTAACGTTTAAATGGTAATCCAGTTCTTTCCAAGTGTTTCGTAGCATATCAGGAGTTATTAGGCTTTTTTGCTTGGGGATTCATTAAATCCGTTGTGTAAAAACAAAAAATTGAAACTGTGGAAGAGTTGAAGAAGCGTATCATTCAAGAAAATTCGTGTAACAACTCCTGATATGCTACGAAACACTTAAAGAGAACTGGATTACCATTTAGACGATTGTCGTGCTACAAAAGGTGCATACATCGAAATCTATGATGCTATGATTGAAATCCATGATTGGTATTAAAACTTGGTGAGATGTTCTTTCTGTTTAAATGATTTTTTTTAAAATTCTAATGGGTAGTTCCATAAAAATAAACCATTACTTTTGGATACTTTTAGCCCGGACACCATGTATAACTCACTTATAATAAAAAATTACGTGGACTAAGTTCTTTTAAAGGAGCTTCATCATGTACGTAAATTGTAAAAATTTTAATTTCATTTCTATGTCTGTAAATAATAGTTTATCTGACTAGTTTCATAAGGTGGGAAAATTCCAGCAATTTTCTTTACCAGAAATTTTCTTTTTTAACAAAATTTTTGAAACTGTGGTCTTAAAGAAGGATTTTATATTAAAGGAGAGATTATGCATTTTCTAGCTGGAGAAACATTAAAAAGGCTTACTTCTCCTTATATAAATGAAATGTAATTATAAATGTCAGACATATATCAAAATTATATAATAATAATAATCAAGCTTTCCTTTTCGACACGAATTTATTTCACTTACAGTCTTCTGTTAATAAATGCTAGTATGAAATGTAGAGAATTTTAAGCTTAAACTAACAGGCATATTTAAATGAGCTTTTATTAAATTTCTTATCCAGCACATTATTATTCCTACACGTGCGTACTTCATTTAAATTCTAGATTAAATTACCAATTTTTTTTTCTCTGTTAACATTCCTTCATTTAGTAAAAGATTCGGGATAAAATTTAATAAAGCTGTTTATCATTTGCGAGAAAAAGGGAGTTTTCGCTGTTTTGCATCGAAGCTGACCCTAGGACTTTATTAAATAAGCGCCATTTTTATGGCTTGTTATTGAGATTGATAAGTCAACTCGTGCCCCTGCATTCAGCGCTGAGCTGTTGCCCCAGTAAAGGGAAAAAAATCGGCCGTCACTTTATTCAATAATCTTATTATCCTGGCATTGTTAACTTTTCTGCTTCTTCGGTGATAAATCACCTGCTATCTATTTACATATCACAGATTGACCTTTCGCGTTTATAAAGAGTCAGATGGCATTATGCTTGTGTTACCGAAGGGCCATTGATGGGCATGTTGCCGCCACACCATTTCCTTTGATTATTTATCTAAGGCAATGGTAGTCAACCTGGTCCTTACCGCCCACTAGTGGGCGTTCCAGCTTTCATGGTGGGCGGTAGGGGTTTTGTCCGATACTGAAACACTTTCCTTTTTTTAAATTTAAATGACTTTTTAAAAAGATTGAAATAGAAATTTTTTAAAGTATTGTTTTTAAAGTATTGGTTGGTTGGTTGAGGTTTAATGATGCAAGGTCCAGAGAGGACATATTGCGCCAAACACATGGTAACCCCCCAACCCCCTACCCCCCCAAAAAAAAACACACATATAAGTCAGAATTTTACTATAATCCATTAAGACGATGGTAAAAATATATATACATATGAAATGCAGTGGTAAAAACAGTCAAAAGCTATATTAAAAGTAAAACCGACGATATAAAATAGGGCAAAACAAAAGATATATGAAGTGTAAAAGCATAGGTATCTAAAAATGACAATTTGATTATATCAACGAATAAAACCGGGTACATTTTTTTAAAACGAACTATACCAGGGTGTGGCGTTTCACTGAAAAGGTCCTTTTGAGCAATTGCAGTGGAGCCAAAATGCTTTATGTGAAAGCTGGTGAGAGCAACACAGTCTGTTAGTATATGGCAAACAGTGAGGGTGCAGTTACCCAACATATGGGGGGACTCTCTCGCTCCAGCAAATGAACACGAGTAACCTTCGTCATATATAGGTGATAAAAATAGTCATAAATAGCATGTGATTAAAAGTCATGAGTAGTACATGATAAAAACAGTCATAAAAAAGCATGTGGTAAAAGCAGTCATAAAAAAGCATGTGGTAAAAGCAGTCATAAATAGTATATAGAACAGATAATAAAAATAGTCATTTTAAAATGATGAAGTAACAGTAATATAAAATTAAAAAGGAAAAGCTAGAATATTTCAAACAAAGGAGGAATTAAGCCTCCTCAAAAACAGCATCATTGTCCTTGCCCTCGGACACATAGAATTTTGATTCAGTGTCCGCGGCGAGCCTGCGGACGTGCTGGTTATTTTTTAAAATGCAATTTGGATCTTTAGCTTTCCTAGAGAGGCCTATGCACTTTCTAGAAATTGGGACTTTTTTTCCTATTTTGGTTTGGAGGAATGGGCGTGTTTGTTATAAGATACTAGCACTACTGTTCGAAATCTTTAATATTTTGGCAGGCAGAAAGTGGTGGGAATTGTCTAACATTTATTTTTTTTTTAAGTTCGAGGAATTGGTGAAAATTGTTTAAATTGAACAACATTTTGGTGAGCGATAGATTGTTTACCGGTAAAAGGTTTAATTTGGACTGATTTACTGAATGAAGTGTTAAGATTACTTTTTGAGAAATCAGAAATTGTTACGGTTGGTGTTTTGGTGTTCTTATTTTTCAGTGGTTCGTTAGAGACAAGACTTAAATCCGTTTGCGTAGACGTTGTAAACATTTTTAGGGGCAACAACAGATGCGTACGAAATTCAAACTCTGGAATTGCTTAGGTTTGTTATCCCTGGGCCAGTGACTAAGTCTGAATGGCTAGCCGACTGGTGCACACGAGACTAATGTGCACCTCCCGTTTACCTGAAGCAAGGGCCAAAGCAGTGTGTTGAAGAGTTATCTTACTTATGCCCACATTATGGCGAAGAATGAAACTCCTCAACTATCAGGATCCCCATTTTTCGGGACACGGATCTCCACGCACGGCAAAGACGCGGGTGGTTTTCTCGCCATTAGATGCTAGATGCAACCGGAAGACAACAGCATCTGATGGGGAACCCTCACATCGGTGATGAAACCGCAACGAGGGAGAAAAAAATTAAAAGTAGAAGAGTAGGGAGGGTGAAAAGGAAAAGAATGATAGTTCGCTGGGGTACCTTGGGATTGCGACACCCGTGTTTAACTAAAGAAGGCAAATTACCTGCGGGGCTTTTGTTGGAAGGGAACTTTTAGTTTCTAAGAATCGTTTTATCGCATTATGCATCAGCCTGACTGTTTGTCTACGTGTGATTTAGCTTCCGAATAAGTGAGATAGGTAAAAGACATTCAGCATGTATTATCTCTGAATGATTCCACGGTATGAGGTCAATTACGGTAGTTATTTTTTCTATTCCTTGTCGTACTGTCCACTCCCTTCAAATACTAAATGTGTGATGTTAAGTATAGTTGCCTTCAGGAAACAGGAGGTCTTTGATTTGATTCGAGTTTTATTTCAAAGTGTGCATAAATTGTTAAAGAACGCCATTGGAGTCAGTTTAAAATCACCCTGTGAAGATAAGTGAAATCGACAGAGTTATAGGTTCTCTTCCTGGTGTCTCTCAAGTGGGGGAAGTTTTAGGGTAAGAACTTGGATTATATAGAGTTGTAATGTAATTGCTAAGTACCCTTATTCGTAGATCAAGAGTTATTGTAACAAAAGTGCATACAACACACTTTTATGAGAGGGATTAATTCTGCAAGTTTAAGCCTCTCCAGCGTATTCAGTAGGTGTACACTAACTGAAGATAATAACGAGGATGAACCCAGGTCCATGGCTGTTGGGAACACAGCAGATGTCTATCTAAGGGTGACCGAATTCTAGTGTCACGACACGACAGTTAGTTTTTTCTGTACTTATTGCGTAGCCTAGGAATCGCTCGGTATCAGATGTATATCGCATATTAGAATATTTTAAATTTTGGGATATTTCTATGCTTATAAAAGGATTTCTCAAGGATGGAGGCCAAATTTAAATTCAAAACTTTCCAATAATTAAAAACATACACCTTGTGGGCATAGTATACGGATATTTTATACAGTATTTGGCCTAGTTTGTGTAAACTGGGCGATCTCAAAGCTTAGACCTCACCACTTCAGCCATCCATTAGGATAGTCGGTCTTTGTTTGGCATCACGAAACTCACCATGACGCGTCTCAGAGCTGTTGTAAAAATACTAGACTTAGGTTTGGATTTTTTAAATCTATAACATCAGAATTCATAAAAAGGGGGGAAACAAAAAAAAATTTTTAGATATTAAAATTAATTCTGGGTAACAAATTCATAAATTCAGATTTTGTAGCTGTATGTTGCACAGCTTTCATAACTGCAAATTTGTGTCACTTGAAAAGAGATAATTATTCGGTGTAATGACCTCTTTTTTATAATTGTGTTTTTTTCTTCCCTTCATGGCAAAAATGCATTAATGTTTATGTGTACCTACTCTGAAGCAAACAAAATTGACTTAAAGAAAAAAAGCCATCTGGAGGCAAGTGGCAGAAATTAGTATTCAGGCGATCAAAAATTAATATTGAGAAAAAAACAACTTAAACGCAAAGCAAGAATTTGATATGATGGCCACGTAAAAGTCAAAGAAATGGCTGAAGGCTGGACAAAGGGGGTTGTTTGCGTTTTAGTCTATATTTTCTTATGGGTCTCAGAGAGTAACTCTGAAAATTTGATCCAAATATGACAAAAGCTATGGGATAGAGTAAGGAACAAATGAAGAAAAATGATTTCAATTTTTTTTTTCTGTTAAAATAATGTCGAATATCTATGATTATTAAAGCTTGCTTTATGAGGATTAAATGAAAAAACATATTTTTATGTACATGAGTTTATTGATCTAATAATATATTTGTAACTGTTTTTTATTATTATACGAGGTATCCACAAAGTAAGAACCGATTACTTAAAGATCATGCGCAAGTCACGCCATTGTAACGACACTCCCGTCATTTGGTTCCTGAACGTCTGGTGCTTCACTTGATACGAATTATATTGTTCTATAAAGTTATCTCGCTTTGCTGTGTTAGTTTAAACTGGACATTAAAATCGAATATCCCGCTTGCTGTGAAATGCGGTCTGTGATAAGATTTTTGAACGCAAAAAATGTTTGAACAGGTGCGACCATAAATGTAAGGTATAAGCATAAATGCTGTATATTACTGTGAAACTCTTAAGAAGCTGCATCGAGCGATTCAGACTCGACGGCGTGGATTACTGTCTGCGGGGTTTGTCTCTTGCACGGCAACGCGCGGCCACACACAGCCGCCTGTACATTTGCATTGCTTGAATAGTTTTTTTAGGAAATTTTTGTTGTTGTTGTTGCTAATACTCTGGCATCCGAATATAAATTCAGATGAGATCCATGAGGTTGTTGACTCTGGCAAAATCAAGTACAAGAGCAGGGTTTGTCAAAAGATCTTTTCTGGTAAGGTCCAGACACTCCAAATTGTGCTCATGGGAGGCCTGCCGGACATGGCACTTAGTGCAGATGGAAAAGACCTTTCCTACCCCGTCAAAAGAAAGACTTCTGAGCAAGTCTAAAGAGTGCAGTTTGGGAGATTCTGTTGCATTTTAGGAAAAGGGAAGTGCCAGGACGACTCCTCTTGTACCAGTGATGGGTGGTGGTGGGGAATCAGCCAAGAGATGTTATCTGGGGACTTTCTGACAGAATATAGTTCACGGTAAATGAGAGAAGTGATAGAGAATGACGTATTCTCACAGCCCTCCTTAGGAAATTTTTGAAAAACCACAGTATAGTCCTGACCTAGCTCCTAGCGATTACTATTTGCTTCTCCACCTCAAGGGATTTTTGGATGCTGTGTGCGGCCGCGCGTTGCCGTGCAAGAGACAAACTCCAGCAGACAGTAACCCACGCCATCGAGTCTGAATCGCTCAGCGCAGCTTAAGAGTTTCAAAGTAATATTCAGCATTTATGCTCATATCTCACATTTATGGTCGCAAGCACGAACATTCTATGTATTCAAAAATCTTAACACCGACCGCACTGCAGCAAGCGGGATATTCTATTTTAATTTTAAGTTTAAACTAACACAGCAAAGCGAGATTACCTTTTACAACACTATAATTCACATCAACTGAGTGAACAGAGTGATGAAGAAACAAAAGGCGTTGTGAGGGAGTGGCTGAATAGATTGGCGGTGAGTTTCTTCGGCGAAGGAATACAAAAGCTAGTCTCACAATGCTACAAATACCTCAATAAATAGGGCGACGGCATAGAAAGGTAGTGTAATATATATTTTAACATTTGGAAATAAAAATCTTTCGTAAATTTCGGCCTAAATTTTTTTACATCTAATCGGTTCTTACTTTGGCGTTGTGCCTCGTACAAATACTATAACTTAAAACATATTTTAATGCGATGTAAAACAGATCTTACAACATTTAGGACAGTCATTTGTGTCTGTTTCATCAAGTCTTTTCTTTTATTTCCTTTACATTTCAAAACACAGACGTTCGGAGTACTTAAAATAAAAAATTCTAAAATAATTCTTACTTTCTTACATTCAGTGTTATAACATTTATTAAAAGAAAAATTAAGTTCCTTATTTTTTCCCCTTACTCTGTCTTTCGAAAGTTGAACCAGCAAAAACAAAATGATAAATTAATTTAAAAGCGGCATTATCATATCAAAACATATTCCTTTTATTTACATGCTTACATAATTGCATATGTAAAAATAAAAACTATTTAAATTCATAGTTTTGAAACTGTGCTCTTTCAATGTAATTCATAGAGAAGAAACAAAAAACAAAAACCGACAAAAGCAGGCCTTCTCATTTTCCTAAAGGTCGAATTAACTTAATCTTCTATTTTTCTTTTCAGCCAAATGGCAATCATTTATTTCATTTGCGTAGTCCGATATAATTAAGTTTTCCGAATCCTGTTAATATAATAGTCTCTGTGGCAACGGATAAATTCCAGAATTTGAAACCACCGAGAGTATTGCCAGATTTATTTTTACAATTAAATTCCAAGAACTATCTTTCTATGATATTATTTGTTTTCCTGCTTTGAACGTTAGGTGAAAGATGCTCTCAGCAAACAATCCATTTGCAGAATCGATTATGGTGTTTTCCTTGTTATTTCTATGAAGTCTTATTACTTCGTGCAATTTTACACTTAATGGAGTAAAATTTATTTATTTCTTAGTCTAAATTTATGCGGAGTTTTGGAATGTAAAACTAGATTTAATGATTCAGAGAATTCATTATGGGCCTTCCTCTGGTTTAGTTGCTTTTGAAAATAAGATATTTAATCTTAAAAAAAAAATAATTTTCAATATCTGTAGCCCATCAACTTGATTTCTAATGCATGTCTTAAAAGTATGTAATTCATAAAACAGGATTTTAAATGAATGCAAATTTTCAAATGCAACTACCCTGATATACAGCATATTAATAATTTATTACATTTCCTGAATTTTGATACATTTAGTATATTGACTGCATGGAAGTAGTTTGCGTTTCATTTCAAAATAGCCCCGAGTTAGATTTACGCTTTTGTAAATTAATGCTGAGCAGTCAAACTTTAAAGAATTATTTTTTCATAATGTCTTGCGAATTTTGAATATTTTAAATCCTGATAATAAGCTATTAGTATGCTAAATAATTAAAAAATTTTCGATATCAATTAGTACTGTTGATTATGATTGTTTTTTTGTTGATTTCTATTTGTTCTGGCAGGAATAATTCATAGCGTAACTTATACATCGTTAGGTTGGTTGGTTTGTTAAAGTTTAATAACGCAAGGTCCAAAAAGGAAAAGCTGCGCCAAACACATGTCAAGATCAGACCACAACACATTTATAAAAATATTTAAACATACTAAATAACAACGGTATAAAAAAATGACAAGAACAATAATGGTAAAAACAGTCATATAAAAAGATGAAAAGGTCGGTAAAAGGCATAAAATGACAAAAAGAGTAACGGTGATGAAAACAGTGATGTAAAACCAGTGATTCGTAAAAAGTGATTAAAGTTTCTTTTCCAGGGACACGGGTCTCCACGCACACAAACACGTAAGTGATAAAGACCCCATTACAAGCTAGAAGAAACAGATCGGCAACAGCTTCTAATGAGGAGCTCTCGCCTCCGAAGAGGAACCACACCGAGGGAGAAAAGAAAGAAAAAAGTAGAAGAAAGAGAGAAGAAAAGGGAAAGTTCGCTGGGGTACCTCGGGATTGCGACACCCGTGCTTACCTAAAGGAGGTACCAAAAGGAGGTAAACCCCCTAAGGGGTGCTCATCGTTAGAATTACATAAAGTGCAATTCCGATCGACCTATGAATGATACACATTTAGATACGTGCACAGCACTTAATGGTTTGATTTTAATGTTCAGAAATTCTGGGAGGAATCTGATAGGCCAATGGCTTGACTGTCAAACGCCAGGCATTTGTAAATGAATAAATTTACTTGCTTTAATGATCATCTCTAGTGAGACTTCAGATCTACTTAGAAAGAAAGGCCCTAAATCTACATTTTATTGGATATACATATCATAACATATAGATGGTATCAATATGACTGGCAATTAGTGGTAGCTTTTTAGTGTATTTGCTGTTTATCAGTGTTGGTACAATGAATCTCCTATTTAGTTAACATTTACGAGGAGACGAAGTTTGATTTCCGTAGAAACCCTGCCTGTTATTAAAAGAAAGTGACTGAAGTCTTTAAAGTGACACATATCACCTTCTGGCAAGAGTAATGGGACAGTTAAAAAATGGCTATTTTGAGAAAATCACTCTTAAAGTTAAGCGTCTTCCCCGTCCAAGTGTCAGTGTAACTGTGAGATTTCCGACCTCACACGGCACTTATTGCAGCTAGAGAAATCCCGGTACCCATGAAATGTAGACTTCTAAATAACGCGTTCACATCCATGCTCTCCTCAGAATTCTGCGGGGAAACCAGTGATTTATGGGCAGCGGCCTGCAGAGCAGTCCTGCACTGATCTTGTGTCTAGTCGGTCTTTGTCGCAGAGCATCAAAGAAAAAGAAGGGATCATGGGGGCGGGAATGGGGGATGAGAGTGAAATGAACCCTACCTGACGGGTAGGGTTACCGTGACTAATGTGATGACAGGAGTTGGGTGTACTTCCCTGCAGAATTTCTGCTTCAATGTGGATGTACCATAAAAGGTGAACCCAGAGGTAGAGACAACTCAAAAATGGCCATTTTTGAGTTTTCCCTTTAAACTTACCGGAAGGCGACATCGTTGGCCCAGCAAACTTTCGTTTCATCGTTGGGGAACGGTTACCGTCGTCAGAACTTCCAGAAACAAATAGGGGCCAACGACAAAAGGTCTATAATGGGTCAACAAGAAAAAAAAGTTGTCCCAACAGCAAATAAGGGCCGTTGGACAAGCCTTTTTAAACCAAGTAAAAAATACTTTTCGTTTCTTCTTGTTCTTTATCTGTTGTTATTTAAAAGGCCTTTACGGTAGACTTTAAGCCTTTTTTCTTAGCAAAAAAAAGAATAGCACTTGAAGCTAAAATAAATTGGTATATTCTCTATTCATTCTCTTATATAGCTTAAAAGGTTTACCTGTATTCTAAATCATTTCTTTAAACATTTGTAAACATCAGATTATTTCCGTGAAAGAGAGGAAACTTGAAATAAATGCTCGAATTGATGTGAAATCTTATGTACAACTCTGCCAGAAAAAATTCTATTCCTAGCGCTCTATAGAACTCTCATAAAATTAAAGAAAAGTATTATGCAAAATAAGGAGATAAAGGAGTAAAATAAATTGAGAATATGATAGAAATGTTTACCTTTACTCGTTGCAAATCTACAGGGTTCATAACAGTCCCTTGGAAAAATTCGACAGTCGTGAAGTGCCTCTTGAAGAGACCCTCCAGTTCTAAGTCAGGAGGTTTCCTTTCATTGAAAATAAGAAAACAGAAGGAAGTTTACTATTAAAGCAAGTACAATAATATGGTCTTAATAATTTTGTTTACTGACTTATGGGAATGTTAATTACAATATTGTAACAAATATCCCCAGTTACCTGCTTCCCAGTGCTTAGAACTCGTAACAGTACAAACAAAAGTGACTAATACTTCTACTCCCGCTTTTTTAAAGTTTTGGATGATGTTCGTTGAAAAACAAAACAGTGTTAGGGTTGTGTTTATTATATGAAACATCGGCCCGTTTGCTGTACGTATGTCTGTATATAGTTTCTGCTAATTAAATGTTGTTAAACGTCTACTTCAGGGGCGGGGCATTCTTTGATGTCTTTTGTCCACACGATGACAGCAGCAAACGACGAGGGAAAAAACTTCTTATAATAGGTATTTTTTAATTTCTAGTAGCAACTTAACCGACCGCTACTTTTATTCAATTACGGCGATGCATCAGTAGACATCGCTTACCTCAAATTCGCATGCTAGGCTAATGAGAATTTTCCTATCAGTATTTTTTTTAAATCTAGAATACTAAATGCATATTTTGAATTTTATTGTGAGCATTGAAAATAGATCTTTGTATAAAGAAAGCTTTAAAACTTTAAAATTTTTCAGTCTTAAATATTTTACGATGCAATAAATTACTGATGTCTGTTGCAGAAAATTTAGAACTGCATTTTTTGAAAAAAGTAAATTAAAAAATCAAATATTTTTGACAAAAAAAAAACGATCTCTTCATTTGAATTTCTACCATTATAAGCAAATAATATAATTTCAAAATGCGTAATGAGATTTGAAAAAATAATGGGAGGAAAGTAATCTATAGCTTATCATTAGAATTGAAAATCTGCAACGTTAACTAACGCCCTCTTAAGAGTTTAACCACATGTATTTTCTTCCATAGCCTGTTTTTACATTTATTCAGAAATATACAAACAGAAACAAATATTTTATCTTGAAGTTATACCGCTAAATATTAGTATCTACTGATAATCATAGACAATTAATCAACAAAAAATAGATTTCTCTGTTAATTTCTGCTTGTTATGAATATCAAACAAATCGCAGTGGTTTATGGAAAACTCACGCAGATCAATTGTCGACAATCTTTCACTGCTGCACTGCGATTTCTTTGGAATTGTGAAAACATGACAGTAACAGGAACAAAGGAGGATGAATTTCTGATACTAATATTTTAAAAGTCAAAATTTCGGTTCGTACTTTAATTCCTTTTCTTCGTCTTTTTAATCCTCCATATTGAAACCGACGATAACAAGTTGTCTTAGAAGATTAAAACATGCTTCGGATGTAAAGCATTTTTAAAGAAAGTAAATTGAAAAATAACACAGTGACCTTTCTGTCATACAACCATATTGAACTTAAATGAAAAACGAAATAATCCGCTGGATGTGTATAAGAAAATTAAAACAAACACTTCAACGTGCACATAGGGAATTCAGTTTCTAAATGGGTAAAATAATATCTCCTGCATGAGATCATGATGAAAGATAAATGACAGTGTAAAGCATAACAGACTAGGATATCTGCGGAATTTATGTCAATTTTAATATTGAACCATGGCATTGGTCATAGCATGATAAAACGCAAACAGTATAAGCTTTTTCACCTTCTACAAAATATCTATTTGCTAACTTTACTGTCGTGATCTAAAATTATACGCTCTCATCAGCCCTTTTCTTATATTTTCCAGGTACTAAATATATTTATTTTACACTGCCTCCAAAACTAACTTTTGCTTGTCTATATTGCTATCAAAGGTTTCCTGTCTATTGTCTAATGTGTAAATTCACCACTGTAATTCGTACATCTCAACATTCCCCTAAGAACGACATACTTCTTAAGGAGAAGTTAAGAGTAGTTAATCGATATACAGCATTAAGGTATTTGCCTTATGGGAAGAAACAACTTAAATTTCATATTAAGCTATAACTTTTCATTATTACCATTAAAATTTTAGATTCATTTGTCTTACATGCTTATTTTGTCGCGTAAAAAAACGAAAATAAATCATGTCTAAGTAGCAGTATGTATTAGAAACATTCTAGCATTTTGTATGATATTTATGATTCAATTGAATCCTACAAAACAAGTTTCAGCTAATTTTCACATAGATTGAAAAACATGGGAGATTGAATAAATTTTAATTTAATATCTTTTTATTCTGTCTGTCTGCAAGATATATCTGAGTAATTTGTCTTATATACTTGTCCTATGATTCGATTAATAAACAAAATAAAGATAACTTTGCATTAGGAGTGATGTCAGAGAGTTTTACAATAATTAGCATTTCGTGATTTACAAAAAAAGTTAGGCAAAAAGTTTTTCAGACTTTCTAATTTCTTGACTGCAATTCATGTAAAAACTCAATTATTGAAAACAACTGTCATTTTGTAAGCATTAAAATAATGACATAAAATAAATTTTAATTCAATCTTTTTTTTCTTTCTGGATAAAAGTCAAAATAGTTGAGTAATCGCGCATTTATTTGGAACAGGGTAATTAATAATGCAAATTTATTTTGGCTGTCTGCAATTTTATATCTAGTTAAGGTATCTGGCTACGTTTAAAACGTCTATTTTGATGAAAATTCCGAATTTTATTTTGATTCCTATGTCTTAAAGAATGTAAATTTCTGTTTCTAAATATCCTTACATTTTTTTTTCTCTACTATCATTAGAAGTGAAATTAGAGTAATTTAAAGATGAGCAGCAGCTGTCAATTTCAATACAAGTGTAAACTTTAATTGCCTTTTCTGAAGAACTTATTTGTCATCAAAAATGTACAAGACTATTGTGATAACTCAAAATATAATCATGATATGTCTATGAAAATTTTTCGGTATGTTTCTCATAATACAGAAAAACCTCGTTTATAAAACCTTGTTTACCTCTTTTGTATGTATATATGTATGTATGTGTTATGTATATATATATATATATATATATATATATATGTGTGTATATATATATATATATATATATATATATATATAACTGGGACCATAGGCAATCCGGGCAATCGAAAATCCGGATAATACGGATAATATGGGTAATAAGCAAAACAAAATCCTTAACTAATAAGACACCGTTGATTACGATAAAAAAAATTCTGACAGTCACTTCTAATGAAACTGCCGCGGCTTATTGACGTAGGACTACTTATCGTTGTTTACCTCTTTTGTATGTATATATGTATGTGTGTGTGTGTGTGTGTATATATATATGTGTATGTATATATATATATATATATATATATATATATATATATATATGGGTGTGTGTGTGTGTGTGTGTATATATATATGTCAAAATTTTGATGCATTTTGGTACTTTTCTGTTTAACTGTTTACTGCTTGCCCAAGTGATACAGACTGAGTTTGGCACGCTGCCAAAATTATAACTCGCGACGACGGACAATTTTAGCATCTGAAATTTTGCTTTCCGGAGGACCTTATGCAGAAGCGTAATCCTACGTTTAAACTGTGTTTTGTAACAAAATTACATACTACTGGTTACAAGACATTAAGGTAGGGATCACGGTCAACGCTCAATCCCGGCGCAATTTATAGATGGTGAATCAATCCACGTCAACGACCTGTGACACTCTAGTATATAGCTTTCTTAAACTCAACACGTTACTCATACGTTCTCACTATCATGGTTAAAGATTATTATCTGATGTGAACATTAAATAAAAAAATGTCTACAAATCTGACCCAGATTATTCGGAGATCCGGATCAACGAACGCCGGATAAACTAGGTTTCATTGTACTAAGAATGTAATAAAGTACAGATTAAACTGTAGGTAAATTATTTGTTGATTTATACCTGTATTTATAAA
This sequence comes from Dolomedes plantarius, assembly GCA_907164885.2. Classification (NCBI taxonomy): domain Eukaryota; kingdom Metazoa; phylum Arthropoda; class Arachnida; order Araneae; family Dolomedidae; genus Dolomedes; species Dolomedes plantarius. The sequence goes on along the minus strand of OU015498.1, from coordinate 160,374,077 downwards.
AAATCTCATGAGAAAGTACTGAAATTTTACATGTAACTGCATATAATGACACGTATTTTTTTTAGATTTCAGTATGTCGATTGGATTTTAGTTCATTACACTCCCGATGACTTTACGTGCATATGATAAATAGAAATTAATGGTATATGATTAAATAATTTCTCTAAGAGTTAGAGCCGTTTATGCAAAAATTTGCTAAATTTCTACCAAAACTCTTCAATGTTGTAAAAAGTTGCATAATTATGGACTATTTTTTCCTCCTTTACCTATTTTGGGGCTATATACCTTTAAACAAAATAATTTCGCACGTAAAGTTTTTGAAAAAAAAGGCTCCAAACGTTGTCGGATACCTTAAGAATTGAAATTTTTGAAATTTTTTTTTTAAAATGTGAAAAGCATTGTTATATTGTCTAATCTTATTCATTTAACATGTTGGCTAGTAGCTAACATACTGTTGAAAATATGTGGTCGTAAACTTTTATATGTTGTTATTGTTGGGGGTGGTGGTGGATTTTATAGTAAATGCATGACATTTATCTAATGTGCATTCGCAGTATCATTTTTGAGACTGGAGTGTTTTAACTCAAAAATATTTATTTCGTAAAATAAAAAATAAAAAATAAATAGAATACTGCATTCAATGTGATTTTACCTATGTAGGAAAATGATGATTTTTTTCTGGTAAATGTAGGGAAGTTGACGTAGTTATTATAATTGTAATTTAATGATTTTTACTGATGAAATTTGCTTCAATAAAGTTATATACTGACGTAATTTGGGTATTTTCTATTTCCTTACCAATGAAAGACGATGAGATGCTATGGTAAGTATATGACATAGTGTAAAGTAGCTGTAGATGTAATTCAAATTTTGCGACTGATATTTTTGCTGCTAAATGTTTATTTCTTAAAAGTTACTTAATGTTGTAAAGTGGGAAACATATTTTGGCTTCACCAATTAAGGCTGTTGTCTACTAAACCTTATTGGATTCGCTCATCTCAATGTTAATCTTTGGAGAAAATGTGTCCAAGGATTGCTGACTTTGCTTGAAAGATTTTTTTATTGTACTCCGTAATAGAGTAAGAATTTTTGCACCTTGGGTTCATTTCTTTTAAAATGCATATAATATTTTAAAATTTAAACTATTTGAGAAAAAAATCTAGTCTAGTGTGTTTAAAATGCTCCTAAATTCCTTTGGGGGGGGGGCGAAATTTATAAAATGAAGCCTGTTGCAAAGTGTAGAAAATTTCAGGCTATCTGAAAATATCATTTTTATTGGATTATAAGCATTTATGTCGCTGTCAATAGTAGACGCATTTTCTCCTTAGGTTAAGACTGAGGTGCGCAAATCCAGTAGGGTTATTACACAACAGACTTAACCCTCAAACGGTGCAGTGGGGGTCGGATCCGACCCAAGGGTTTATCTTTCCCTTCCCGTACTCTCCCCTCTCATTGAAAGAGATCGAGTTGACAAGGAACCCCAACAGATAGACGTATTTGACCATCCTACTAGGTATAGAAATAAGTAAATAGGAGGGTCTTTGTTGAAAATTATTCATGAACACCAGTCATTGCCATGTTTTTATTAACTTGCCTTCTTGTTTGTGTGTGTGTGTTTGTCAAGTACAAATCTTGCAATTGATTTTTAACTAACTTCCTGACTAGATAGACATTTGAAACTTTTAGATTAGCTCAGAACACGATGACAATGCATTTTTTAAATGTACTTTTAGCCATCTTTAAGCAGAATTAAATTAATTTTCAGTTATTTTGAGTTAATTTTGTTTTGTAGACTGGTGCAACCATCTATTGGCCGGAACGTTTTGTAAACTGGTGAAGCCATCTCTCGGCCGGAAAGGGAATGAAAAGTTATATGCAAGTTAACTTCCGATTAACTTAATTTTCTTTTAAGTTGATGGGATAATTCATCAAATTTTTTTTTAAAGTATTTATTAATACATAGAATTGTGAAGTTTATATTATTCAACAGAAAATTTAAAAACATGGTATATAAAAAGTTCTTTTTATCTTGTAATTCTTTTTTAATTTATTTTATTTTTTTAATTTTCGATTTTTTTAATTTTTTATTTCGATTTTGAAGGCCAAAAATGTCAGTATACATTATTTTTTACATTTAGTGCTGCGAAAGTTGGTTTCACTAACTTCTAAAACTAGGTAGACTAAATTACACATTAGACCTAATATATAAAACATTCTATGGAAATGCTGAAGAGATTTTCTTTGTTTAGCAAAATTGCAATTCGTTGGTCCACAAAAAGGGTTTTATTTTATGTAAAATATTATCAATAAATGTTATTGTACAAAAAAATGCTTTCTGTGTACTTATTTCTACCAAAATCCTCATCAAAATACAGATCGGGTCGAATCTAACCCGACCGTACCATTTATTTCCTCCCAAAACACTATACCGTTTGAGGATTAAATACGAAAAGATTTTTACTGTAAATGTACGGCATTTGGCATAGTTGATGCAGATGCAACTCGATTTTTGCACCTGAGTATTTTTATCGCCAAATATTTTGTCCAAAAAAATTATACGAAGTTATAAATTAATGACTCTTTTTGGGACTTACCTATGTAGGAAGACGACCTCTACGTCAACGTCTTCCCTGTCCTCGTGAAGGAAGTCTTTCAAGAAGTAGGACACGGAGTCGTAGTTGATGTGCCCGCACACCACGATATGTCTGAAAGAGGAGTGGACAAAAGAGACACAATCAATCGCATGCAGTACTACAGCGTAAGGACGGCTTACGATCGGATTAGGGAGTTTATTTTACATCACCGTTTTCTACGCGCCGATAGATGGATTGATTGATTGACTGATTTACAAGTGAGGGATGATTGACTGAAATTAGAGACACTCGCACTTCAAAGAATAGAACTGATTTACTAAACATGTTTTAATATAAAAATAGCTGATTCTATTCACCCCAAATAGAAGTGTTTTGTTCATATCCCCGAGCTCACTGATGACCATTCAATAACTGGCCAATATCAGACGTATTTACTCTTCAAAAAAATAGAGAAACTGATTTACAAAATATGCTTTGAAAGAAATTTCATTCATTTCTTTAAAATAACAGAGTTTATATTTTCTGTCGTAAGAAAATTATAATAAAAAATTATTGTTACAAATAATAAAGATTAAGTATCTCTATTCTGGTGGATAATGCAATTGTGAAATAAAAAAGTATAAACTACGCTCGAATAAATTTTATTCCAATATCTTTTAATGCTCGGATTAATATTTAAAGCAATTATCGAAGAGCTTAAAAAGATATTAGATATTGTAAAATGATTATCCCCTACAATATCTGCGCATCATACTGTTTTACCATAGCGTTGTAACTTGCGGCATATACTATCTGCATGACTGGAAATACCCCATTTCGTTTTATTTATGAAAGAACATTTTTTAAATCTTCCATTAAAGAGATAAGTCTCCATAGAAACTTGCGCAGAGGTTTTATCGATGTTTTAGCGTAATCTAAATATTAGTTTCCCAATCGCTTTTAATGCTTCTGTGACACGCGCTCTGTTTATATTTCTGTACTGACTGATATTACACTGGATCTGAAATTGAAAGTTTAGTCATCCGTTTAACTCTATCTACTTTCCCCTAATGCACTCTTCGATTTTTCCTGAGTATTAACACGATTAACTCTGTGCCATAGGTAATCGTATTATAGAACTATTTTGAAATCAGATCGTATAATTATTTTAGCGGCGTTCAACTTATGCGGACTGACAGAGAAAAAAATTTTTTGTGTCTATATTCACGAAAGATAAGCCTCGTTTACTTGCGCGTTGACTTAATACGCAAGCAAATTAAAATAATAATAATAATTATTATATATACAGGGTTCCCACCTATATCCGTTACACCACCCTTAACTTCTAAACGGTGACAGCTTAGGCCATAAAGTTGGTGTCTAGGTATAGTAAAAAGGCTATGCGCCACTCGATGAGACAACTTACAACGACATCTAACGGTAAATTTTGGAATTAGCGTTTTTCTCTCAAAATAGGTGCGAGATACAGGAAAAATGTCATCTACAAAGTTGTTCAGCATTATCTATTTAGTAAGAAACGACACCTTACGCACATTAATACTTAAAACAGAATGTAGAAAATAAACATTTGTTTAGTTACAATTTCGAAAATTCTCACGTCATAAAGAGTGGAAGGAACTGAGACACTTCCCTATCTTCAGGATCATTCATTTATGTTGCTGAAAATGTTCTCCATTAGCCCTCCATTAGCACTCTGGAATGGATTTCTCCTGTACGTTGCGCAACATCCACTCTTTATGACATAACAATTTTCGAAATCGTGAACAAACAAATGTTCATTTCCTACTTTAAGTATTACGGTGCGTAAGGTGTCTTTTCTTACTAAATTCGTGATGCTGAACAACTCTGTAATTGACTTTTTCCCGTATCTCGTACAGTTTTTGAGATAAAAACGCTAATTACAAAATTTGCTTATAGATGGCGTTATAAGTTGTGTCACCGAGTAGCGCATAGCCTTTTTACTATACTTAGACACCAACTTTATGGCCTAAGTTGTCACCGTTTACAAGTTAAGGGGGGGGGTGTATCGCATATAAGTGGGAACCCTGTATATGTATATATATATATATATATATATATATATATATGACAGGTGTGTGGTTGCCTGCTCTCACATCTTAAGATGTAGTCATCATCCGTCAATATTAGTGGCGAGTGGAAGAATAGTAGAACAGAGAATCAGTCCATAACTTGAATCGATTCACTTTATTTCCTTTTCATACTACCCCAAAGCTCCAAATCAGCGCGTTCAGCTCTCGCCATTTTGAACTTAGAGACGCGACGAACACACGTCCGTCGGCATTGAATTCTATCCCGTGATCTCCCGATTTCGAGGTCAAAACAGCGCGTCCACTCTCCTGGCACATGCGCAGAGCCTAATTTAGAATTTTCTAGAAGTTTCTTCCCGCCAAACCTGTACAGTATCTAAAAATAATCTCTCTGCATGGAGCTTCATTTCACCGCGAATCGAAGGTCAATTACTGAAAACGGGTATTCCCCCGATTTCACCAGTAGCGCGTCTTGAAATATGAAAACTAGTGGCTTTTTCTCGCCACGAAAATGATTAATCCCTAAGCCCCCTCTAAATTTAACTTAATTATTCTTTTCCCAATTAATTTCTGACATATATATATATTACATGCTGTGTATGCGCATTGAAAATTTATGTCAGAGATCATCATTTACAATGGAATAAGTAGGATATCTACGCTATGAGCGATGAAAAAAAAATTTTATGCAATTTTCCATTAATAAATTTTTTGATGGACGATATTTAGAAAGTATCTGTTGATGGTACTAAGTTTAAGGGAACTGAGATCAGTAAAGGATATGAAATGCAAAGAGACCATAAAAATTTGTTTTGTTGAATAATTATCAGTTTTAAATATTTTATGCATTGTAGATTAAGTAAAATAATTTACAGCATGTATAATTAAATTCCTTACTGCTGAGTTCCCCAGATCTGTTCAACTCTCAAAAAATATTTGAATTGCCGTTCCCATAAATATTTAATATGAAACGCATACCACATGACTTAATTTCCTTAAATTTTTAAAGAAGTTAAGTTCCGGTGGTATCTCGAATTTTTGACCAAATTTTAGCTACGAGTATAACTGCTTCATAACGATCATATAAAACAATAGTCAGTCTGATGTTAGAAGACATACTTATTTTATGCAAAAGCAAATGAACTTGTCTATTGGTTAAAAAATAGTCTGTAAAAATTTTCTTATATGCCTGCTCGAGAAATAATTGTAAAATTTGTACTGGGTGGAGAAACATCTGATTTGTTCAGACACTAAACAAGTTATTCGACAAAAAGGAACATAATTGGGTGTTTAACTGCTTATTTGTTTGTGTAATATTAGAAACTGATAAAAGTGAAAAGGGTAAGGTATAATATTTGATATAGTGTTAATTATAATGCCTGGTACACATTTTACAGCTCAGTTCTTAAAACCACAGGGCAACGCTTCAGTTGTAATCCATTTATAAAATAGCATTAAAAAGACAATCTTAAAAAGCGAGTGGACAATATAGTGTTGATTAAGAGAAGACACAGTTTGCAGAACACAACGCGTAACACGAAAAGGCAAATTAAATAAAATGTATGTTGACACCATATGCTCGAGATACTGGTTCTTGCCGAAAAACCGATCACATTTTTCACTGGAAAGTTAAGAGGTTTTATAAGCCTACACAAGAAAAAGATGGCGTAAAATCATTTTTTAACAGCAATAGCAGATGAAAAATGAAGTTGATTTTTATAAGACCAACTGTGATCATCGTCCTTTAAAAAATTGTCTTTTCCCTCTTAAATAATTTTTTTTTAAATGTGATTATATGCAATGATACGTATTCATATTTAACTGTGGCTCTGAAAAAAAGATTTCTTTACACAGCATTTAGTAACAAAGGAAACAAAATTTGAGATACAATAATTTTATTCAAGATCTTTTAATTTCTTCTTTCATTTTCAAAAGTAATCATAAATGTCGTCTCAAAAATAAAAGTATGTAAAGAATAAAATTTTAAAACCAGTAGCAGATTAAAATTATGACAAATGAATATTTTTTGTGCTAATGAGATAAATATCATGTCAAAGGAATAAAAAGATAAATAGTGTTTTGGATGTAGGTAATCTTCACAAAAGATAAAATTACTTGAGAGATTAAAAAAACGTTTCTTATGAGTGATGCAAAAAAATAAATAAATCATCATTTTCATTAAACGAGGCTATGTTTAGAATATTGTATACCTTAATATCAGATTTCTTAAGTCTGTTGATAAAAAGGAATATCTATTTTTTCTTGTTGGAATTTTTTAATTGTAAGGACGTTAATTGCGATTTCAGTTGTAAAATATTAAAGTATTTTAAGTACATGTGGTATCAGTAAATTAAAAGGAGGAAATTAAAAACTGGTAAAAGCTGCTAAAAATTATAATTTATTAAATTTTATTTTAAAACTAACCAATTATATATATATATATATATATATATATATATATATATATATATATATATGTGTGCATGCAAAATTTGTGTGCTGTATAATTGTATTTATGCTGTAGCCTAACAAGTAACAATTGCATATTATTATAAAGCACGAACATTTTGACAGTTAGTGAATATATGCTTTGTGGTTAATGGCTGCCGTGGCGGATGGCTACGAATGACATTTATTATTTATTCTTGGTTGTTTGTTATTGATATATACGTAGCCTTCTATTATATATATATATATATATATATATGTGTGTGTGTGTATTTGTATTATTTCCTTTAGTAAGGTTTAAACCTGTTATGCTGCTCGATAAATAAAAACAGTGAGTTCGTATCATGCACAAATACGCGTCAAGCCTGAAAAGATATCTCCAGCAGATGAAATAGGAAACAAATCTGTACAATACAAAGAATTGACATTTATTTTTTATGATTTCGACATTATCAGAGCGAAAAAAAACAGTTGTGTTTAATTCTTCCCCTTATTCATCAATGGTGGAATGATACATGCCCTCATTTATGTTTTTATACACACTGCGAATGTCGGGAGTAATTTTCGAGGAACAGTTTTCTTTATATCTCTCTCTCTCTCTCTCTCTCACACACACACACAAACACACGCACGCACGCACGCACGCACACACACACACACATATATATATATATATATATATATATATATATATATATATATATATATATATATATATATATATATATATATATATATATATATATATATACACTAACTGACAGATAGCACACAGACCAAACCGCTGGAGCTAAAGGGTTGAAATTTTGCATGGCGATTCTTCATATAGTGTAGGGGTGCACTAAGAAAGATTTTTGAAAAATTCTTCTTAGATTTTTAAATTAAATTTTAAAGCTGTTTTGTAATATTCTTGAAAGTTTACATTTAAAATAACAATCTGAGGGTTATAAAATTTATATCACGAGAAGGATCATAGAAATTCCTTTGAAATGAAATCGTTTTCGAATCTTTACCTCCATTTTCTGATTTTTGGTGAATTTTCAAAAATTAATTTTTAGAATTTAATTTATTAAATGCTAATCAAGAGATAGGTTTTCTTTTCATGATACTTTAAATTTATTTTGCGTCACGTGAATAATAATGAAATAAATCGACAAAAAAATGTTAAAATACAGGAAAAGATAAAATTTAACCTCTAGACTAATTGAGATGGAAGTCTTTTTTAACAATTTAATTCAAATTAGTATGTTTTATGCATATTAAACATACAAATTAATTGCATACATTGACCATTGTATTTACTTTGAAAGTACTCCGTAGCGAAGCAGGGGTATTCAGCTAGTTATTGTATATAAAGACAGAATATTGTTTGCAATATAATACCCGCTATGAGGTTAAAAAAGTTACTTTTAAAAGGTTGATTAAAATATTTCCAAATGAAAAGTTAAAGTCTACGTAAAACCATCAATCCGTTAATTAATCTAGAAATTTTTACATTTATAAGCATTATTTTTACGGTTTTTAAAGCTTGGAAAGGAAAAAAAAATATTGTTGCATATACATATTATTTGAACTTACAGTAGTCCCACTAACTGAGAAATTATACCAGTTAGTGTAATCGGGATAAAAAATATCTAAAATTAGTAGCAATTTGTATATTTAACCTACAGGAAAAATCACCATGAAAAAGAGCTGGCAAAATAATCTTCGACAGTCTTAGAAACAATACAGCCGTTTCTCTCTTTTTTTTATGACTGATAAATAAAGATCTAGGCTTTGTATTCTTTAATCAATGTTTTTTCTTTCAACGAGGAAAAAAAATTCAAGAGGGGAGTTGATAACAATATCTAAGAATGCTTGTTATAGGTTCGGTATATATCACTTGTGAAGAATGTTTATTTTGTAGCTCAACAAATCCTTCACGTTCGGAAAACGTGTAAATACAGTTAATAACCTGTCAAAGCTATTCTCTCCCAAAGTCCTCTCTCCTAACAAAATCACCGTAAAAAATAACTCCCGCCTGATTTATATTATTTCGAAAAATATAAGTGACTTAGAGTTTGTTTCGAGGCAATAAATTTCATAGCTCGATAGAGGGTGGCTGAAAAATTTATACGGTGGACCGAAAATATGGGATTAAATTGAATCATGGGTAAACGAAATGCTGTCACATCCCTTTTCATAAAAAAACCCAAATTTCAACCGAAGATTGTCTTTGGCATCGTATGTTATCCAAAAAATTTCAAAACAAACGCGGGGGAATTTACTCTGTGGATGAGATTTATGTGTGCCTGGGCTAACTTGGCTTACTTTAGGGGGAGTGCTTTTGATTTTGAACGAACGAGTGTGAGCTAAAAATGCATATACGGCAGTGATATTTAATGCGTATGAAAAAGGCATTGTGATGAATATGTTAAGTATCTGTAACCATTACATTTTGAAGAGTACATTTTTTTTCTTTTATAACATAACAAATGCAGTTGAAAGCCAAGCAGAAAATAGTTCAGTGTTAAAAACAGTTCGAGTATTAGAGCTTAAAATAGCGAAAATTTCCATTATATTATATATATGGAAACCTCTACATATGAACTATATATGAAACTTCTCTAGCCGGCCACCTTCAAAATACCCACATTTTTCGGAAACATAACAGGCCACCATAGAGAAGTTTCACTGTGTATATATATAGAGAGAAAGATATTGGGATTTATATAGAGATAAGAGAGAGAGTGTGAGAAGAGAGAGAGAGAATAGAGAGAGAGAATAGAGAGAGAAAGATATAGAAATATAGAGATTTACATAGATGATAGATAAATAGATAATAGAGAGAGAGATAGAGATAGATAGAGAGATAGATAGATAGATAGATAGATAGCGAGAGAGAGGGAGATATATAGAGAGAGATATAGATAGATAGATAGATAGAGGGAGACAGAGAGATAGAAAGATATAGAGATAGAGAGATTTAGATAGATAGAAAGATAAAGAGAGATAGAGAGATTTAGATAGATAGAAAGATAAAGAGATATAGAGAGATTGAAAGATATAGAGATATAGAGATTTAGATAGATAGATAGATAGATAGATAGAGAGAGAGAGAGAGAGAGAATTTCTTATCCAATCATACCAAATTCCTTTCAATTAGTATAATCTCCCTTGTTTTTATATGCTTAAGCAGTTTTTCCCAAAAAATCTCCTTCATGTCTCTATGTACATACCACAAAATCATTGAGTCTGTTTATCAGTAGCTTAAAACGGTAAAAAATATTGAATAGTACCGCAATATCGAAGATATTGAAAGTTCTACTTGCAAAATATTATTGAACAAAGTATACTAAATTCCACAAATAGTAGTATAACAGTACTTTACCGCAATACAAAAATTTCAAATTTTTTAATTTATGTATAAAATTATATTTTAAGGAATCTACATTTACTACTATATTTGGCCATTTTTAGAAATAAGAAAAAATCTTCCTTTTCGTTATTAATAACAAAAGCATTATCTTAAAATAGAAATCAATTGCCTCTATGAGAAACTGGACAAAGTATCGATACAACATTTAGTATAGGATACGTTGCAAATTTCAGTACCTAAAAAATGCACGTTTCAATTCATATTAAAAGATTGCTTAGTGATGGAAGGTATTTTTCTAGTGATTATAAAAGTTTCAGAAGTTTAATACAATATTATCAGCATACGCGAAGGCCATTAACTTATAATTATGATTACAGCAAAAATTAGCATCATAATGGCACAAAAATGGATTGCCGAGTGCTAACGTCACTGAATATCCCACGGGAATACCTGTTGTTCACAGATAAATACTCAATTCTGGCCTAATGAGGTTATTAAAAATGCAAAAGCAATGACATTGCCACTCCAAAATTAATCTCGGGTAATAATGGGACAATATTCATTACAAAGATGTGAAGATAACGGAAGATGGACTGCGGGGAATGGTCCCCAAAAAAATTTGTTTCAAACATGCCCACTGAAAGATCTGCTCGGCATCATGTCAGAAGATCTTACAATTTCGGAAACGGGATAAATTTGGCAGAAGTAAATGAAAATTAGCAAAATTTTAATTTTGAACTTGTCTGTTTAAGGATATAATCCCTACCTTTCCTCTAATAATAACTGGCAGAGAACACACAAAAACTAGTTTGGAAATGAGGCGTAATAAAATCTTTTTCAGGAATATATGTTAAAAATAACCTATTACAAACTTAAAGAAACTAATTTTTTTCGGTACTGTCGATACTGTGCTAGAATGAAGGTGCTAGTGAATATAACAGATACATTTAATTAATATTTATAATCCCTTTCTCTTGCACTTTGCGTAAAAGTAAAATTGTATGACTTTATTATGGTGTAAGAAGCATATTTATTGAATATATCACTAGAATGTACTAGTCTAACGGACATGAGCTGGATGCTGGGACCCTACCTAAGGCTATCGGAGTCTCCTCTTTTAAATTGTGGACTAGACATGACTATATTCAGGCACATCTTCACCGTTTCGTACTCGGTGACTCTCCTGGCTGTGTTTTGTGTAGGGAAAATATTGACATGACTGGCGAGCATATCCGAAACTGTTCTGCTCTCCTGGACGCTCGCGCATCCATTTACTTCAAGACGCTCTCCTCTCCTGGAGATATTTCTTATCTTTATTGGACTGCTAGACTTCTCATGCTCGAGAGAGCCAATGAAGGGACGTAATGTAAAAAATGCTGGATGGTGATGTACCTGGATTTTGAATATTCGAAAGGGCTTAGGTTCGTTTAGTTTATATTTTCACAAACATTCTGTAATTTCACAGCTTTTTACCTCTCTACAATATGTCTATTATCGATGTCCAACTCCTTCTGGACTTACAAATGTCTTTTAGTATCAGAAACGAAGTTTAAATATGCAGATCTGTCATAACCAGAAAAACCTAAAGGTTCCGTTATACAGATAGATCGGAATAACCGTCGACGCGCTGCTTCTTTTAGCCTTTAATGTAGATGCGTTAAACTGCTGGTATCAGAAAATTATTGAAAGGGTTATTAAGAATGTTCACCAATTACTGAAAATCACTCACCGTAAAACTTCATCTGTACCGGGGCTGTGTCAACATTGAATAAAGAAAATATTTATGCGCTGGAACATTCTTCATCAGACACAAATACTCTTGTTGTTATTGTTGATGTTGCTAATGCCCCCTGGCCGGAAGTGCTCCATACCAGGTCCATACAGGCTTTGTGGGCTGAGGAGTGAGGCTCCGATTTAAAATAGCACCACAAGGGCCGGACTCTGTCTTAGCTAGGTGCCACCCCGATTTTGACTGAGCAACCCCAGGGGATCTACATCTGAGGGGATCGGACCTAGGGTTTTTGACCCGGGTTTCCCCGAACCCAAAAACCCGGGTTTTTCAAAGATTTTACAAACCCGAAACCCGGGGAATTTTTAATGCAAATCCGGGGAATTAGTTATTTATCTAATTCAGTAGAATACCAATTATATTCCTTAATTTGGAACCAAGAGTAATCATATGATGAGTTTGGTAGTAAAATTTTTAAAACAAAAAATTTGATCTGGCAACAACCTCAATAAAACGATTATTCAACGTAAATGATAATGAGTCAGAGTCTGAACCAGAAGTAGCAGTTGAGATGGGAGTTAAGGATGGAATTGAAGATGATGCTACGAGTATTGGTGCTTGTACTAAACAAATGTCCCTATCTGATGAGCTTAGAATGTTTCTGCAGGAGAATGATAATATGGAAAATCATAAAAAATCAAAATCTGGTTCATATATCATAAGAAAAGAAATTCAGTTATTTCGGGCAACAAAAAGCCGACCTTAAATGCTAGATAAACTTTTCAGGTCTTTAATAACAATTCAACCAACTTCAGTGGAAGCAGAATGAGCATTTTCTGTAATGGGTCTCTTTGCTAATAAACTCAGAAGTCGGCTCAATGATGATACGTTGAGTGCAATGATGGTTGTAAGGCAGTTTTATAAAAAATTTGACATTTGTGCCACTTTTACTTATGTTATACATAAATGTGTATGTTTATTAACATTAAATTTATTTACTGTTATTTTTTATATTTGAAATTCTGAAATAAATTAAATGCTTCTAATAAATTATTTATTATTTTAGTTATTTGCTATTGACCCCCTGAAACCAACCAAGTATACCTTGAAAAACCCGGGATTAAAACTAAAAAAACCCGTCAAACCCGAAACCCGGGTTTTTAAAAAGTTGCTCAAAATCGAAAACCCTAATCGTACCCCCTTTCACCCTCTCTGACCTCATATAGGAACTTTCCAGTCTATGAATTGAACGTGCCCATACCCGACCAACACAAAATGGTATTTAATTCTGCTTGTCGGGCATTGAACCGGCACCCTCGACGCCGAGAGCCCACACGCTACCACTAAGCTACCTTGGGCATAAAAAATAACTTTTCTTGCTTATCTTAAAATCCTTGATCCATCACTGTACTGTTCAAGTATTCCGTTTGATGGATCCGTGATATTCAGATGCAAAAATCCAGTAAGTATTACGTCTATTGTTAATGGGAGCGAAGGTTCGCAGACGTTTGATTAACTGTATAGAGCATTTTTGTTCCTCCTTTAAATTACCGAATAACACGAGAACAAAAACAAACTGCTGCTTAATGTTCAAAATGAAATTATTTTTTAAGTTTATATCCCGGATTTTAAGAAGCTGTGTGTCCCTGTTTTGCGTATTCCCCAAGTTTCATGTAAATGATCATATTAGATATTTATTACACGCAATGAATTAAAACATACATACTTTTGATTGAACAAAGTTGGTATACGGAATAAGTACAAGATGTACATATATCGAGAGATATTCCAACGCATATTCCAATATATAGATTATATATATATATATATATATATATAAAATGCATGTACAATTTAAAAAATTATCACCCATTTATGTTTAAGTAAAATCCATCTTATACATTTAACGTTATCTTCCTTTTCCAAAAATTTCAAAGGAGAATATTTTAAAACGAATACTAGTATGATAGATTATTTTTTAATCTATAATTGATGCTTTTTAATACTAAAATATTCATTAACAAGTTCCTACAAATGTTTAATCGTACATAATTGATAAAAAAAATTTAGTGCTCTTCAGAAAAATTTCTAACGATATATCCTTCAATTTTCCTTAAAATTCGAGTAGATAAAAAGCTCTTATTCAACTGAATGCAATTATTCACTTCTCATAAAAGCAGAAATGCCAAACTTTCGGCAACTTACTCGAGCAAATTTATGAGTATCTTTTGTTGTCGCAGCTGTTAAGATGTAAATAAATAAAGCTCTGAAAATGTAGCGTGAAATTTCGATGAAATAAAAGTACTAAAAGAAGTCATGCAAATTAAGCGCTGAGCAAGGATAAGAGCAATGAGGGATTTTTTTTAGCCATAGTAGTAACAGAATTATTAGATATCTGCTATTTTGAATATTTCCGCATAGCCACAAAGAAAGATATTCTAAAAGTATAATATTAAATTTATAAAAATTCACAAAATCATAACTGCTCATAGTAAATCATTTTTCTGTATATATATATATATATATATATATATATATATATATATATATATGTGTGTGTGTATATATATATATATATATATATATATATATATATCTTACTATTAACAGCTGAACGTAAACAAATGTTAGTTTGTCAATCAGCAGACACGGGGACGGGCTAATCTTGCGAACCGAGCATAGCAGGATATCGCGACTGTTACCGATATACGCGGACGGCCGAGACGAGTGCACTGATGCTATCCTCAACTTTCAAAACTTTAAACTTTTTTAATTATTCATTTAAAACCACCGAACTCAATGGAAGAGGAGAGCTGAAACAGCTGACATTCGGGTGGGCCAGCTCCTTTCCGTTTAGCAAATTTCCACTATTTTCATGCAGGCAAAATTCAACTTTTCCGTCCTCCAATAGACAAATTTTTTATTTCCATGTATTTTACAACTCTTCATCTTTAAGGATACACACATTTTTATAAATTTAAAAATGTTTTTTATTGCAAACGAAGCTTTTTCCCCAAAGCAGTTTTCCGAATTTCATGAAATCGACAATTTTGATAGACAAATATTTGGGTTTTCTGTACCTATTAATGCCAATTTTACGATTTATCGGCATTTGCTAGATGTTCAGCTTCCAAAATATACCAAACACATTTAATAAAAAAAATGTTATCATTCTAAAAAAGCGTACTTACAAAACTCACTTTTGAAATTTCCCGCGCTGATCGCCATAGTATTTAATGTAACTGAATAGGGAGTTCGTAATTTTTCGATTTATTATTTTACTCACTAATAATTCCAGCAAGTTCGTGAAATTTGTTTCTAATTAATGAGCAACTGATGGGGATTTTTCCGCCACCAATTTTGAATTCCTGAGAACTGTCTTTCTATTTTTTAAGAACTATTTCACTCATGAGATTTTATATTTACATTCCGCAATGTTGCCAAAATGTAAAATAATTAGTTGAGAACGAGTCTGAGAACGAATCTTTAATAATTGAAATCCAGAAATAATTTTAGTTTTAGGGAAGGAGAAGTTAAGAACTTTAGAATTTATTTCTAATTGAATGAGCTTCTTTTTTGTTTAAAAAGCAAAGTTTGAAAGCGGAAATTTGAAATAAATTTCAAAAACCAAAAACCAAAATTTGAAAATGAGAATTTTAAATAATTATTTCGTTTTTTAAAAATTCTAATATATTTTTAAAAGTCATTAAACAGTTTTTAATCTTTAAGAAATAAAACCATTTCATTTTAAATCGAAAAAACAACACATCAGCTTACAATAGTCTTACTATTAACAGCTGAAGGTAAACAAATGTTAGTTTATCAGTCAGCAGACACAGGGACGGGCTAATCTCGCGAAACGAGCATAGCAGGATATCGCGACTGGTACCGATATACGCGGACGGCCGAGACGCGTGCACTGATACTGTCCTCAACTTTCAAAACTTTAAACTTTTTTAATTATTCATTTAAAACCGACGAACTCAGTGGAAGAGGAGAGCTGAAACAGCTGACATTCCGGGTGGGCCAGCTCCTTTCCGTTTCGCACATTTCCACTATTTTCATGCATGCAAAATTCCACTTTTCCTTCCTCCAATCGACAATTTTTTTTATTTTCATGTGTTTTACAACGCTTCACCTTTAAGGATACACACATTTTTATAAATTTAAAAATGTTTTTCATTGCAAACGAAGCCTTTTCCCCAAAGCAGTTTTCATAATTTCACGAAATCGACAATTTTGATGGACAAATATTTCGGTTTTCTACATTTATTAATGTCAATTTTGCGCTTTATCGGCATTTGCTAGATGTTCAGCTTCCAAAATATACCAAATACATTCAATAAAAAAAAGTTTTCATTCTAAAAGAGCGTACTTGCAAGACTCACTTTTAACTGAATGCCGAGTTCGTAGTTTTTCGACTTATTATTTTACTCACTAATAATTCCAGCAAGTTCGTGAAATTTGTTTCTAATTAATGAGCAACTGATAGAATTCTTCCACCACCAATTTTGAATTCGTCAGTTTCGAGTTCTGTCTTTCTATTTTTTATGCACTTTATCCACCAGAGATTAATATTTACATTCGGACTTACCGCAATATATCTCCCATCTTGCTCACCTGCCTGTGTGCAGTCGTGGCGTAGTGCTATCGCGCTGACCTGGTAAACCCTACGTTGTGGGTTCGGCCCTAGGTGGTGACGCCTTTTCCAATTTTCCCTATCTTGGTGTTTTTTGTTTTCCCCCCGTGGAACTCTGCAATCATCTCATTACGAATTGTTTGACCCTGCACAGGGCCTTTTTTTCTTTTATTATGCGAACTTTCCATCTTGTTTGCTGAGGGCCATTTTTCCGTAACTTTATAATTAATTTCAACGTATTTTCTTTAAATTTTTTAATTCTTCATTTTAATCTTAATTTATTTAATCTTAATATATTTCTAATTTTTAAATTTATCTTACCCTTCTACTTTTTGAAGGTTTTAAACTTAATTTTTATATAAATGTAACTGGTAACTTTAAACTTAATTTAATTTAATAACTTTTTCTATTGAGCACATATACATTGATAATAAGCACCTTGCGACAGGAGTTAAAGTCAATAGACCCAGGAACTCTACTCTTCAAAAGAAATTCTGCTCAGTTGCCAAAAGGAAAAATTATTAGTTGAGAACGAGTCATTTAATAATTGAAATCCAGAAATAATTTTAGTTTTAGGATATGAGAAGTTAAAACCTTTAGAATTTTTTCAAATTGAATGAATTTCTTTTTTGTCTAAAAAGCAAAATTTGAAAAAGGAAATTTGAAAGAATTATTTCAAAAGCTGAAAACCGAAATTTGAGAAAGAAAATTTTAAATTATTATTTCCTTTTTTGAAAATTCTAATATATTTTTAAAAGTGATTAAACGGTTTTTAATCATAAAGAAATGAAACTACGTATTTCATTTTAAATCGAAAAAACATCACATCGGGTTGTCACTCAGCTAGTATATATATATATATATATATATATATATATATGCATGCATAATTGGAATATCTTCAGTTCATGACGAATTGGGATATTTTCAGTTGTGTTTCTGGGAAGATATCGCTTGAGCTATTGTTTATTTCCTCTTCTTATCTAACTGCTTATGTTGGTTACCTGTAAGTAAATAATGCTTTTCTAAAAACAACTTGTTCGTTTGAAATGTTAGGCTGAATTTTGATGATCTACCGCAGTGGCGTAAGGGGGAGGGGGGCATGGGGTCTATCATGCCCGGTCGCCACTCGCAGAGGGGCGTTAATTGGTCTATCTTTTTAGCTAATTCTATATATTATATTGCTATATGTTTTTCGGGGGTCGCCAAAAAGGTATCTTGCGTCGGGTGCCAGTTATGTTCGCTACGGCACTGATCTACCCAATCTTTAAAAAAGATCTAAATTGTTTATGTTATTGTTACTGGAACATAAACTTGTTTAACATGTTAAATTTAATTAGTATTTTCTTCAGTCAGCAAATTTATCTTCGATATGTTCTTCTCATTATTAAAAAGTTAAACAGATTGTTATTTCACGTTGATTACGCACACGCACAGACATATATGTGCACGTGTTGGAATTTCTCTCCCTAGTAGTTACTACATCGCATTACCTACGCCTCCATTTTTTATCTTACCGTCATGTGAGTTGTCATTTCTACTAGCAGGTACTTAACGCCCCTGATACTGTTCGTTTCCGCAAAGTCCTTGTTCCCCGAAATTATTCATTAATTATGTCGGTTGGTAACGATGAAACGTCCGACTCTTTGTCAATAGTTGATTGTCCTGTAATTCTGTATTTTATAATGTCTAGGCACACAGTGAAAATCTTTCGAAGACTGTTTACTATAATCCGCTTAAAGAGGATTCACTGGGCAGTGATCTTATGAATACACGCGCTGAAGTGTTTCCTCGTATTTCCTTTTCCTCGTTTACAATAGAGATCCAGTTTTTAACACCTATATATATATCCCATTATATATAATCATTTGTCCACTAGTCGCCTATCTTGGATTCATACTTACCGTTTCGAAAACGTCTTTAAAAAGACATTACGTGTGAATAACTCACGACTTTTGCAGTTTGTGATTTTACGATGATTGTATTATCTGTCCCCATAATGATGAGAGTGGGATTATCCATTATGGGCTTGCGTGTTAATATAAAATTAACCATCGGAAAATGTTACGAAGTTATGTAAATTCGATTGTAAATTGGCATATTTCGAGGGAAAAAAAGGTTCAGTTCACATCGATTAACTAGGCAGGAAAATAGAAATCAAATGTTTATTGTCATTAAATCTACTCTGTATTCACATATATGAATATTAAAACAGTTGGGAGAAACGCATTTTGTAGGAGTTTAATGGTTTTGAGAATGTATGAGCATTAAGGGCTCAAAATGATTAAATTAGGCGATAAAGTTTCCTAACACAAAAATAATTAGAATCACAGTTGTATAAGTTCATTCATTCGTTAATATATTGGTTTAAAATATTAATTCTTATCTGTCTTTCAAAGTGATAAAACAGAAAAAGGAAAAATATCCAGCTCTATAATTTTAAAATTCTGTGAAATGAGACATGAATGTTGATATAAATTGTAGCCCAGTGAATCAAGCTTGTAGGTGATACAATATTTTTAGCAGTTATAGGTATACACCTAAACTGAAAACAAAATCTATATTTCCTTAGATAAAGCTACCGATAATTCCAATCATGAATAGTATAGTTTTAATTAAGATTTAAAAGACGATTTCAAAATTTTGTACAGTACTAAAAATTTGTCTGTGCGATTCTCGAAAAGGACATTTTTTTTATATCTACAGATTAGAATTGTTTAGAGAGTTGCCCAATCTGCAGATCTAACATAATCAGTTGTTCCGGACGCACACTTAAAAAAATCAACATGATGAACGGAATTTCTTAGCACTTCTTTACTATTTGAAACCAATTTAGCGAGAAATTCTGAAAATAGAAAGGAAAGAAATAGAACTTTTCTCCGGTCGAAGAGACTTTGCTGGAAAAGAAAATTCACTCGAGGGAAAAGGCAAACAGAAATTAGCTACAAAAGAAAAATAGGCCAGCAGTTACGCTTTATATTTTACTCAGTGGTATATTTTTATCCGGCTCAATTCTAAGTTTTGTCCTGAACAAAATTTTTCTTTATTCAAAAACTTTAGCGCATTCTTTGGAGGAATGCTTGAGAAAATACAGCCCTGGTCTCTGAGAGGAAACGTAAAACCAGGAGAAAGTGAGAAATAACTGAAAGAATCCGAGAATTTTATCGTTCCAATTACTATTTAAGAAAGAAAAGGGGAAATTTCTATTTTTAAACGGATTTTGCAAAATATTGGTAATAAGGGATCAAGGGGGAAAATTCTTGCAATCGGTTATTGATATATTTGGTAATCGAGAAATGAATTTTCATGTAATAAGATAATAATAATCAAGAACCTTATAACTAAATAACTACCTCTATAAAAAATGCAGCAGATAAAGCCAACAGGAAATGAAGTTTCAAAATAATATTTAATTTAGTTTATTATTTAGAAAAAGAGAACAAAAAAGTATATTTATAATTTGACTAGCTGAATACCTGTGCTTCGCTACGGAGTACATCCAATTTAAATACAACGGTCAATGTATGTAATTAATGCCAAATATATATATACAGGTGGTTATCAAAATAATGGACACACCTATCAATATCAGTGGTGTTTATGAATGTGCTTCGTATTCTTTAAAAAACAAGTCTGGCCACCGGAATTTTTTATATAATTATTCTACTGTCATGTATTATTCTACTGTCAGGTAGCAGTAATGAAGCTAAGGCCATCGTGCTTTTTGGGGGAACAGCATAAAATGTCAAACCTTGCAGACCTTGCGAAAAGGTTAAATTGTTTGAGCGCGTTTAAATTGGAATATCTGTTACTATAACCCCCAGGCTAATGGGTGTTTTTCGAGCTATGGTATCGAAAGTCATGATAGCATACAGAGTGCACAGAAAAAATCCTTTGCCAAACAGAATAGTGGATGAAAGCGAGAGCTGAGTGAAAGAAACAGACGAGGTATTGAAGCGGATAGTGACATGAAGAAAGAAAAGAACTGCAACTAAAATGACCGGATAGCTTAATCTGCAACTGCATGTTCCAGTATCAACCATCAGAGGTAGAAGGGAACTTTACAAACAAAGCATTTACGGAAAAGTAGCTGTTCCCAAACCACTCATAATAGATGCCAATACAAAATATTGTCCGCCATGTTGCTACGAGCTCAAATTCTGGTCGATTAGTATGTCGAAAAATGGCATTTGGTCCGACGAATCGTTGTTCACATTGTTCCTCGCAACAGGACGAACGTATGTCTGGAGAACACAAGCGTAAGATTCTGGCTGTCGATCTCAACTGTCAATGGCTGTCTCATCTCAACTGTCAACAATCATGGAGATAGATCTATCAGAGTTTGGGATATCATATCATGGTTTTCTTCAGGCCCTATTGTAACCCTAAAAGGGAGATTGAAGGGGAAGGACTATGTCGAATTTTTAGCTCACTAGTCCACCCTATGGTGCAAACATTGTTTCTTGCAGGAGATGGCGTCCTCCAGGATTATAATCCCCCTATGCATAAAGCTAAATCTATCAAGTATTGTTTGAAAAGCATAAAAAAGAAGTCAAATATCTTATGTTGCCCTGTACAATCCCCCCCCCCCGGCTGTATATCATCCAACCACTGTGATCTGTATAAGCGGATAGAGCTAGGTATCGATATCCTCCACAGCATCTCTACAGGAACTTTCATGATTTTTCCCTGAAAAATGGTATAATATATTCTTAATCACTATTCATGACTTGTATAATCCAATTTCAAGGTGAATCATGTGGTATTACATGACAAAGGTGCTCCTGCGCACTATTAATAAAGGTTTTCATGATGTTTCTTTGTGTTTCCATTATTTTGATAACCATCTGTATATATATATTTATAATAAATACAACAGTCAATGTATGCAATTAATTTGTATGTTTATTATCCATAAAACATATTAATTTGAATTAAATTCTAAAAATTAATCGTTAAAAATTCACCAAAAATCCGAAAATGGAGGTAAAAATTCAAAAAACGTTTCATTTTAAAGGAATTTTTATGATCTTTCTCGAGATGTAAATTTTATAACCCCCAGATTATTATTTTAAATACAAACTTAAATAAAGTTACACAGACAGCTTCAAAATTTAATTTAAAAAAATCTAAGAATTTTTGAAAAGTCTTTCTTAGAGCACCCCTACACTATAAGATGAATCGCCATGCAAAATTTCAGCCCCTTAGGTCCAGCGTTTTGGTCTGTGAGTTATCTATTAGTCAGTCGCTCATTGAACTGTTTTATATATATATAGATTATGCAATTGTGATGATATAATAATCAAGAGTTGAAAATTGCTCATAATTAGCCCATTTTAGAACTAATAACCAAAAAATTAATTGATAAAAGCAGTTACAACTAGTAATCTTGAAACTAAATTCGACTAATTAAACTATAATTAAAACTCCTTCACATTCAGATAATTTCTCCCAAACATTTACGCTTATCAAAAGGTAAATAAATCATGAGGTTAAATTCCTGGAAATTTTAAATAAGTTAAGAAAGATAGTACAAGAAAATTGCTTTAATTTTAGTAATATATTTTAATATTGTCTGTTCAGCAGAGTTAAGCTAATTATATTAATATATAATTTCAATCAGGTTTGATGAATAAGATCCTCACTACGAATACAGATTCTTAACAATACAGAAAATATATTTTGAAATTATCTTGTCACAACTATCAAAAGGATAAAAAAGGCTCGTTGCACAATGATTCACCTAAAAATTGAATGCCAGTAACAAGATAACAATTAAATTTATTTATTTTTACATAATAGCGCTCAGTCGCTAGCATTTCTAATTAAGTAAACTAGATATTGGGTAAACCCAGGGAAATAATTTAAGGTGTGTGCCTACGTTAAAATGGCTGTTTTGGTGCAAAATTTTTAAATTTTTTAAAGATATTCTCTTTATAAATTTTGTCCACCAAAGGAAATGAGTGTTTAAAACACACATAATTAGATTCCCCCCGGAATAATTTAATTTTTAAAATATTATTTCATTACGAAAAATGTCCCAAGGTGTGAAATTTCTCTCTGTATTACGGAGTTCATTTTTTTTTTTTAAATGCTTAAAGGGTGACAGGGAACTTAAAAATTAGTTCTTACAAATACCTAAAATTTTAGTCTCTTTTGCAGTCTGTGTAACAAATTTTAAAATTGTATATTTGCTATACGCTTTGTTCTCTATAAGTAGCGAAACATTTACCATACAATGTAATAAACAGCCTTAACGGCTTCAAGATCAATTGAAAAGAATTATCAATAGCAGAAAAGTATTCAATGGTTTGCAGGAACTTCTCAAGAAACACCCATCGTCAAAAGTTTTAGAAGCCCATAAACATTTTTCTTTGTAGCATTGCATTGGAAATTAGTTTGAAGATAAAAATTGCTTAAACTCGAGAATCTGAAGTCTTATTTAAGGTTGTTATATTTATAGAAAAAAACTTTTTTTCAACTTGAAAAATATGCTGCAAGCAAAAAGTCAAAGCATCTGAGTCTCTGAAAGATATTTAATTTTAAAAATGATAGCAATACACGAAGAAAATATTTTTATCCCGCATTAGATGAAAGACTCCTGGCACAGTGTAAGAAAAATATCAGTGCAGTTGATAGGAAGAGGAATGATTGTAAAAAGACATCTTTTATAATCTAAGGTTTAAAAAAATGTGGCTGCCCTTTTTTGCCTTAATTAAGGAAATTCTATTTTAAATTTATACATCCAATTTATGATTCAATAATAAACATCAGATGTATAAGAAGCAATGTTATTACCTACCGTATAAGCTGTCTTTCGGTATTTTATTCTTAAATATTGCATTAGCTTTATAAAATCCGGCTGGCAAAAGCTGAGATACTAGAATGAACTATTGTGGAATATCATAAGAAATCTGTAAATATAATAACGATTCAGTTTCGTGAATCTTTTGGCTTATTTAAAACTAATGTAGTATTTTGAGACTATAAAATATAAATTTTTATCAACCTTTGAATTTAAAGCAGTCATCTTTTTACATTCTAGTTTGGCTCGCACTAGAAAGCACTAGTGTTCTGGCGATTGTCACTTTAACGCAGTATGAATTATGTTAGATAGATTTAATATAAGTGTACCCAATAAAGGAACCAACATGGTCCTTTATGAAAGGACAACACCGAAGCATCCAAGCCTTAGTTGCGATTTGAACCGGACATACAGAATAGAAGTTAGACACATTAACCACATGCAATGTGGGCGGCCGAGGTTCGGCTAACATATATGTATTAATTTTATTCTTACATTTACACCAGTAACAAAGCAGTGGAAAGTATTGATAGTTACATATAATTAGCAAATTAAATTGTAAGAGCTTTGCGTTAAAGTATAACCGAAGGCATATTATACTATTTATGTTATTTGGAAATGTGATAGAAATGGATAGATTTGGAAATGTGTTTTCATACTTGTGGTAATGCGTGATAAGAACAATGTTACATAAAAACGGATCCTGCAGTAAACTTACAGTATAGTGATAATAGTGTAATAGTGTATAGTTTTAAATGTTGCGAAAAAATAAATATGTATTTAAGTTATGTCGGACGGTGATATTTCTGAATAAGTAAATACAATGCACATAATTTTCAAAAGTATCAGTGATTAGGCAAAGAAAGAACGATGGAGAGAAATGTTTTGTCCTCTGGGGAAATTTTCTTATCAACGTGCAAATCTAAAATTAGATTGAAAAGAAAATTGGCTGTATTTGCTTTTGCGAAATTTTATTTTCGAATGCTAGTTGCAAATAATTTCCTTGAAATTTTTTCTAAAAGATACTCGGTATTGTCAAAAGATACGGCCAAAGAACATCGGAAAAATTGAAAAAAAAAGTATTGTTGTTTACGATTTCCGTTGGCGTGACAACATAACGTTTCCTTCAAACTTTTAACTCACATTTGACAGGCCACTTCATTTAGTTAATAAAAAAGTAACACTGAGTTTTATCCAAAGACTGTTTTGATGAGTTATTTGTAAATTCATGAGGGCATAAAAGCATATAAGTTTTACACTGCTCACAATTGAAAATTAATTAGTGTTTCTAAATAAACTTAATGATTCCTACACTAACAGCTTCCTCGGTGAAAATATTTTGCATTAGACATTGTTATTATTCGATGTGGATTTAATATTTGAGCGGGAAGCTCAGGTGTAAAATAAGTAATGTCTGAAACTTTTTCTACTTTATTCATGAAGTAGAAGACGAAAATAACAGATATATTTATCGACAATGACGATGTCCGAGGAAAATTGCCTAGAGGGTGAACTATAAATAAAACCCACTGATCCTCAAGATTAAATATAAAGACTGCTTGGTCAACTTAAATTGAAAAATAGAAGGTGAAAGGCGAACAACATCGTACATATACTGTAAATCGATACAGAAGAATTGACGCACGTATAAAACTTTTACAGTTTCAAATTACACGAAGAAAAGCACGGCCATCGTTACTGTATTAATTGCTATTAAAAGCTCTTTTAAAGAAGTGATAAATCTAACAGTAATTTTTGAATAAAATTTGGCAGTATTTTCATTCCAAAGTTTTATTTGAATGTTTTGTTCCCGACAAAAACAAAAAATATGATATTGTATTTAAAAAAGGAGGAAAATATTAAGTTTCTGTTACAAAATTTATTAAATTAATTTTATAATTAATGTAAATTACGAAAGCAGTAAATATGATATCCTTTATATACACTATCACATTATTTCTTTCAAAGCAATTTTTAAAAGAGTAATTCATGAGTACTGCAAAAAAGTAAGCGAAATTAAGTAAATATTCTCATTTAATAGATAAATGACACTCATAGGTACTAAGATACTAACTACTTCAAAAATTTCTAGACTTTCTTCTTAATTTTCGGTCAAACTACAGACATGCGGTTATCGGGTAAAATCAAAGCAAGAAATTAAAACACTAACATTCAGCTACATTATAATTTCTCTCAAAAGTAAGTAGTATACGTAACAGCGACGTTAAGCATCTTAATTTGGAAATTTGGAGCAATAATAAATATTTTTCATAAAAGTTATTAAGCGTACACTGTTGCTTGCATATCAAAATACGCGTACTCAGACGTAAATCAGTTTGCAGTTTTATTAACATATTGCAGCCACATGAAATAGTTTCGAAATAAAAATCTAGGATCTTATCATATTTTTTACTCTTATCCCCGACTAAAGTAAGACATTGTTTTATGGAAACACTTTTCCTTGTAGATGTATCTGGAGGAAAAAGGGGAAGGAAATGAAGAATGCTGCATAGCATCTACTCTTTATAATGATGACTCAATTCATTGTTGAATTGCTGTGTAAAGTCCGATTTACAGTGAATCTCTTAACAAAACCGTTGATAACTAAAACATTCCATATACGTATTGATATTGTATTCATTTTTGGAAACAAATAAAGAAAACGGAAAATTAATAGCTTAATTTTGATAAAAGTGAAGTTAAAAACTTTTAAGTAAATCGGTTTAATAAATACAAATTATGTAATCATCACTGTAATACGCTATTTGTTTAGAAACACCTTTATACATTTTAGATTAAGAAGAAAAATGTCCACTTTAACAGTATCAACAGTTTTAAATAACAAAAACAAATGTATTGGAATGCTTATCCAGTATTCAGTCAATCAATCAAAATTCACAAAACTTCTAAAATAAAAGCTTCAGTTTATTTCATTTTAGCAAATTAAAGTAAATAAAAGCGAAACACATCATGTACATTTAGATACACTTTAAACATGAGCACACAGTTGCAAATTAAAGAAGAAAAGAAAAGTTTTTTTGGAAATGACAATATAGCGTGCTTGAAAGAAGAAAATAAATCATGCATAAGAATTTCTAGGATTATTAATTAGTAGAGTCAATGTAAAAAAAAAAAATAGGCAAAAGCGATACAAAAAAAACTAGGAATAATTTCATTTGAAGTTTTTATGTTTAACTAATGGTTTATCAAGTTGATGAATAAAATTCAACATAACAGGCTTGAAGCAGAAATGTTTTAAAGCTAAAGTGTGCAGTGATAACCTTTTAATCTAATACTTTACAGAAAAATATTCTAAACATTCTTCACCTGATTTAAAAATTTAGGTAAGTACTTAAATTTTTGGACCAGAAATTTAAAAAAGAGGAAAAAACTTTTCACACTACTTAAAGGATTCGTGCATCACACATTTCCTCTACTCTATGAAGTGAAAGCAAAGAGTACTGATGCAATAAAAGTTTAAAATACATCTGCTAAAGATTTTACTTCGAGTATCATAAAGTGGTGACGTTGTTAGTAAGGACGGGAAGTGAAGCAAGGGGAAAAAAATCCTCTTTAAGAAGGCATATATCCTTTGAAAAACGTACGTGTCATTCCAGGAAATTTTACACATCACTTAAAAAAAAGAAACAGAAACACAGGTTGTCATCGCTTAATTTAGCATTCTGCAAGGAATTTTTGCATTAAACTGAATTGATATTACCTCTACAATGAAGCATTTTCGATTGGATGCCAAAACAAGAGTATCGAATAAATCATATTCAAAACTTCGAAGAATAACAATATGAACGTTGTTTTATACCACTTGGGGTGAATTTTGAAACTTCATATGATATCAGCTCAATGACACACAGAGAATTCTACTCTCTGATATTGCAAAATAAAATAATTTAACGTCATCTTAGAACTTTCATTTCCTATGTAGTGTTCTAAAAAAAATCTATTCATTTCATTTAAGGATATTTTCTTTTAGTTGACGGAAGATACTCTAATGCTTGCTTCTGACATTTGCCTAATAAAGGATACTTATAACGCATATATATTTTTTGCATTTAATCAGCATATAAAATTTTGAATTGAAATATGCAAATATTGTACTATATTCATATTACATATTAGCAATAATGATATATATTTTAATGAAATCTATTAATTCAAATTAAATGCAAACTATGCCAGTTATAAATTGATAATCACTGGTAATATTTTATCAATTGGGCATATTTTTTTTCTATTAAAAAATTCTTCGGAATAGATAATTGACAAAGTGTTTCAAAAGGGGGTAAACAACTTTCCCAGAGAACAGAAAATAACTGGGAAGGCAAATAAAAAAGCTAAGTATCAAATGTCATCCAACTTATTTTATCTTAGTCGAGCAACTTTGTTGCTAAATAGTAACTCTATTTGGCGGGATGCGTTTTGTCCTGAAATAAAAGCGAATGTCGGTAGTGCATCTTTCGGCAGAACCAATGATTACTCCGTCTTTTAGTCTTAAGGTAACAAAGAAAGCATCGCTAGTTCAGAGGATCTTCCCCGTGCACTAACAGAAAGAACCTTCTTAATGAACCTTAAATTCGCCTTGTGTTTTATTGGCTCAAGAATTGGGAAAAACGGGCAGTGACGCGCGTCATCCACAGAGAATGGCAAAGACGATACTGTTGTGGAAAAAATACAGTAAAGTTTCGACGTAAACAGTAGAAACTCAACGCCTAGAAAGGCGTGCTTCTCGGGAAACTGAGTAACACAAAAGTTTAAAACCACTAGTGAAGTTTTTAGCCATCTTAATGTACCATAATAATTACTGTCGCTATTCTTCAACTTACTCCAAACACGTTCACTCACGAGAGGCAGCAATTTTGTGTTAAATGGAACGTCTACAGAATTAGAAAATTTTAGCCATACCAAACTTTACAATCTGGGATGAAACTTCATGTGATACAAGGTAGTAAAAATTCTCTCTCTATTTACCTTCAATTATCATTAAAAGTTCTATAACCCTTTTGAAAGACTATTAAAAGGATCTTTTAACTCACCAATAACAAAAAATGCTTCACTGTAAAGTGTTTAAAATTCAATTAGAAAATTGTGATGCTATTACTCGAGAGCTCTTTAAAAATATTTGAAGCTAAGTTGGTTTAAATTTTCAGAGTGATTTTTAGCTTTTTTTTTCTCAGGATAACTGTGCCGTCTTAAAATTTTGGAAATGTATAGATTAGTTTCAAAATGCAGGAGAGAATGTTAGCTAGCTAAACATCGTGGTTAAGAAAATTACGTAATCAGAGAGAGCTACTTTTCTCGGTAGTTAGAGCTAAATGAATATGTCTAGACTTAACTAAACCTGATTCCATCGTGAGATTTTAATCACCAAGTTTGAAAACTTTCGCAATAACAGAAATGTTAAACGCAAATCATCTGCTCTTAGGGAAATCGTAATACTAGCTCTTAACTTGATTTTGGAACCGTAAACCCTAGACATTTCTTGAATTTTTCAGTCACTTCCGAATAACTCTATTCTTAGCTCATGGCGTACTGAAAGTTTTTAGTATTATTAACCATATTTAAAACAGTATTAGACATATAGAAATAATAGTCGTCCCACGAGTTGTGGGCATAAAAGCTAAATGCAGTGTTTTTTAGATTAATTTAATCATGTTCGAATTGTTTTAAGGACAAAAATCAGTAAAATGTATAAGAAGTCCTAATCTTGGGCCTACTGGCAAGCTTTTTAAAAACTCTGCTGAATGGGACTGTTTCAGTAGACATTAACGAAAGATTTCTCCCAAAGAGTTTATAATGTGTGACTAAACAATGTTAGATAACTAATTTAGAAAACAGATAGATAACAATAAAAAATGATTTTACTCAAAAGTGATGGTTTTCTGATTTAAAACAAAATGAATCTTGATAACAGATTGTGTCTGTTAAAGGTTACACCATTTAAATAAAATAAATATAACACGGGGGAAAAATAAATGCGACACTTCTTTTCTCAGCAAATCAAATCTGATCTTAAATATTGAACCGACATGATATGTATATTAAACAAATTTTTGAAAATTGATTTTTTCATAATATCTCACTTACTGATATCTCATTTAATAATATCAGTTTAGGAAATTTTTCCCAATTACAAGATGCTAATATGCGAGAAATAAAGATTTTTATCATAACTTGTTTTCAGTCTATCATTAAAATTTCCAAATGATATAAAGTTAATATTTTGCAAAGTTAGCAAACTTGTTTTACTGCTATAAAATTTTAACTCCATATGTTCCTAATTAATAACCGCTAATGAAATTTCTGTGAACTTTTCAGCTTTAATAGCTGTGCAAACTAATATTTCGTTAATATTGGTTACTACTGGAAAAAGGCCATGAATTTCAAGTTTGGAAACACTATGGGGGGGGGGGGGGCTGCCTTTCTGGCAACATCCATTTGGTCATTCTCGTAAGCTACTTTAAAGGTGGAACTTTGTTTAATCATCATAAATCATTATTTAATCATCAGGAGAAATTATCAGTAGTATTTTTGTACATGCATGAATCTGACTTGAACATTATCAGCAAGAACTTTAGGGATATTTTTTTACACGTCAGTGAATGAATGATTTCTCTCAATGGATCCTAAACTGACGCTAGTATTAGCGATACGTTAAAATGTTGGATTTCAAAAGCCAATTAATGCGTTATGCCATACTGTAAAAATAATCGTTTGAAAGCTAAAAATTTGAGTAATGTAAACTCAAAATATTTTCATCATTAAAATATTTGCAGTAAACTGATTCGATGTATGAAATTTCGCTAATGTAGATTGGCTCTATCTGTAATCGCTTGGACTCCCTTTTACGAACATAATTCAATACTCGTTCTTGTTACATGTTTGTTATTCTATTTCTGCATCCCTTCGGAGCCAGTTTGAAGACCACTTTCGAGATAAAATCATAATTAATGGTTCGTCCTGATTTTTACATTCATTAAGCAAGAGTAATTTTAAAAGTGTCTATAATATATCTTAAGTTACTCCTGCAAAAAATCTTTAATAATGAGTTAAAACCTTTATTAAATGTCTGAACTAAGTAATGAATACCATTTCATTTTTAACAATATATCTAACTTAAGACTCCTTTTCACGAGCTTTCTCCTGACGTAATAAAAATGTTGCCAATAATTAATAATACAAATAACCTTTTGATATCTCAACAGGGAAAATAACATATTTTCCATAAAACTATATATTACCGAAAAATATTTATTTCATATTGTAAATGTACATGGGTTTTATTTAGTTTAAATGTAAATAATGTTTAACGGGTTAAACCTATTGAGAGCAGACGTTACGTTTTTCCCTTTCCATTAATTTTAATCCAGTAATTTTGAAGGTAATAAAAATTAGCTTTAGTGTAAATACGATATTTAGCAATTATTCCCTTGAGTTATAAAAATGAGTGAAACTCATTTCTCAACATTTAGCGAATAGTTAC
Source organism: Dolomedes plantarius (assembly GCA_907164885.2). Lineage (NCBI taxonomy): Eukaryota > Metazoa > Arthropoda > Arachnida > Araneae > Dolomedidae > Dolomedes > Dolomedes plantarius. Next base: position 160,342,958 of record OU015498.1, on the reverse strand, counting down.
ATTTATATTTTGCAGACGTCATTCTGGAAGAGTAATTTATTTGTTTCTCATAAAAGCAATAGTCCTATAAATTAAAACAGAGTTTAAAGAAATCCTACAATTTCCAAAAGTAATTTTATATTCCCATAAATAAACATGACGTTTTTATTTATATTATTCTTAATAACTTAAATAAAATGATTTGATACTTTATATATAATTAATACATTTTTATTTCCTACTATCAGATTATAAATCTGCTATTTTTAATTAAATCATTATGAATAAGTTTAAAAAATAATTTACTGTATTTATATTATTTTAAAACTTTTTCATTTTTTTACTATCAGATTACGAAATTTATTATGAATGTCTGAAATAAAATGATTTGATGTTTTTGTATTATATAAAAAAAATTATTTATTTATTTTTATTTTAAGACTATGGACTTGCACTTTTTAATAAAATTATTATCAATAACTTAAATTATATTTGACCCGCTTATATTATTTTATAATTATCTAGTTCTTAGCAACTTTTTAAAAATTCTATGATGCCAAATTTAGGTGAAAGCACAGTATTTACCACGTTTTTATTAACTCGATTTCTTGTTTGTGTGTTTGTCCAGTACAAATCTTGCAATCGATTTTTAACTAACTTCCCGACTAGCTAGACATTTGAAACTTTTAGAATAGCTCAGAACACGATGACAATGCACTCTTTTAATACATTTAGCCATCTTTCAGCAGAATTGAATTCCTTTACAGTTCATTTTGTTTTGTATGGAAATCCGCAAGGTGCGCTTCGATCGAATTCAATGCTTGCACTTTTGCTTAACGGCGTTTGACGATTTTGAAAACAGAATACATGTGAATTTAGTTTGTTTTCAAAAATATTGTGTGAAAATTTTTAAAAAAATATAAAAGTTAGCAGTTTATAAAGTGTGTGGATAGTGGAAACGGCTAAAAAGTGATTAAAATTAAATAAAAGAAAGTGAAAAAGAATAATTAAGTGAAAGTTTGTGCTATTAGTTTATAAGATTCAACAGAAAATTTAAAAATGTGGTATATAAAAAGTTCTTTTTATCTGGTACTTATTTCTTGTTTGAATAGTAACTTATTTTAAATAGTAACTTATTTAATAATAATATTACGCTTTTAAAGATTTTTTCTTATATATTTAGTGAGAAAGTGTCCCTGTTAACATTAAAAAATCCCTCCTATTATCTGTACCTATGAAATATAATCGATAGGTCTTTCTAAAAATGTACCAGGTGATCAAAATCTCATACGTGAATCTTTTCTAATCGGTTACTAATAAGACTAAAGAAAAGGATCGGGGGAGGGGGGTTAACTTGCACATTCTTGGGTCGTTACCTCTTGCCCCGCTCCTTTCTGAGAACACCTCCGTATTTGGACGGGTGACCGATGAGTTCTGTGATTTCAGGAATCCAGCTGGCGAACACTGCCTAGGTACGGCGCGTATCAATACTCACTCACACACATACAGGAAAACAAATGAGCAACAGTGAAAGAAACGAAAAGCAGACAGCAGTTTGTTTCGCAACGAAAGGAAAACCAACCGCGAGGTTGTCACACTGCGAGTTGTCACAATACGAGAAATCACGATCGAAAGCTGATAAAATGTATAGAAGTGGTTCGGTTACCTATACTTAATCTTTCTCCAGATTTTTCGTCTGTGATAATTAATTAAGAACGGTCATCAGTTAGTTGGGAAATTTCATAGAGATAACCCTAAAAAGTTTTGATTAAGCTGTTCCTTAGATTGTTCATTTGATATAAAAAACATGGCCATTATAAAGCATGACTCAAGCTCTAATCCCAATTTTGAACTAGTTTTAAAAATGATCTGATTTGTTGGGTTTCTAGGTAATGTAGGAAAACAAGAATGGTCCTAGAATGAAATTACGGAAACCTCGAAAGATCACAAACTAAGGGCCTGTTCACATAGAATCCGTCAGCGTCAGTGCGAAAATTTTTAACCAGTCATATGCCAGCCATTGACCCATTTAACCAATCAGCGCCAACGGAATCTTCAATGCTGACGGATTCTTTGTGAACAAGCTCTAAGTGTTATTTCAGTTCATTATATGCTTTAATTATACTCTAAATTTTTGGCCCGAAAACTTTTCATCTCTGACAGTCTTACAATAACGACAGTGACATTTCTGCAGTTGTTTGAAAATTTACTGGGAGAAATCATGAATATTTTGATAACTCGATTTACAGGGACAGCATGGGGATTAATGTAAACAAGTAAAGCTGCACATTTCTACTAGCAATAATGCCATCTGTTCCAATGAGGATCACGCGTTTTGATCTGGGTATTATTGCAGGGAGGGGGGAAGAATATCCCTTAAAGGACCTGTTAAAAATCCAGATATAACATACAAAAAAAGGCGCTTTTGGAGGAGGGATCATCGTCAGTAGATAGAACAGATAAAAAGCTTTTCAATTTTTGTTTCATTTAAAGCTATAGAAACTGTTGTCACAATTGCTGAAAGATATCAGACGAAAAAAGTCGTGAAGCTGAAAGGCGAATACACAGGACAGAGATTTCGGATACAAAAAGAATTTTCCAACTACAATTTCTTGTACAGGGATCGCTGTTTTGGAGGAATGCCTGCTGCGAATGCCATTATAAAATCAATCTAACACAAATTTTACCTAAAGAATTTATTCGTAAAACAAAAACTAAGAAATTTTGAATGTAATGGCTTTATTTAAAGGTGAAACGTATTTTTGAACTAATGTATGAGTTTTGCTAGTGACTGAAACTTTACATTCTTTTCTTACAACACTGAATTTCTTATTTTTCTTTCAGCTTACAGCAGAAGACAAATTATACGAATTTATGTACCTAATTTCTATATTCGGTTGAAGGAAACGTGAAGTTTGGGCAGCGTATAAATGTTTATATAATTCTTTAATTTCTCCTGATACAGTAAATTTACTGTTAAGGCCATTGCTCATTTTATAGTCACGTGGAAACAACTGGTAGAAGCCACTAGTAAATTGTAAAAGCAACAGTTTCCGATACCGGTATTTTGTCGTAATATCTAGAAACTTCAAGAAATCAGACACAGGAGGCAAAATTTGTTGCAAACTGAAGCAATCCTTGCACCAAAGGTGCAGCAAAAGATTCAGTCAAAGATACGGCCGCTTCAATAATTATTTTATCTTTGCATTATTACTATAGCAAAGATGAGTAGCGAATGTCAAGAAAGTGTGATATATAGCAATAGAAAAGGTAAAAAAATGACTGATGTCTGACGTGTAACAGCTTTTTATTGTGTCAACGACTTTTTTTACCTGGCATACATCCCACTAAAATTATTTTATGTGCATTTTTATGTAATTTTATCAAATTTTTTATCAAATTATTGTATGTAGATCCTCTTTTGGGATTACTTCCAGAACGATGAGCAGAGTTTTAGAGAGCCTATAGTATGGTAAAGAATTTGTAACTTAGATGACCGATTTCAACGAAAACGATAAATCCTGTAATTGTTTGTGCTTCCCTATTAAAAATTATCACTACAACTGTAAATCCAAAAAATGTAAAGTACCAATGTGATCTGTGAAGAAGGAAAACAAATTAATACAATATTTTTTTTTAACTGGAAACAAAAGCTTGTAGTCTTTGTAATGAGAAATATTACTTTAAAAGTCGAAAATCTTTAAGAATCAATACTGGGTTATGAATGATCTATGGTCTAGAAAAATAATTAAAGTAAATCTAAAAAAAAATTATATCGTGTCAGTAGCGGAAAATGACATTTCCGGGGGGTTACTTTGCAATGAACAAGCTTGCAGTTGGTTTTACTTTCATTTTACGACAAAAAAGGAGCAAATAAAAATAAAGTAACGTAAAGCACATGTCAAAGATATCCCGACAGACGCTGCAACTAAAAAAATGTAACGAACAAGCGCATGAAAAAGATTAAAAATGTTAAATGATTTAATTTCCAGCAGGAATAAGTGCCGTTCAGAAGGGAAAATGAGCATCGGAAACCAAAGATTTGTCAGAGATTATTCATTGGCATGAAAGAGTTTCTTTTCCGTTAAACGTTGAATTCCTTGCTTCGTAAAAATATCCATAAGTAGTACTCACAGTTTTCATTGGTGTGGAAATTAAATATTATATTTCTGAAGAAAATAAAATATTATATGATGATTCTATGAAGCCTACGCAAATCAACGGTAAAATGCGAATCTGCTAATTTCAAAAGGCACTTCATGTGGTCATCTACAGTTAATAATAATTTTTCAATCAATTATTTAGCTTGCAAATGTGTTTTTTTGCGGTTTAGCTTTAAAATATACCTTTTAATAACATTAATTTGATATTCTGCATTCATTTATAAAACTACTTTTTCTTTCTCGTTGATCTCTTTTGTAAGTATCAGCCTTAGAAATTTTTGTATATTTCTGAGAATGATCAGCAAGAATCGTAGATAGCCCTTCATGGAAAGTGTACAGAATAGCTCTGACAGAAGTTTAGCTTCTATTATCACGAAAAACTGAAAAATTATTTTCTCATTGAATATCCATATTTGAAGAATGTTTATAGTCCAGAATTACCTATGTCGATTTTAAAGCATCAGTTTCCTTAAGAAAAAAATTCCAAACAAAAGTCATTATTTTAGTTCACTAAGTTATTTCAGTACAAGACCATTTAATAATGCCATGTTATACTAGCGTAACAATAATGTTTCATCGCGTTTAGACGTGTGGTCTGAAATGCCTATGGATATCTCTGATTTCCGACACGCATAGGAGAAAAGTTGGGCCCTACAGTTGGCAGCATGCAGGTGCTTAGGAAATGGGGCTGGTACCTTTTGCCGTGTTCTTGACGGTATTCTCCGCCATACTTGGGTCTAGTTCCTACTAAATCTAAGATCTCGGGGATGCAGCTGGCGAAGACGGCCTAAGTCACAAACAAACAAACAGATCTACACAGGTTATGTCAGGGATGGTTCTGTCTGAATACATTAGCTTAAACTACGCGCAATTTGTGCCATGAATTTGGTTCTGCGTTTGCCAATATGCTACATGCAAATATTATTGAGAAAATGAAATTAGATTCTCAAATTATTCATACATATATATATATATACATATTTATCTATATTAATATATATTTATAAATACTAATATATTTATACATAGTGTATGCGTGTGATTCTTACCCTCGATTTGTAAAAATGTTAATAACACCTCAAACTTTGTGATAAACTTTAACACTTTTAGAACCAGCATCACGAGATGCGAATGTAAGTGACGAGGGTCATATTGCTTTTAATCCGACTCGAACATACTAACTATATCATAAGGAAGTGGAAGGGAATCATTTCTGCTACATTTCGTGATACTGGTCTTGTTAGGGTTCAGACGACCTATTTTATATAAAAATCAATTGTACTTTATTTAAATAATATAATACCAAATAAAGTACATTTATCATATATATGTATATATAATAATATTATTGTTATTAATAACTATTTATATAACCTAAAACTATATGCGTTTTTAAAACTAAATCGAAATTTAAATAAATCAATTAGTAAGTTAAATGTACTTAAAACTTGCTGAAGGCAACATACATATAATTCCATCAATTATAAATTTAAAATTTCATTTATACTCCAATTAACATTAGAAGTGTTTTTTTGTTTTGATTATTAAGTTATTCATTTTTGAACAAAATGAGAACTGCATGGTTATCCCTTTGATATCGAAAGAAAATATATTTTGTTTCATTAAATCAGAATTTTTTCTTTTGCTTCTTTGATTAGGAAGTAAACTGCATAACAAAAGAACAAAAAATCATATTATAAGCGTATATTTAAAAAAAATTTATATGATTTTAAAAGATGCATAGATACTTATAATTATGTTGCGGGAGAAGTGTTAAACCTGTATAAACATTTTGAAAAACACAGATCTTTAAATAAAAATTAATTGTAATATAATAATTGTATAATTGTTAAATATTATAACTTTGGTCGTGAAAAAATATAATGAAAATTATAATACGCAGTTATAGGGAAAAGTTCATATAAATTTTAATAGTTCCTGATTAACTTTAAATTTTGAATGGAATGCATAGAAAAGTATTTTTTAGTAACACATTTCAACTTGTATTATGCTTTTTCCTTTGTCCATGGGCATGAAACAATGATACTTTAAAAATTTTACGATCGTTTGCCTGTGCTTTTATATTTGACATTAAGCGTAAAATGCTAATTTACACATGAAATATTGAAATATAAAAAAGTAAAAAAAATAGGGGGCAAGGTTGTTAATTTTCTTAGTATAAGACTAGCTAACTTTTATATCGTTTGAATTCGAAATTTCTAAAATTCCAATTAACCTTTTTTCAAAATAATAAGAATCAAACCTAGAATCTAAAATTTTCAAAGCAATTGGGCAAACAAAAACCTCTTTTATGTGCAATATATAAGCATAAATACAAAATCAGGAATTTTCAATGATCTAACTATGCATTTGAGAATTGCAGAAGGGGAGATATTAGGCTGTTTCAAGTTAGGCTATTAAGTTTTTGGCACACAATAAAAAACAAAATTTTGATAAATACGTTGATGTATTTTTATGCTTCCTTTAATACAATATCTTTAATCTATATGCATAGTCGTGGAAAACGTTTTCTCACTGCTCTCATTTGTTTAAAGATAAGATAAATGGAGAAGTGTTAAAAAATAGTTTTCCTCTATTTTGCTTTAATAGTTAACTGAATACAAATTCTGAAAACTATAATGGCCAAACTTGTTTCTCAAGTGAATGAAACTATTGATGGAAAATTGCCTTGTATTTTCCTTACCTTCTCTAAAAAATAATGAAAACCAGTATATCTTTGTTTAAAAAATTTATTTTCAATATCCAGTGAGTATAAAAGCTCCTTTACAAAATTACAGCATGCCTTGCATAAAGTTATTATGTTTTTCAATCTTGTATTTGGAGTAAACAGCGTTTACTCCAAATTCATATTTATCTTTCTTAACGTAGTTACTTTGGAAAAAAATGCAAAAATTTGCCGTATCATTACTTTTTTGCTTCAGAATTCTATAAAAAAGAAATATTAATCACCTGAAAATTTCTTGTGTAGATATTTACCCGATATTCCGATATTTCAGGTAATATATATCGGTTAAATCTTTTCTACAGATATTTTTTGTTTTATAAATTTTCATATGAAATCTCCAAAATTTACCTACAACTGATTTTATAAAACATTTGTTTTAAAAATATTGCTTTGTGAAAAATTTAACCATTAGAAATTTGCATCTTGATAAGCATTTTAATATTATGAGTTCATTTTATTGTAATATTTCTGCCATATAAAAACGTTTTGAGTGAACAATTTTCGCACAAAATTTTCATATGGATATGAATTGAAGAAAATTATGCCTGAAATAAGCTAAAATGTTTTAAACAGAATTATGAAGTATAGTACTAAGATTAAACATAAAAAGGAAAATTTTATAAATACATACCTAATAAATTAAATCTAGAAATACAGTAATTAATTGCAAATCAAATCAATAATTATTTGGAGCTATTTTAAAATGTACTACACTGAAGTGTTCCAGACTATAACATATTTCTAAAATGTAATCAATTATGTAGAATTCAGACAGAACCAGTGGTGTTAGCTATTAGTTCTACTATAGACATCTACTTCACACTCACTACTCTATTGAAAGTAAACTACACAAGACATTTCAATCAGTTTTTATCAAAGCTATAAATAAATTAGGAAACTAGAAGAAAGTCTATTAGGTTAAAAAGACAGATGGGGGTAGCTACATTATATCTAATTAGGATAAGTAGTGTTAGATAGGCAAAAGAGTAAGTGATATAAGTAGTAGAATTTGAAAGTAGTAGTGCCAAATGTATTTGGTAGATTTATTGCAAGTTTTAGTGAAATTGAATACAAAGCCAAATCTTTTTATTACAAAATATTATCGCTCAGTAATCATCTCAAGATACACTAGCTCATGTTCTTCTGTGATAAGACAATATTGTGGTTTTTTTCATTGTTTTTATTATACAGTATAATGTAGTATGAAATGGGGACCTATCAATGAATCAAAATATTTTACATATTTCAAAATATATATTAAACGTTCAAGCCTTCATAAAAGATAATGGGAATAATGGGAATAATGTAACTTTGTAATAGTATTAGTTATTTCTTTGATGCACCAAATTTTATAATGTACAACGATATGAAGCTCGTGACGAATATCCATTTGTTATATGATACTACTATATGAAAACAGCTTAAAAACAATATTATCAAAAAGGTTGAATAATAGATAGAAAATTCTGTACCTATAAACCAAATTAAGAATGTAATTAGATAACGGGAAATATAAGATATGAAAATGACAACTTTTAAGAAGTTTAAGAAGTATGTAAGTGCATAATGTCCTGCCTTATGAGTTAAATGGAACTATTAGGTAAAATAAGGATAGAATCACAGTGAAAATTCAGTAGATAGTGACATTAAATTTTTTTTCCAAAAATACTGGCCAGAAAATGACTACTATTTAGACACGTATTGAACTAAGAAAATATGCTATAAATTGGGGGAAAAAAATCTCAAAATTTACACAAAAGCACGCCACTGAACTCTCTCGTGGAATTCGGATAATTTTGTTATAAAAAGATTTGGCAATGGAAAACACATACATTATATCAAAGAATTATAACAAACATACAATACAAATTTCAGTTCAAATTTTAGACCACTAAGAAACAGAAGTATAAATAAAAAGAAAATTTTTCTGATGTTCATATTTTATACATTTTAATCTAAACTATTACAAGGATTCATCTCTTACAGACTAAGTATTGAAACGAAATCTGCTTAAGATAAAGATTCTGCTGAAATATTAAGCACAAAAAAGTTAAACAGTAAATAACATTACAAAGAAAAGTTAAAGATACATAAAAAATACACATTGAAACAATACTGAGCTTTCACCTGATTTTTCTTTTCATTCAGATTTATTACAAACGTCATATATCTACGAATAAAATACTTTTATTATTGGACCCAAAAAATTAAGAGATTGTTCGACATGTTTCTTAAAACTTTTTAATGCGAAAGCAATTTAATATGCTTTTTTAAAAAAATCATAAGTCTTAATTAGCTTTCGTGATTATCTGTCGAAAAATAAATATCCAAATGCAAAAGAAATCACTAACAGCGTAATACAATCATAGAAGGATTTTGTTTAATGAGTTTTTTCTATGCTCTGCTTCTTTATGCTTAATTAGAACTTTTTAAAATAATTGCTTAACGAGATATACTTTAGAAATAAATTAATAAATGCAATGAGAGGTGATGAATACAAAAACTATCTGCAAGCATTTAATATTTAAATGATTTCTGTCGATAGTAATATTTGGAGTCAATGAGAAATCATTTTTATGAATATGAAGAAATTAGCACAATAAGCTATGTGTTTCCCCAAACACGTAATTTTAAATAGCACTGACACGTTTTAAGAATCACCAACCATTAAGATCAGATTCAATTAACTTAAGATCATCCACTTAGAATATTAGACAGTACGCAGTATTTTTCAGCCACTTGTTCGATTTCAGTGCTGATTAGTACGAAGCTTTTCATTTGAGTACAACTATAGACCGCCAAACTCACGTAAATTATAAAATAAAGCACAATTTGAAAGATAGTATAGAAACCTTTTATAAATTTCTTTTTCTTAATTTACAATTTTATTTTGATTTTATTGGTTCATTTATTTAGTTATTAATAGTTTTTTTTAAAGTTGGTTATAATTATTCATCATTTACGTATTTTGATTTGTTATTTTAATATTAAATTTTTTCTCCTCTTACTTAACTTAATATTTATTTTCAGTATTCTTTCGTTATGAATTCCTTATTTCCTTTGTTATCATATCTTTTCTACTGGAAATTGCATTTTCATGTATGTATATACAGTTTCCCCAATTGACAAAATTTTCACGGTTTATACGTAGTTTGAAGTGGCAACGTTGTTTTAGCACACCACGTGCCTTTATAGTTTCTGAAGAAGAAGAATGTTTGAGGTTCTTAAATTTCGAATAGAACAACTTTTTACTGATGAAAGAGAATTAAGTATGTACTGGATTATTTGACGAGACGTATACTTACTTCAACTTTATATTTTTAATAATATTTTGAACGCAATATTTGTGCTGGATTTTGTTACTCGTTTTCTTTCAGTTTGCATTGCTACATATTTTTTAAACGCTCAAATATTAAGAGAATATTTCCGTATTCGCTAGTTTCTACGTTTTAAGAGAAGATTCAGGAATCGAGAAATTTAGAACTGATAATATTTTAGTACAAAACGCAAAATTCGATTTGAACAAAAATAATTAATTTGAAATATTTATAACTTGCAGAACCTTTGAAGAAGAATAGAAAAATTAGCATAAATATACCATTGGTCTAACAGGGGTTCATACTTAAAAGAATTTTCTGAATAATGCATTTTTTGCTGAAAGGTGAGCTATGGCTAAGTGCAGCAGTTTTTTCTTATGAAATATTCCCCACCATAATCACATAGGCTCGGTAAAACGCACTGTGTTTTCATAAACACATGGATGTAAAAATTTCCGCACCGTGCAAATACTTATATGCAATAAGTACTTCTAAAAATACTTTAGACATCTGAATCAAATCTACGGATATTGAGAATAAGAAACTAAATTTCATAAAATTGTAGATGCTTATTACTTTTAAAGAATATATATTTGTGTAACTGTTGTTGATTTAGGTGAAATGCGTGTTTTAAAATTTAAAGTAAGTAATCATAATGGAATCTAAATATTGATCAATGGAGAATATTCAATGGAAATTTGTTGCATTTGGCAAAGAAGCAATTTTAAAATAAATATAAAATGGGTAAACGCAAAGGAAACTAATTTTAATTGCGAGAATCTCTACTTACACAAACAATCTTACAAATTATAAAATATAGATATTTTAAAACTTAAAAACCTGTTTTTAAAGAAAGAAGAACTAAAGAACATTTGAAAATATTATCTCAATTTATCCCCCATTTCGTCTTTCAGTGTCTAGAATGTAATAAACAGGGAAAATAATACGCAATTATTCTCTAAAAAAATATTTTAAATCTCTAATTTGTCAATAATTCCCTTTATATAGCATTAACGAATAATTTTGCCATTAATTAAACCTTAAATAAAATAGATAATTTATTGAAGGTACATTTAATTTTTTTAACTCTTAACTGATTACACTTTAACTGTTTATTAAGCAATATTGGAGGGCCAATAAAAATGCCTTATAAAATTTGCTTTGCTTGGTTACTGTCAATTTCTCAATTTTAACAATAATTTTTCTGATCCGCATATTCTTGTAATTAAACTTTTCAAAATTGCAACTCGCGGAAGACCTCATCATCTTTGGAAACCTCATTATTTTTATAACGAACTCCTTGTGGTCCGTGGATCACAATTACAAAACCTCTGATCAAATACGTAGGACTTTGTCGGTGGTAGTATACATCAAAATAAAGAAAATATTGTAAACTCCTTACAACAAACTTTCATTTGCCAAAATATTCTGTTCAACATGTTTTGAAGCGTGCAACTGAAACGATGGGAACGTCTTTAAAAAGAGATGAAATGTATTTTATTTCAATTGAAATACTACATATATGTTTAAATATGGAATATTCTTAACTTTTCGACTGGACAAAATTATCAAAATATTGCAAACTAGTCCTAGGTGGGATCGTAAGACACTTTTATGTAAATATTTATTCAAAATTGTTTTCATTACTTATTCTGCAAATAATGAAACTAAGAATCCTTGATAATAAATTACAAAATATTAATTTCTTAGTAATATTAATATAAATATTTCAAAATACATACAAATATATAATCATCTCAAAGGAATTGTTTGAACAAAAATCGTCTAAGAAAATGAGATATGACGGCAAAATTAATTCTTTTGTTTTGCATTTGATGCTTTTAAGCTTTGATTTGTGTATTGATGAAAGCCTCAAAAAAAGGGATGACTTCAGGCATATCGCATTTTTGTGTTTTTCCTCCAACTGCTATTAAGATTTTCAAACTCTTCTTTTATGACAACACGAAGCAAGAAGTCGCAATAAAGCCGTCCTGCACAAGTTTTAATGCTTCTTTTAGTGCCTAAAGTACATAATTATTAGACATGATTGAGGATTATGGGGGAGTAATACAATCTTTCTGACAGCCTTTATTTGATAAAATGCAGAAGAGCGAAAAACACTGAAAGATAATTTCTCCCCCAAGAGTCACTTGGAATGAACACAATATGTTTATTGTGCTTTCTTGCTCTAAGTTTGCCGACATATTTTAAAAGAGATAAATAAATTTGGTCGTTTATCGTTATATAATGAAGCAAATGAGTAAAATCTTTCTGCGTGTATGAGGAAAAATTGGTTGGAAATAGAATGACTTGTTTCGGAAAAGTGTCAAAGAATGTCTCCGTTAAGACATTTGCTCTTAAATAACTTCAAGAAGTTTAGAGGATAGAGATTGTTTCAAATAAATTCATTATCAATTTAACAAACTTTGTTGGCTTATATTTTAGCCCAGAAACTTTTAGCTATAGTGTTTGCTATCATTTGAATTCTATAATGCCTAATTTTTTGTAAGGAAAATAATAATCTATATCTCTTGAAATTTGTAATTTGTAATACATGATTATAAATTAAGAAAACATGTTCAATTCTAGATTAAAAGGGCATTTATAGTATATTGACAAAAAACACCAGACATCTAGAATAGAAATGAATATAGAGTATAGCAGATTTTTAAAGTCCAAGATAAAAAAAACAAAAGCATAGCAAGTAGTTTCGAATTAATTAATAGTTCATCATCATATGTTTGAAACTAGTTACCCACTACTGTAGTTTTTATAATGTATATTGAGAAGCTGTGTGTGCCTGTCAAGTATTTTTTCAGGTTTCTTGTACATTTAAAAATATGGCTGTCGTTGAGATAGCCTAGAATAACTATAAATTACAGGAAACTTGTGGAAAATGAAAAACAAGAGCACATTTCTTCCTGAAACACACAATAAAAATTAAGAAGGAGCGAATTAATAGCTCCTCAACAGGTCGAACAGAATTAGGTGTGATTGTCTATATGATCAGTTCACAAATGCATTCATGAATTGTCCATAGACAATCACGCCTAATGTTCTTCGGCTTATTGATGAACTATTTATTAGTTTGAAACTAGTCGTCACCACTAAACTTTTACTGTGGATTGTAAAAAGCTATGTGTTTCTGTTTTATCCTGATACAATTAATGTCAGTCCATCTTTTATTTTGTGGCAAACCTTGGATTGAACCACTGACGCATACTTTAAATTCGACTCAGAAAACATTGATAGGAATACGCTTGAATTCGGTGAGTAGTGCCGCCGCTAAACTATTGTACTGTAAAAATATGTTCCAAATTTCGTTTTGTGTGCTCTGATTCATGCCATCGGAGCTCTATGGGGTGAAGATAAGGGATACGAACAGGCTTGACAAAATGCGATATGCCATGAGAATTAAATCATTGCCAAGTGTCTCTTTCCTTATGATTAAGAGCAGATATCATTCTGCTACCAACATGCCCGCAGTTGGATATATTGTCGAGGGAAGCTTCATGGTTAGCGAAATCCACCACAACGAGTGCTTCAAGCTCTTGCCACGTAAAATAGCTCTTAAAATGATTAATTACATCTTCAAAATTGAGAGCCTGAAGTGTATTCTCCGGTATTGTTTCCCTGGCTGCCACGTTACCTATGTACAACCATCAGACTATTAGATAAGATAATCTACATTCAGTAGAGGATGAATCCAGATCAAACTTTATCCACCAATTATTCCATGTTATAGAACCATTACTGTAAAGTCCAGGAGTGATCTCTATCGTACCGTGCCAATTCATGAGCCGCATTTAGATGTTCTATGTGACGCTATAGAGTTCCGCGACCAGGGAAACCCATGAAATGCAGTTCTCTGAGGGAGGCGAGCATGTATAAACAGTTTCCGGTAGTCTCACTGCGCTTAGCTGCTCTATTTTAGGACGTCAATTAAGTCTCATATATCTCTTCACATTTTGACAGTCTCTGATTTTTTTCTTTTGGGGGAAGGATGGGGAGGGGTCTATCTGTATGTTCGGATTTTTGAGGTACACAACTTCTCTTACAGCAGTGGAGTGGAGTGCACTTAAAACTGTGGGAGTCTGGCAGACAAACTCCAATTATAATATAATTGTAATTAAAAAGTCTCTTCTTTTACACCTTAACAATTTCCAATTAAATTCCTTATATGAAATGAGGAATGGAAGGTAAATGCTCGCTTTTTTGCTATCGGAAATCTACCGGGCAGCAGCCGGCACAGCAGACCATTAAATTTTATCAGAAAATTAAATTTTGAAGGATTTGACCTTAGCGATTGTAGTATGTTTTAAGTTACTCAGAATTGTAAACCACGCTAAATATCAGCACTACAGTTTTTTTTTTAATTTCTTGCATTTAGAGTGGTAAGAATCTTTTGAGAGGATCAGTTCAGATAGATTTATTAATACCCTTAGAATGGCATTACAGAGTATATTAAAAAAATTGAATATAATTTATTTTCAGTAATGCAGATAATAACTGCGTGCAAATCAGCTGGTATTATACAATTTTCTTTCCCCTAACCCGGGTATAATGCCCCGAATTTTCCATGAAAGATTTCTTTATTGGTTTGATTTGAAAAAATACTTGATTCGTGATTTTTACTTTTGCTTTTGAAATATTTTATTTTTACGATTTTTCATACCTGACTCTCATGTCTATGAAGGGAGATCAAAATAAAAATTGTAGAACTAAACTTAGAGGATCATAATGTTTGGTTAAAGCTAAAAAAAACAGAAACATGTAAACATGCATGAAGTATGATGAAGGAATAATTCCAGAAAGACTCTATATAAATTTGGCGTAAAAAAATGTTGAATCGAGAAACAATCATGCACAATGTTTAAAACGATTTTAAACTTTTCATATTTAAAAGTACGGAAGCAAAATAATCTCCCCTAAAACCAAATTTGCATGCATTTTGAAAACTTTGGTCTATGAGATAAAACATCTCTGTTTTATGCATCATCTCGTTTACGTCCAGGAGAGAGGGGGGGGGGGGAAGACGCCCTTTATTGAACTTCCTGCATTTTCTTGCAGGACACAAAAATGCCGGAATTCTTCTACATAAAAGGATTGCATCTGGAATTTATACGCATAAAGATGCATCGAATATTCTCTTTTTCTCACCTCGGATCAGTTCATGTTTTATTCAAGCACAGGCCCCGATGCCGAAATATATGGTTGTTGGGTGAAATCGGGGATAAAAACGTGGGTAATTGTGCATGACCGAACATACAAATAGTTCACCTAAATATTCAAATTTCATCGCGAAGTGTATTAATCAATGTATTAATCAGGGGCCAGCGAGTATTTAGTGCTGTATGTGTCTGAAATCGTTACGATAATGTCTCGAACTTATTAATTGCATTGATTTTTAATTTATCATCCTGTGAACTACTTAAGAATGAATAAATGCTGTATATCATACACAAATGGACGCACTGAAATAAATGATTTACAATTATCATTAACAAGTATTTGGGGCTTAATGAAATTAAGTTGAAAGTTTCCACAAGGTTAATCATTTAAAGTTCTGCTAAATAAATTTAAGAATAGAATGGTTCTGACTATTTGAAGTTTATCTCGAAAGTAATTCAAACCTATTTTATCTAAATTTTATATAAAAAAAAATTTAGAATTCCCTCGCATATTTATCACTAATATGTAGAAATATATAATTATTTTTAGAAAGTTATCAAAAACTCTGGTTCTGCACCAGAATAAGGGAAATTTTCCCTTCAGTGAATAATTTTCTTTTTTTTTATGTACGTGACTTAAATTGTAAGTTTATTCATACCACTTTGTGGGTGGTGAATAAGAAATATGCCACTGGAATCTTTTATCTACTTTCGACTTGTCTATTTTCCTTCCTTACACAACAGTAGTCTTGGTGGACAAACAAAAATGTGAAGTGCAACAGATATAAAGAATTTTTTCCTTTAACTCTATGTGAGGAGTAAATTTATTTTAATCTAATCTAATCGGTTAAGTTACTCTGTAAAATAATTCATAAAACTTGAAAAGAATACTGAAGATAATTTAAAATAGTAAACAAAAAATTTATCTGTAAGCTCGAAATCGCGTGCTAAAAGAACAAAAACAGTTGAAACTAGTAGACGATAGCTCGCAGCTCATTCGTTTCCAGTATGTACCAAAATATAGTATTTTTAAATTCTTAAGTGTAATTTTTCAGCGCGTGTTTGTATTCATTATTGACATTATAGCCTACTTTTGTATAAGTAGGATAACACTTTTCAATTAAACGCCTTATTTGAGTAGTGGGCCAACTCCATTTTTGTTCATTTTGAGATACCGAGCCTTAAGTCTAATGAGTGCTGAAAAATGACTGCTGAAGTCAGATTTGTTGTGACCTCTGTTGGCAGCAGAAATAAGCTGGAGGTGTACCAGTTTAAAAATAAGATAGAAATGACTTGTATGAACATGAAAATGAGGCTAACTTCACTTTTTTTTTAAAGTGAGAGTTGACCCACTATTCAAATAAGGCCTTTAATTGTTCCTATTATTTATACCTCTCCTAAAATATTTTTCTCTGAAAAACTAAATAAACTGTACTATAAAACTATAATACAGTTAAAAATAAGTAACTGTTGCCAAATGCAAAATATGAATATCAAATTAGATAAAGTTGTTAAGTTGTAATGCGAAAGAATTGCATTTGATATGTTACAAAGATTTAATAAAAATTATTTCAACTATCATTATTCAGAAAAAATTTCAGTTACAGAAAAGCAAAATTTCCCAGCTCTCACGTTTCTTCAAAAAATATGTGAAAGGGTTTTTCGTTTATATTACTGACACGTAACTGAAAGAGGAGTTTTGGGCTGTTAACATAGAAGAAATATAAATTTATATATCCTGAAAGGCATTGAAATTATGTGAATCTGTCCTTAAATTTTAAGTAACAGAATTATATACGACTTAACAAAGAAAAATCAGATGAAAGCACAACAAAAACATTAAAAATCAAAGAACAGCATGAAAAGTTTTGAATAAAAGTAATTACTTAATTAAAAACACTGTAAGCAAACAAGTTGAGCTTAGTAAATGTTTTTTATAGTTTTAAATATTTAAAAGATCTTCTCAGATTCAAATTTGAATTAAATTAGGGATTATATATATATTCATAAATTAAATTCAATAATGTAATAGTAATTAAATGTTATGAATTAAATAAATTTATGAAATGAAACTCAGCATATAATGGACCATCAATCATTCGACTGCTTAATTCAGTAGAAGTAAAAAATAAATGAAGCATCTTTACCGTAAAAAAAGCAATTTTAAAAAATAACTTCAATTTCTGTAATTTCTACGCCTGATAACATTATGACGTTACATGTAAACTGATGAAAAAGGCTTTACTCTTTGCCGAATGAATCAGGTACTACCATCAAAGAAACCAAAAGAAATATATATGTTAAAGCGAATGATGCTGCTAGGTTTCAAATACAGATAAAAGTTAGGTAGAAACTGTTGAACAAATGTAACTTGATTATGAAAATGTGATACGGATTCAACGCATTTTAAAGGAATTCGCTTGAAAGACATTCTCATAATTTTCTCTATATATGCATATGTCAGTTCAACGGTGTCACGCATGGTAACTGCTGGGAAATGGACCACAACATGACCAGATCATCAGTCAAGAGAGGCTTAACAATCTTTTTGAGATAAGCGAAAATAATAGACTGAAAGCATAGCTATAAATGATATACTTTAATGTCTACTACCATTTCCATTTGAGTGGCGGCATCTTTTACTGATTAAGAAACGGTGCCACACAGTTAGTTTGGTTCTGACTTTTCTTATGAAAATTTGAAAGCAATTTAACAAACCGGTTAAGAGGTAATATATTAATATTAAATTAGTTAATATGATTGACGGTAACTGAAAAAGGATTATTGACAGTTTTGTGATATGAAGCTATAGATCGATTATACTTTCCTATTTTAGATATATTTAAGTTCAGTCTCATATTGCCAATAATAGTTATTGATTAGACTGCTTAATTTATGAAGCAAATTGGGAAAAATCTGTTATAAATTTGCTGTACATTTAAGGGACGATATAAAGATAAGAATTAAAAAAATATCAGGACTAAATTTTATTTCTAGGTTTATCGTTTTCTTTTTGGTTTCTGTCGATCAATTCAATCAACTGAAGACAATGCATTGCTTTACGTTCAAGTTTTTTCCCTATTTTAAAACCTGTATTTCAGTATTTACAAAAGGGAACTCTCAGAAATCCAGATTTAAATGACACACCATGTAGTCCACATTTTCCTAACATTATTTGCATTACAAACTTCACCCATCCTGTTTGCTTACAAGTGAAATACGAATAAATAGTTTCAGAAATGGTCTCACCAGTCCGACGAGGATGAAAAGCACTATGAATCCTCTTCCGAGGCTGGTCTGGCAATAAATATCACCATATCCGACGGTTGACATCGTCACGATTAAAAAGTACACGCACTGCCAGTAAGTCATCTCATTGGGGTTGCTGAAATCCAGGGGGTCACCCGAGTTTTCCAGCTGTGAAGACAAGATGAAAAAAGAAGCTGTAAAGGCAAGAAGGAGTAAACACTTTGGTGTAAAAAACTATCCAAGAAGCCATCTGAAATATGTACATAAAAATAAATTTATTTACCTTTCTGAGCGTGGTAATCAAGATAGCGTTTTTAAAAATGTGATGTTAAAAAAAAAGTTTATATTCAGAATACGTTAAAAAAGAAGACAATGTCACCACTGTTGGTGACAGCAATTTGTATCGTTTTTATGTTCATGTAGTAACTTTTTTTTGGTTCTCGATAAATTGGAACAATTAAACTTATCAGAGCTGTTGCAATATCCTGTTTTGAATCATTATATTTTCCAAGCAATTATAATAATTAGACTGGGATCCTTTATTGCAAGTTCCTAT
The DNA here is from genome assembly GCA_907164885.2 of Dolomedes plantarius. Classification (NCBI taxonomy): domain Eukaryota; kingdom Metazoa; phylum Arthropoda; class Arachnida; order Araneae; family Dolomedidae; genus Dolomedes; species Dolomedes plantarius. The sequence goes on along the minus strand of OU015498.1, from coordinate 160,323,777 downwards.
TTTGTAAAAAACGCAAGAGAACATCTATGCAGATATTTACGTTGCTATCAGTGAATGCACGTACTGAATGGATACGGTTTGATTTGGTTTGGTTTCGAGAACTACAATCGTGTTTTTTTTTGGGCTACACAAGGACCCATTAGACCGGGACCTACTGCTTAAAGCTGATTCCGAATGGCTACAAACGTCCATGCCAAGACTCGAACCCGAAGACTCTGGTACCGAAACCAGCTCTTTAGCCATTCGACCATCGACCCAATGGATACGGAATAACAGAATAAGGGAAGGATTTCTCTATCAGCATCCTAAAAGGATCTAGAAGTGGGAAAATACCTATGTAATAAAAACATGCTTCAATTTATGATTTAGAAAACTGCTTATTTGTTATAGTTTGATGCAGCAAAAAAGTTATCGTAAGGTAAAAACAGAGTAGAAATTACCCAATTTCTTGCTATCTTATCAGGGTATAGAAAACAATTTTGGTGAAGGAAGATGTAAAGTTGTGCTGAAAATATATTTACCAAAGATATTCCAATTGAATTTTAAGATTTAATAGATAAATCAGTATGTATGCTAATGGGAAAAAATGCGACGAAGAAGAAAAAAGTATCTAGTATCTTATTATATTTTTTCAATGTACTGTAGGAGTCATAACCTTATTATATCAACTAGCTGAATAACTGTGCTTCGTTACGGAGTACATTAAATTAAATACAACGGTCAATGTATGCAATTAGTATCAAATATATATATATATATATATATATATATAATATTGCAACGGGTATTTTTATAGACAAAATAATGTAGTAGAAAATATTCAAATTGAATACAACGATCAACGTATGCAATTGATTTGTATGTCTAAAATCCATAAAACATACTAATTTGAATTAAATTCTTAAAAAACTTCCATCTCAATTAGTCTAGTGGTTAAATTTTATCTTTAACCACATTTAATATTTTTTTGTCAATTTATTTCGTTGTTGTGCACGTGAGACAAAATTAATTTGAATTATCACAAAAAGAAAAGAAACCACGTGATCAGCATTTAATAAATTAATTTCTAAAAATTAATCTTTAAAAATTCTCCAAAAATCAGAAAATGGAGGTAAAGATTTGAAAAAGATTTCATTTTAAAGGAATTTTTATGATCTTTCTCGTGATATAAATTTTAGAACCCTCAAATTATTATTTTAAATGCAAACATTAAAGAATGTTACAAAAAAAGCTTAAAAAGTTAATTTAAAAAAAATCTAAACAGAATTTTTCAAAAATCTCTCTTAGTGCACCCCTACACTATAAGAAGAATCGCCATGCAAAATTTCAGCCCTTTAGGTCCAGCGGTTTTTTCTGTGCGTTATCTGTATGTCAATCAGTCAGTCAGTTACGGAACTGTTTTATATATACATAGATTATTATAACACCTTAATAATTTTTTATGTTTATCTGAAAGATGAGCATTTTTGTAAGTTTTATTTTATTGCTACTTGCTTCTCTGAAGATCTAGATCTGCATTTGTATAACAAAGAAGTTTTTCAAGGGTGTATTTGAAAACAGTAAAACGTTAACAGAAAATGAGTCTGCCTATTGATAAATCCTTTCTATGCTGTGAGGTCGAACTTTTCCATAAGAGTAATGCACTTACCAAATGGATGATTCCGGCTGCGGTAAGCCACACGCTTATGACTATGGACACTAGCTGCGCAAGACGAATCGAGCTGCTCGTCTTCAAGACGTTCAGGTACTGTAAGATGTCGGGAACTGACATTAACCGGAGGGCACGCAAGAAACGAAGGCCTGAGGGAAGAATCGAAAGAAATAAAAAAACATCAAACAAAATCTCTCATATCATCAAACTGGTGAACAATAATTATGAGTGCAATTTACGTAAAACATTTTCCCTTAATTTAACATTCACCTTTAAATACAAAATTTATGAATATGTATATAACATTATTATGAACAAAGGTTTGTCACCATTCCTCTTAACTTAGCTCCCATTAAAGTACATAAACTGCTGAGTGTTACTGAAGATTTAAGATGTCATCTATCATCATCATGATATATGTGTTCTGGTTATTTAAACAAATCCAGACTGTTGGATGTATGTTAGGCTCAGTATTGTCATTCTTAAGTTTAAAACTAATTCTTTGACAGTCAGAGAGAGATTTTGTATTTTAGCTTTGGGTTGGACTTAATATCATTTGTTCATTTGAGTAATTTGCAAGTATAGTTATTTGGAGTGTTTACGGGGATATTACCTTTTAAGAGTTGAAGATTCTTCTCTCATTTCCAAACAAAGTAATTATTAAGAACTTCTTTACGTAAGTAAGGTTTAATTGTCTATATTCAAAAGCGAGCATTCAACGATAAAAATCTTAAATTTCGATTTCTCAGTGCATATATTTGGTATTCCAGGAAAAGGTAAAATCACTTCGTTTTTCATTTGTATTTTATTTATTTGTAATATTAAGCTTATTTATTAGTATAACCAGTATTTTCATATGCCAAGGCCTAGTGATAAAATTAAACATCTACAAAAGTCTACTTTGCTGGCATGAGACAAGTGCCTCCGCTAGGGAAAAAAAAATCCTTAACCTGCATGAACTTGTGTGAGCCGGCTTGGCGATTTACTTAGCAAAGTAGTAAACTATGTTCCAGGTTAATGCAACAAATTAAAGTCTGTCATTTAGCGGAGAAACTATTTCTATCAAAGTTCCGAAACATTGAAAAGCATCGGTAATTGCTTAAACAACGAAATTTATCTTCACATCTTGATTTTCCAAAATCCTGAGACTGAGCGCACTTTTCTCAAAAATAATACTGCTTACATAAAAACATATATTCAAATTACAATACTTTCTGAATCGTCACATTATAACCATTATATTTTAATATGGTTTGTGAAACCAGAAAACCCCGTAAAAAGCTCGATTTCATTTCCTCTAATTACGATTGGAAAACCTTTTTTTTAACTTTTATAAAATTTATTTTCATCAAACCATTTGTCTAAAAATAAGAACACACAACTTTTTAATATCAACAACTAAACAATGAAGGTGTCAACGAGTTTCAAACTAATGAGTGGTCTTTGTCTTTTGCTGAAGCGCCCTTAACAAGGGCAAAACTTAGTTCCAAGGATGCTGCTGGGTACGCTGGAGGTGTATTTATCTAATAATTAATTCTTCATCAGGCCGAGAATAATTCGGTATAATTGTCTCTAATAACAATTCACAAATGCTGTTCCGTACTGACAATCCTTCCTAAAACTTTACTGCTTGATGAGGAACTCTTAGGTTCAAAACTGTTTGTAATCTTGAATTTTTGTTGTGGATATTAAGAATCTGATGGTCTTGTTATGGGTTTTGCTCAAGTTTCATACAAGTTAATCGACTGTCTAACAAAATGGAATTCATTCACATGTCTTATGATAACATGAAGTGACACCTGGCACTGTGTGACACTTTGGCGCAGTCTAAAGTGGTACATAGCAGTTATTTGCTCACTCACCAATCCATGTTCTTCCCAGATATATCGAGATGAAGGAGGGCGGAATGGTGAAATAGTCGACAAATGAATAAAGCTCCAACATGAACCACAACTTGTCGCTGGCAGCGATGAACTGAAATACATAATGAATAGAAAATGCTGTCTTAACAATTACATATAAAAGAAATGTTTAGCATCTCTCGTAAAATTTTTAGTGAGACTAGTATAACCTCTCAGCGTAATTTTCCACGTGCCTAATGACCAGTTTCCGTTTGGGGTGTATTTAAAACTATTTAAAAAATCTAATTTATGCTTATTTTCAAAATACTAATCTAAGGTCCCATATTAATTCAAGTCATTTGGTTAAGAGTAAGATTTCTTGTTTGTCGATAGGACATTTCTGTTAGATAAGATTAATAGAGTGTGAAATTGGATAGACGGTTACTGGATAATAATACATGTTTCTCTCATATACACCACGCAAGTTGGGCAGTAATATTAATCTTAAGTAATATCTATGCCTCGAAATCAAGCTAAATTTTTTTTGACACTTTTAATGTCCAAAAACGCGCAACTTCTTATAATCTACAGTTTTTATTTCAAAAATATTTAACTCAAAGATAAGCATATTTTTTTCTTAAATTCACTCTACTTCTACAGGTCTCCCTCCTTTGGTTTATGTTATTTAGGGATTTGTCCTTTGGGTAGGCTTGAAAGCCTTTTTTTTTTAATTATTATAACCGGTCAGTTGGGTATATGACAATCTTCCAAGTCCCCTCAGTTATTTGAAACACATGAAGTTTTAATGGAAAAATTTGTTTATTCCCTAATTTACATCAAAAGGACAATGATCTTGTTATTGTTAAATCATCCCCCATAACGGTACTACCTAATGTTACCCTACGTGTGACGAAGAACAACTTTTTTTCGTTCAAAACTAAGTACCAATTTAAATTTTTGGTTTTGATTTTTAACTGTAGCATTCTCGATACGCTTTATTTAAGTAATACAATCGATTTCGTAAAAGAAATCTTTTGCTTGGTGTTCCAGAATTGCTCTCTCAGATCCCTGTACTAATATTTTCCCTTGGACCTCCATGAAAAGCAGAGGGAGGGAGACCTTTACAGGCCTCTCGTAAGGGCAAGGGTTCTGAGAAAAAGGCCAACGTTCGCATTTCCCCCCCCCCCTTTTTTCTTCGGTTGGGAACTTTGAGGGAATAAGAGATGACCTTCGAAGTAAATCGCAACCTAAGACTTTTTTTTGGAAGGCATGCTCAACACTGTTATTCGGTTCACGAGATCTTGAAAGTAATTGAATATCATGCAAGCTTTTATGTAGAAGGAGATTTTAGCAAAAAATTAAGTTTTTTTTGGATTGATGAACGTGGTTTGAAACCAGGGGAAAGAAAAAAACATTGGGTCACTGAGCAATGTCTCCCCTCATAGATCTGGGCATGAATTTAGCCGAAAAAAGGTAGGCCTTAGCCTATTTCCCGTGTATAGCTATCCTTGTGAATATCATTGATGATATATTTTAAAATTTGCTCATAAATACTTGTATAAATACTTGCAATGTTAAAATAATAATGCCGTCCGTCATTCTTTCCTGTAGAATTTTTTTAAATGCATATTATATTACCACGAATGAAGTGTTTGCTGGCAAGCTCTTTACACTGCCTGCAAAAGAACTGTTTAGGTTAATCCTTTATTAACCTCCATTCACTTTTCGGTAAGTTGTTTCCATTATGCATGTTATATTTCTCCCAACTTTACGATTGATAAAATAATGGATATAAAATTACGTAAATGGTGACCCAAGAATAAAGAGGTGTCAGATTGGACAAAAACATGCGTATTGAGCACAGACTATGTTATTTCCAGGTTTAATAATTTGACGTGTATTGTACCTAGATTATCATTCAAGCCACAGCATTTAAGATATAGATAAGAAAAAAGACTTACGCGTATAAAAAAGTAGACCATAAAAAATATATTTAGTGCTAAGTCGATTTGCTGCGTTGTGTTTTCGGACCATGAGTGACATGTCTCCACTTTGTCCCTGAAAGGAAACAAAACATACACCGATTTAATAAATTTTAGCTTACACTCATTTAATACAACTGATATAATCACATTCATTAAACATCGTTAAAGGTATTTAATAGATATATAGGGCTTCTCACATAAATGAGAAGCGAAACAAATCATTTCCTTCGGAAAGCAGCATGAATGGAAAAAAGTAATTACATCTCTATGACAATAAAGGATCGCTTCATCGTTATTATCTGTTTCTGTATTTGGAGTTTCCTTTAGTTGTTATTGAGATATAACTTATGGCAGACAAACGCCAGCAATGACTGAATCGTAAGAAGATGACTCGAGGGACAAACAATGGTATAATTACTCTTTTCTAATTTTAGCTGCCATTCAGGATTTGTGATATCCTTTATTACATTTATGTTATTAACTTGTATTGATTTTACTTTGATTTGCTGTATCCAGGTGGAAAAATAAAGTTTACTTAAATGTATGTCAACATATTTATCATCATTATACATATGTATGATTGCTTTATATATACGTGCATGCTGTATGAATTTATTTACGTGAAACGTCTGCATGTGTAGCAAAAATATTTTATAAGTAAAACTGTGTATTATAAACCTTATTCAGAACGACTGGGGAATCTTGAGTAAAAATTATTATTGTCTGATATTTCGTTGGGAAAAGTTTTGTTATGTTTGAATGTAATATAGAGAGATTGTAAGAAGTATAAGACGCAATATTTCGAATGGAAACTGAGCTTAAAAAGCCTTTATCACAATAATTGCCACGATATAATTTTTTTTTTAAATTGTCTTTTAAAATAATTCTGCGAGTCGGTGTGTTACTGCAAGAAATCTGAATTCTTGTAAAAACAATTTAAGTTACTATTAATTTTTAAGTTATCTATAATTTTAGAGCCTCCCAGAACAGCAATTTTTCATTCCCAAATAAATTTTCTTTTGGTATTGCACGATTTATTTTGCAAGATATCAGCTCTCTTTGGTTTTAACAGAATGTCACTTACACTAACTGAGTTTAGTTTATTTTGAATATATATCATTACTTACTTTAAATTCGCAGGAGCAGTATAAGATTTCATTGTATAAAAACTGATTCTCTAGGATCTACAACAGATACAAGTAAATGAGTTTTAGAGAAGCATTTCCTAATTGTGTGTATTAACACTTTCTTTCAAAACGTTACAGTGCTTAGACTGCTGTGTCCCTTTTTTTAAATTCGATTCCTAGGTAAAACAAATAATTCCATCTTAAATAAAATTGTGTCCAGGATCTAATACATAATTTTAGATAAGAAAGTTTTAACTATGTATAAAAGAAGCAGGTATAAGACGAAGAACTATGCACAGAAGCAAATCTGTAAGTAGCGAAGCACACATTGAAAGTAAATTCCTCGTGTATTTCTGCTTCGCCCTGTTCAAAAAATAAGTTAATCACTTTTGCTAATATTGAGCTTTAAAATTACAACAGAAACATTTTATAAGCTCCCTTGAAATACGAAAAATTTTATAATGGAACTCTTTATTTTTTATATATTTAGATCTCTGACCTTTGTTTGTTACATGCAGATTTGAACTCGGATCATATCTTTCAAATATATCTCATTACACGTTTTTATCTGTCAGTTCGGTATATTTATAAATAACGAGTTTACAGCTGTAAAAATAATTCAAAGTTTTATTCAAAGTATAACCTGTAATTTTTATTGTAAAAAGTAGATAAGCTTTTCTGTTTGTTTTTTAATGAGGGGGGAGAGTCAGTAAATATATCGGAGAAAAACTTTTTTCAGATTTTAACAAAAACTGTTTTGCAATAAAATTTATGACTTTTATTTTTAGAAACTCTTAAATTGCTCTGTTAGTCTCAGTCAAAAAGATTTAAAATCATTCACGCCACCAACTAACTGTCACAGAGTACCAAGAACTTAAATTTTGTTGAGAGATGAGGTATTATACTACACTTGACTTGAATAAAATTTCTCACTTCTCGTAATTCAGTCTAATTATGCTCGGTTTCTGAGCAATAGTTTTACTTCCCGTTTAATCTAGTGACCCTAGAAATGAAACAACTGAGTGCAAATAGAAAGACCGATTTATGTGCCATGTGAATACCTCGTTGAATGCAATCTTAATTTTAAATGCTGTGATATGATTAATGTACATCAAATGTTATACTTATCTTGTATGAGAATCTAATGATGTCATATATTCTAAAACATAGAAATTTTAATGTAAAGCTTACAGCTGAGCTATGCTATTCAGTTGTATACAGGCATATCGTTCAGTTATGAACGATATATACATTATAGAAGTATTATATATCCATTATTAAAAGAAAGTACTATGTAACATAAATGGAATATTAGAGAAAATAAATAAGACATGTAAATTGCTGTAAATGAAATTAATAATATATATATTTATTAACTTTTAGGAAACCAAACCGGGGTTTAGAAAGTATAAATCCATGTTTGAATCCAGGAATGTAACATTTTTAAATTGAATTTTTTTAATGAGTGATCCCACATTTAAAATAAATCTGATCTAATTAAGACAAAAGGATCTTCAGTGACAGAATAATACTTTGGGTAACAGTGCGATCGAATCTGTTAAGTGCGCTGTAAGACTCAGCAAAAAGTTTTCTTTAAGTGCAAGACACAGAAAAACTTTTTTTAATTGATATTTCACATCCAAATTGTTTAAAGTTCAAAACAGTATACGATACTAACTGTTTTAGGAGAAAACCTAAAACTAACTACCGTAATTTCTTATATAAATGTTAAAATACAAACATAAGATTGTAAGAAGATGTATATACTTTCTAGTTTAACAATATTCGATCCATTAACACTTCATTTAACAAAGAAACACAAATTTCCTATTTTTAGAAGATTATAGGTCATTATCATGTCCTAACAAATGGGGAAAGGGGCAACATGACCACTTGGTCTGGACCTGAAGGTTTAAGAGAATCTAAAATTTCAGGTCATAAAGTCATGTTTAAGATTGATTAGAGGATATTAAATCAACAAACAAATCATAAAAGGAGATAAAATATAGACCAAAGCATGACGGATGTGACAGAAAATTTTTCCGCGAAATTTTCAATGAAAGATTTTTTTCTGAAAAACCTATCGAACAAATTTCGACATAAACAACTCATCATCAACAAGTTTGCTTCATAATATTCTAGAATCAATTTTTATAGATATTTTAATGCATGCATTTATAACCGTTAGAATAGTTTCCACCTTCTGCTAAACCATCGATGGAACGTTATAACGAAAACCCAAAACTTCAGATGCTCTGCAATATCTCTGAGAAGATTGAAAAAATTTGCGCAACAATACATCAGTTTGGATACAGCACAAAAAACTGAACGATCGGAAATAAGATGTGTGCAAAAAGGAAGTGTCGTACAAGTATTTTTGAAAATAATATATAAACATAATTTTTTATCCATTTCAGTTCGTAATATTTTTAAAGATAAAACCCAATTTTGATTATTCTTAATTTTTAAATAAATATTATGGAATTTGAATTATCTTTTCAACATTTTAATCCTCGTCAAAAGAGCTCCGGATGGCTGTGGTCACAGTTCATTTTTATTAGGCCCTGGTCATTATGATTTCCTAGAGTCGTTGTTTCTCATTAAGAAGTTTTAAAGCCTTTCAACCCATTTTGGCAAATAACAAATTCACTCACAAAAAAGAACTATTCAATATTTATTATTTGAAATCTACAACGCCATTTAATACAAAAAAATATTAAGTTTAAAATCTTGATCTTTCAAAAACAGCTACGGTTTGTTAAAGAAAGGTTTGAAATTTTGGAAGAAATTCAGTAAAAAGCGAAGATTTTCACGCACTTTCTTAGGTAAGAGAAAAAACTATTACAAACATAAACATTGTACATTTCTCAGATTTCCCTATTCAAGCCAATTACTCCCAATAGTTCGGCAGCGAGGGGAGAGTAATGGGTTCTGGTGGCACCACAGAAATGAAAGTAATCGATTAGCTGATAGTAGGAATGCCAAGGAAACGAAGAAAATGTATTGGAGGCTAAATGAATAGGGCAATTTCTGAATTTACAATTCTGTTGTTATTAAGTATTCATTCTTCAACTTATGACTTGAAGAACAAGATTAATTAACAGTATTGATGTTATTAAGTATTCATTCTTTAATTTATGACTTGAAGAACAAGATAAATTAACAGTATTGATGTTATTAAGTATTCATTCTTTAACTTATGACTTGAAGAACAAGATTAATTAACAGTATTGACACTAGATTAATTCCTCCTGATATTTACAAACTTATTCAAAGATGACTTTTATGTTGCTAGTTCTAATGTACCGGGTGGTTATAATTAAACATCCCCTATAAACGGCATCCTACAGCGCAAACGGGTGAACGGAATGCAACGAAATTTTGTATATGGGCTATACACGAGATGCGCTCACGTCCATCGACTTGAAATTTTGCAGGTGAATGAAGGTGGTCACGTGGAGCAGCTTTCCCTACATCGTCCTGGACACGATTAACAATTGCTCCTCTTGTGCAATTTCGTCCTAATCTGTTCTTGTTTCTGCAAACTGAACTGTTTTTGTGTCTCCCTTACCTTTACTTAATGTGGTTCGATGACAAGGTGATCAGAAACTAGTCAATAAATGTTAATATTGTTTCTGTATTCCGTTTTGGTCGTTTATTGTGTTAAATTTTATGTTTTTTCCGAAAAGGCGCCCTCTGGTGGACATTTTGGAACTAATTTTTTTTTCGAAATTCCGTGAGAGCATCTGGTGTATAGCCCATATACAAAATTTCGTTGCATTCCGTTCACCCGTTTGCGCTGTAGGATGCCGTTTATAGGGGAAGTTTAATTATAACCACCCGGTATAATATATTAACACATAGGAAAAAATACTTTTCTTTTTAATCTGAAATAATTAAATTTGTATTTCCCCATATCATAAGTCAACTTATTTTTTAAACTTTCGAGTGTAAGATAAATTTTTTGTTTATATTTATATTTTTTCGAACGTGGAGGCACTTGTCGCTATACATTCGCCAGTGTGTACACCGCAAGACTGGTGGCCATTCACTTAAGGGGGCACCGTATAGGCGGCCAGCACTACCCCATACAAGCCGGTCCCGTAATTTAGAACCAAGTAAAGTGACGAGTCCGGTACACTTGACCCCGCACCTCCAGAGGTAAATTTGAGAACTTGGAGGGCATTGAACCCTCGACATCTGAACCCTCGACAGATTTTTCGTGCACCAGCCGCCATTGGTGTACACAGCGATGGATTTGTCAGCAACAGGCATCGAACCAGTGATGTTCAGATTACTGGCTCGCTGCCTTTGCCAACTGGGCCCACCGCGCCCCTTTTTAGTTTATATGAACAGGAATTTTAAGTTTTACAGTAGAAAAATGCAGACCACCGTGTAGGCTACAAAATGTAAAGAGAGTTCAAGAGGCCTGTGAATGGTTTGTAGATCATACAATCTGTTTGATGAAACCTATTTTAGACAGTCTCTGACTAAGTGGTCTTTATTAGGGGCTTTATATTTCAGAGTCTGGTATATCTGGAACTTCACACACATTTCTCTTTTAAAGGTCAATAAAATATCAACTGTCATGTCAAATCCCCTGGACAGAACTGCAACGTAGAATCTCCAATGTTCGAGTGACAAAAGTACGACGGTTATTCGGAAAGTAAGTTCCGTTACTGTCTAAAAGAAAAAGGAGACAGATGTGGATAAAGATATATATTTAATAACGATTTACAAACATTACACTATTTTACGACATAGTCACCCAGCACATTAAGGCATTTATCACATCGAGATACAAGGTTTTGTATGCCAGCATCTTAGAAGGTGGTCGCCTGTGAGGTTAGCCAGGTAAGGATGTTACGACGCTTTTTGCTTCTTCATCGACATTAAAACGCTGGACACTCAAGTATAGCATTAGTGCAAGAATAGGTGAAAGTCACTTGGCGCCAGGTCAGGGATATACCGCAATTGAATATTTTGTTCCCAACCGAGTGATTCCATGAGAACACACGAGTGGCATGTGGCGTTGTAAAGCAAGCCTTGTCTCTTGTTTTGAATGGCCCGTCGCAACTTTTTCAATATTGCATCTATGATACTTTATATGCTGGGTGACTACGTTGAAGAATAGTGTGATGTTTTTAAATCGTTATTAAATATATATCTTTGTCAAGATCTGTCTTCTTTTTCTTTTCAGTAACGATACTTACTTTCCTAATAACCCTTGTATGTATAAAGAATGATCCCTAACTCAGGCACACATACACAAACTTATAATGAAAATTAACGCCCATGTTCAATAGGCTAAGCAATACTACATGCATTATGATAGAAATATAATGTGTATATGAAACTGATATATAAACGTCCATAAATTTACTGTACTTTAAATAACCTACTTATATTATCTCAAATACTCGACGCATACAGTTATAGTTATTTGTGATTGCGTCAGCCTAGAGGTAATATAGTAGCTCAAAACTCATAAAACATACTGCTGGAGTATTAAGTATTCGTTTTAAAGTTTTTGCGGGATTTTAAATTTTTCGTCAGCACAATTATAAGAATTAATGCTTTGGAGGCTCTTTAAATAATCGTTGTTTTCTCTGTCTCGTGATGTGTCTACGCCCCGAAAATTTAGGAAAGAGGAAGGTTTAAAATATTTAGCTTACTGCTTGGGAGTAGTGTCAGATCTACACATATATATTTCGAAAGATGCATATATTAAGGGATACCAGTGCTGTAGGGCAAATGACGACATTCTGACATTTGTGGTAGAAGAACTCAGTAAACTAAAGAATTATTTTACTTGGAAAAACTATGGTATCGTATGTCTACGGTTTTGAAACTTTGAAACTTTTATGAAGTGGGTACTTTAACATACCTCTTACCTCAGTTAGTATAGTAAATAACCAGTAATTAATATTTAGCAAATATTTTAATCTTTAGAATTTACTTTTATTATAAAATTACGTCATTTGCTTATAATTCGGTACAACAATATATAATATTGCCAGTATCTATGAATATAAAAAAATAATATAAATACATATAACTCAAATATGTTGGTAGCCGAGCTATAGATAATGCTGTTTCTTTGCTACAGGATCCGACACCGTCATGTTCTTTACTTTAGATATTGATTCTCGAGTCACGTAGCTCGCGGAGATGGTTTCCTTGTTTATTATTTATATACGGCGATATGAAGTGAGCCGCTTACAAAGGTAAGTTATAAAAAAGTGAAGTAAACACTACAAGACTTTTTCTAATAGTTTTCGGTAAATGTTTCTGATAATGAAAAATATATATAGTCTATTTTGTTTGAAATCAATTCTAAAGAAACCACCGAACAAGAATTATATAAATTTTTTAGTTCAAAAGTTGTTTACTGTTTTAATACTCAAGTGCCTTTCCTCAATTAAATAGGATCCTAATTTATCTTTTAAAAGATTCTGTTTGAAAAAATATCAGTTTTTTAACTGCCGTATAATTTAACGGATCAAACTAAGCAGCAAACCACAGACGTTAAATGACTGTCCTCTCTTGGGGACAACCATGAATTTTAAAGGTAAAAAAACTAAAGTTTTGAAATGCGATTTCTTGATTTTAATGTAACGTTTAATCCATCCTTAGAGCAATTAAAACTGATATCTGGGTAAATAATTTAACGAAAAGTGACATAATTTTCTTATATCATTTAATGTTTTATCATTTCGATTAAACTAAACGTAAGGAAAAGATTTAAAGATTTATACGTTTAAGAAAAAACAGATATCCAAAAATGAAAACGGTATAATAAATATTCAAAAATAAATTCGACAGGGTATTAAACAAATAAATTAAATATTTTAGTTTCGTGAGGAAAGTATAGTATTTTTATGAAACATTATAATTCCTACGCTTTGTAGAAAAAAACCCCTCAATTACCCTCAATATCTGTCCAGTTGTTTAACTGCACTTGGATTTTTCTGACTCCAGTAATGAATGACTGTCATGTTTCTCTGATTAAATGTTCGCAGGCAATAAATATTATAACCCAAATAACGGAACCATTTCCACAGCTAAAATGCTCATGTGACAAGGATTTCTATACTTGGGAAATCACGAATTTATTTAGGCGTAACTGATACATTAAAATGTAATTTATAAATTGTGCCCCACACATATAATCAAATGAAGATATTTTTTTTAATTTAAGACTCAAATTTGATGTTTCCGAGAAAGCGCAGGCTAAATCTAGATCAAAATGCAAGGCAGAAGTATCATTTTATGAAAATAGAAAATGTCAAAATATTGACACTGTGTAAAACTCAATTGAAGGCATATTTATTATTATATTTTATTCATTCAAAATTCCCTCACTCACTCATTCCCTTTCTCTGTCTCTCACACACACGCAAAATACACACACACACACACACACACATATATATATATATATATATATATATACAGTCGAACCTCCATATATCGAAGTAGCAAATTGCCTGAAAAAATTCGATATACAGAAATTTCGATATATAGAATTGAGCTTAGTTTTATCATAATTCTCCTAAAGAAATAAATTAAAGCTAATTTTCGTAAACAAAACTCCATTTCTAATTTATATGCGAATCCCATTAAATGAAAGTTAATAACTAAAAAATGAATTAATATGAAAGATTTATTGAGTACTTCATACCTTTAAAAAAACATTAATGCAGACAGTGGTTACAATGATCACAGTTACATTGTTTAAAAAAAATAACTATGAATATCTTGCTGAATAGCCAGTTTTGCGGAAAGTTCAAAGAAATGTTCGTATTTAATCAGTCGAATAAAAACTTCATAAGGAACATTTTCCACAAGTTGAAGTCCACGACGTATTGTTTCAAATGTCAAAAATTGGGAGAATTTTTCTAAAGTGGAATAAAATCTCCCAATTTTTCTTGAAAAATATTTCGATATATAGAGATTTTTTCGATATATAAAAACAATTTTTCTATGTAATGAACATGGAGATTTGCTAAGAGTTCCATATATAGAAAATTTCGATATGTGGAAGTTTGATATATGGAGGTTCGACTGTATAATGTTACGAATTTTACGAGTCTAAGGTAATCTCGCCAAATATGAGAGTTTTCGACAAATTTGGCGATATGGTGCCAAACGATCGCCAACCTTCTAGGCCTTTCTGGAATGTTCCAGTTATTTCTAGCTGGCCTGCCAATAGGGGGCGCTTTTGCAGTCTATAAATATACCTGAGATTGGCATTGGAACTCGGTATTCTTTTCTGCTGAGAACTGAATGTATTGAAAGTGAGTTAGGCGTGTATTCTATTGAAGACTCCATTATCCTGACTTGTATTTTTAGAGTTTTCAGCTGGATAGAAGACAGTTGTTGCGTGTTTTCTGTTGAATTTGTGTATACGCCTGAAGAATTTACAGAATAATAAGTTTTATTTTGTGTGTACTTTCTGAAGAGATTTTATTCAATCCTATCGAACCCAGGAAAACGGAACAATATATATATATATATATATATATATATATATATATATATATATATATATATATATATATATATATATATATATATATATATATATATATATATATATATATTTATACATATATACACACATACACATATACACACACACACACACACATATATATATATATATATATATATATATATATATATATATATATATATACACACACACATATATCTCTCGATTCTAATAAAAAGTAACTCCCGCTTCCGCTGTCAAAAGCTTGTCACGCTATCTTCTCCGAAACCGCTGAGGGTATGGGGTAGAGAGCGATACCAATGTATGTAGAAAAATGGGGGGACCAAAGTAAGATATGTCTCATCTTCGTCGGACTTTAAGTTTTTCTTTTATTTTATGTTTTATGGGAAAGTATTGACTTTTTCATCTTCAGATTACGATAACTTGCCAAAAAATGATCGTATAATTTTGATCTTTTTACAGTATAAGACTACAGACATTTCTCTTTCAAACTAGACCTCATTTGTTTAAAAATATTTTAAAACATACTAATATTTTCATCAAAAAATGAAACACAGTTTTTCAAGAAATATCGTCCCATATGTGGATGTAATATCGATGCTTCTCGAGTTTTTATTTTACAAAGAAAATATTTATATCATCTGGAAGCTGAAAGTTGTCTTAATCCTATAAACCTCATTTCAAGTCTCTATCTTAAAATAATTTCGATTTTTAATTGAATCTTAAAGCTGATAATTCAACAGTGATGAAAAGCCCTTCGCATAAGGGTGACAACAGTAAATGGATGGAAGCTGTTATATTGCCCAAGAATCACCCCTATGTATCTCGCTATTAGCTCTAACAAAGGAACGAGTGTAGCGAGCCTAGGGCCGAAGCCCCTAGTACATATATATAATAGATATCAGTTTGAAAGTTTAAAGCATAATTACTTGCGGATATCGCATTGTTAAATATTCTGATTTTGCCGAACTGTTGACTGAAAAGCGCAGACAACAGGAACTTTTTCCTTGACCAAATGATTAGTAGTTATTCACTACTGTAAGAAATTTATCACCATCAGCATTAACTACCTGATCATTATCATGAAGCAAAAAATAATCATGCTATCAATTCAGCTGGAGATATGTATTAATTAGATATCCGAATCTTGATCAATAAAGAAAAAATATTAATACTGTACAAGAATGCAATGCATTCTTCTATTTGATGCTTTTATGCAATTAGGTCAGTGAGAACAATCATAAGAACGCTCAGAGCCCTGTGAATCCTTATGAGACTAGAAATGAACAGTAATCAATCTGCCCTGATTAAACGTATTATCGAAGTGAGTCAGATACATTGGTCTTCAATTAAGAGGAAATTTCCAAAATATAAACACTCTCGATTGATTGGATTTTTCCAAAGCTTTTTCGTCTTGCCCCTCTAAAACTAATAGTCATCAGATAAAGAAAATGTTTACTTTGATTTCTACCACGATACCAAATTCAGCTTATTAAGCTTGTATCAGTTTCAGCATGATCTAATTTTGTCCCGAAAGATATCTCGCCGAAAGGAAAGCAAAATATCCTTCAAATAAACAATCATATAACTTCAGAATGCGCTGACCAAATGTGTTCAAGATTAAAGAAATTTCGCCCCTATTGTTATGCAGGTTGAAAAATCTAGCAAAAATAATCATTTACTTCTTCTGAGAAAAAAATTGTTTCATCACATATTCGGGCAACTTTATATATATTCTGAAGATTTAAGATTTAGAAAACTCTTCTTCACTTCAAAGTGTTAGCTATTTTTCATTTCATTAATCATAACGTGTAAAACCAGTAAATAGCAGTTTTGTAGAATACACAATAAAAATGAAAAAATTCTAAAAATTTTGAATTAATAGTTACTGTTCATTAAAAATTTAGATTTGACTGTCTCTATGAACAAATCAAATTAGATTTGACTGTCTCTATGAAAGTGATGGCCCATCGATAGTATTTCACTGAATATTCTGTGACCTAATGCAGTTACGAGTTAATCTTAAATTAATTACACTTTTCAATTTCTGCTATAAATTTCAAAAGTTGATGGTGACTGATTTATCACCATCGCAAAGCTTGAATGTACAAATGGAATAGATGTGTAATAACTCGTATATGGTTTTTATATATACATAAGTACACAAAAATTAGTGAGTACTGTTTTCAGTTTTACTCTCTTATGTTCAAATATATTTTCAGTATATTGTTGGAAACCATGAGATCTTGCCCTTAATGGCCTGTAATTCTTTAACAATATCTATACAACATCCTGTTACCATATTCCATATTCATACACACAAATAAGTACCTATATATGTATTCATACATGCAGACACACACACACATATATATATATATATATATATATATATATATATATATATATATATATATATATATATATATATATATATATATATATGTGAGTGAGTGTGAGTATGTGAACTTTATCCTAAATGTCTATTTCTGAAAGTCTATTCTGCAGAAAAATCCAATAATTCTTCAAACAATACAATCTTTCAGACAGCAATATTTATAAGAAAAACGACAATAAGAACAGCGAAATCCAAAAATTCAAACATTGCTTATTATAATAAATAATCCATTCACACCTCGGAAAGCATTTTATGGTAATAAAATTCTAAAGTGAAAAACAATCAGTACAAATAAATACGAAAATGATTCAGATTTTCAAACTGACAAAAAATTAGATGTAGATAATTTAAAGACGAATAATAGTCAAAATTAATCAACATAGGGGTAAGTTAATTAAAACACTAAAAAAACGTGGCAGCGATTACGGTGAAAGTTAAATATGTTCGATTTAACAAGTGGTATAAACTATTTAGATAAAAAAGATTACTAACTAATTCAATATAATATACCATTGGTGATTTAATAGAATCAGCTTAACGTGAAAGAGAAAACGAGAAACGAGTAACGATAAAATGTCAGTAGGAAGAACGAATAAATAAAATGTACTTTTTCTAGCAATTTCATTGATTTTATTTCCTAATAGAATCTCTACATGCTGTTTGACTTCAGTTTCACCATTTAATTAGTTTCTATTTTAATTAAAATAAAAAAAAAACTGTTGAATATGAGACCTTAAATTTGTTACCACATATGCGATTCAAATGACTTCAGAACAACATAGGGTATTACTTTTAGTTTTGTTAGTTATGTTCGTATAGTAAATGGAACAAACGATTTAAATTCTTATCCAAATGAATCGCTGTGGAGAAATTTTTTGTTTATTGTTAATAGGTTTTATGAACAGTATAGAACATGTAAACATTTATTTTCCTTCGATAGTTTAGGGAATTTTCGACTTGGGAAAAAATCTATAATTATAATATACCAGTTAATCTGCAGGCTCAAAAGGATAAATGAATGTTATCCAATTCAGGGTTTAATTGCTTTGCAGATTTCATACAGGTGATACACATTAATTTATTTCAGTGCTAACTTGCTTCATTTTTTATATATTCGTGATTACCGATTTCTTTCAACTTTCTTAATCTGGTATTTCTGGATTAGTTACTCTGTTAACAAATTGAATAAAAGATGATATGAATAATTCACAAAATTAAGAAGTAAATTATTTGATTAGAAAACCAACGTATTTTAAATGAACTACATCCACTGCTTTTGTTACATTGCGATAGATAAACTTATCACATCCAACTATTGTCTAGAGGAAACAAGAAAATGAAGTGAGCATTGCAGGATATGAAAAGTACAAACATGCAGCAATTCCAAATTTAAATGGTTAGAAATCAAATTAATATTCTTAATTAAATCCACTAGAACAACTGGGTCGGCTTAGTGGCGCGTATTCAGTAAAATCTATTCTGTAATTTGGAATTAGGTTTTTATGGAAGATGCTTTATCTATTTATTATTTCATATATGGGAAAATTATGTACCTTGATATTGCATTTTATTACTCAATTTAATTGCTTCATGATTTTAGTGAATTTAAATAAATAATTAAACTTGCATTTCTAATATTTTGTGCGATGCACACTGTTATGATGAGAGTGGTGTAATAATGTGTTACTTTCTGATGCAATGAAATGCAATAAATTAGCGAACAAATAGTTTGTAGAGACATGTTTGTTGAATAAAAGATTTTTAACTCCAGAGTAAAGTAAAGATTTTGAAACTAATTATAAAATGGTCAGAATATTAGTTCAAGATTCCACAGATAGTGGGTGAAATTCCTTCGCAGCCAGAAATATTTTGCAAGCACTCTGAAAGGAAAACACTCTTAATATTATCTGAAAGAATGTTTCCAATTCTAAAATCTAGATTTATTATGTTATTTAGAAGTTATATAAATTTCAAGTTTTCTGCAGAAGTATCCTCCGTCTCCAGATCCATTTTACAGAAATTCACAAACTATAATTATAACTCATACTCATATTCATATCCCATGTGTGTTCCAATCAAAGTTTGACAGGAATGATTCTACGAAAAGGAAGAAAACAACAGATACTAATTACAAAAAAGAGATTTTGTATGTAAGAGCCCAATAACAAAGAGTGTTATCGGTATGAGAATCTCCATTTGTAATTCATAAAATGGTACAAAACTGTGGAAGGTACGCTATTTGAAAGTACTTCGCGTTTGTAGTACCATACAAATGTAGTCCACAAACGTCATTTATTAGAAGTTAAATATATTTCTCGCCCTATTACCTTCAAATACCATTCGTTGTTGATAGCATGCAAGATGGATTCATAGCCTCATTTTGTAGACTCCATATTATCACATGAGGCATCTGCAAAGTGTGGGAAAAAACAAAATTCCTCAGACTAACGCACCTCTTTGAAATCATATAAGTCATTCAACTTGAACCAGGTGAGTGTTTGAAAGCTGTAAACTTCTGTTAAATCAGGAACGCGGGGGGTTCAGATATTGTAGCTCATGCCTGTTTGTAATGGTAACTATTCCATGACGTTCTATGTTAAACTCTGTTGTTTTCGCAGATCAGCTATACGCCCGTGTGCTCTTGCGAACCAATGTGGGTACAGGATGGGAACAGGATGGATACAGTATGGGAACAATATGGGTACAGATATGAGTACAGAAATTACGTGTGACTTCTAATTTTCGTTGCCTCTTACAGCTTATTGCATTCAATTCATGGAAGTACCAGTTACAGAAGCTGTTATGTAGCGAATCAGTTAGTATTTCTCTGTTCATTAATTTGTACCTTCATCAAGCCTGACGATTCCTTAGTTTTCCCATTACACCTAAAGTGTTGATATCTACCAAACTATTAACTCATTATTAATTCTACTTAAATCGATTACTTTCTAACAAATGTTGTCATTGCAAAAATCTGACTGTGTAGATAAGCCTTGGAAAAAAAATTTAAAAATCGAACCAATATTCCTGTATTCTTATCATGACAGATGCTAATGCTGCATTCAAATGAATTCCCGTTTTAGAAGAAATTTTAATAATGGAAATCAATCGTTAAAGAGCAATCAAATGAACAAAAGTTAGACTTCCAACAAACCATTTTAAATTAATGACTAGCTGCCAATATAACTCAAGCACCTACAAAACCTGCAGAAATCGCCCTGACTCTTCATTTCCAAAACCACCTGTTAGAGTGTTCATCGATTTTATCAGCCCTTCAGAGGTCAGACATCATATTTCAAAACCATGTCTTAAACATCGACCTATTTTTCCATAACTATGCTGCATACCTATTTCATGTTAATTTTGA
This sequence comes from Dolomedes plantarius, assembly GCA_907164885.2. NCBI lineage: Eukaryota > Metazoa > Arthropoda > Arachnida > Araneae > Dolomedidae > Dolomedes > Dolomedes plantarius. Next base: position 160,302,890 of record OU015498.1, on the reverse strand, counting down.
CTGAATAGTGTACATGGGCACTACAACAAAATCAGATAGTGAAAAAGTTAGAAAGATATTTAAATATCATAATAATAAAAATGAAAGAAAGAAATGAAAATGCAACGAAAGAGGACGGAACTTCACATTCGTGAAAGCCAAAATTTAACAATTTAAGCAATTAATATTCTTACAAAAATTCAGAACATTTCATAGAACCTTTACTGAAATTCAGTTATCATTAAATTTTTAATGCATACTTAATGTGTCAGTATGTGATTGGCAACTTATATATTTATATTAAATATACAAATATATTTAACACTATTAAAACAGGAGCACTAAGAAAAAAATGTGCACTGAAAGTAATTTAAATATGTCTCACATAGAGCGATTTTTTTTTTCAAACCAGAGTTTGAAAAATTGTAACATGTCTTCTAAGAATTACCCCTTCAGAAAGACTTTGATATAAATATTAAATTTAATTTCTTTTATTTCATGCTTTCCCTGACAACACATTAGCAATGTTTATGCTCGAGAGTCTGTTTAAAGTAATGCTTATAAAACCCGGTAAACAATCTTTTATTTAAGCCATGACGATTTAAGCCAACGTTTCTTGACTTTTTCAAAATTTAAATTATCTACGCAGTTAGATCTGTGTACATATACAAGTAAATTCTTGGATATTACTATCTTAATTGTCCACAAGTAAATGACCCCTTTACACGTAAAAGGACTCTGTCTACAACAAGAGTTTAAGGAAAAATGGCAGTGAAATTTAAACACAAAATAAGTTCTTTACAAGCCCACATTCCCGAAAGGCATGCGTTCGTTGCCCCTTAACGTTATAAATGATGACAGCATATGGTATACTTAAAGATCGTTATTTCAGTTTTAATTCCCAGACATCTGATAAGAGAATATGTAAAACCTTTAAAAAAGACAGGTAACAGGATTAAATTTAGCACAGAAGAAAACATCTACCTACCATGGTTAAAAAAGTGTTAGAAAGGTAAATTGTTCGCTCCGATCAATAAGATCTGAAGTTTCCCGGGAAAATGGAATTATAATGCCATATTTTTTTACAGGTTTTCCCATGGAGAATTCTCAGAAACTCCGGAAAATAAATAACATACAAACGGGAGAAAATATGAGAAATAATTATCCTGTTTGTGGTAAAGGACCTTTAGCAAACTTTGCTTGACATGTACTTCAGCAAGAGAAAAGTTATTTCAGCAGAATGTTTCAGACTGTTCACCTGTATGTTTCTTCTAATTCAACAACCCAAGTTCAGAGATATCAACAAAAGAAGATATATGATCACGTGATATCCATGCCTTACAGCTTTAAACAATGCATTTTATGACAGCGAAAATACACCTTTCGCATACAAAATGCGTATGCGTGGTTAACAATGTCTTTTTTTTTATGTAATTTTACAGGACAACATGCGATGTTGTCCTGCTCTTTATATAAATGAATAACATAAGTATAGTTATTCACTCCGATATTTGCTCCGACAAAGGCCCTTTTATTATGTATAATTAAATAAATTAAAAATTAATAATCTCGGATTTTATTCTAAAATAGTTTATAGAATATACAAACTTATTTATATACGCTACATTTATGATATACTATACGAATGTCAGAATTCAGTGAATTTTCCCGCGTAACTGCGCCTTTCATATGTTAATTTTACCTTTTTTATGATAAAATTGAAAGATCCAAAAATTTTCATATGTGCAAATGTAATTTCAAGAATGAATAGTTAGCACAAAGTTTTTAATAAGTATTTATGCTGTATTTGTTGTAAATACTTTCATTCATTGAAATAAATGTTACTAGTTAAAACTGGTTAGTAACGCTGGTTAGCTTTACATGCCACACGACTTTGGTGAAAATCTAGGCGCGTCTATAAAGAATAGTTTTCCGTGTTGAAATTACTAATTATTAAAAAATTCTTTATATAGACTTGTTTGTATGTTTTAAGTTACATTTTCTGAAAATTCATTTTATAAGTTTCAGTTGTTCAATAAACATTTCTAAATACCACATTTATTTTAAATATTAAAACTTGATACTATAGTATTCAATACAATATTAATAGCTTTTCGGAAATATAGCTTTTATAAATACTTTATTTGTGTAAAACTTTACAATCAGAACCATAGTTGTTGATACTTCGAATAGCTGAAAAGGCTTTCTGCATGTAAATTTTAAATAAATATTTGAAATCCAGTTTTTTAAAATAGGATTTGAAATTACCAAAAGGTAAACCAGCAGGTTAGTTTGACTTCATCCAATTTATACTTTTTCCTGTTTAGGAATTTAAAATAAATATTCTAAAAAGAATATTTTGTATACGTAATGGCATAAAGAAACCTAAAGATTTTATTTCGTCAAAAGATCTTTTCACCCGAATTTGTTTTTAATTTTTCTTGATTTTTAAATTATATAATTTTTAACTTACTGTTTTTCATACTATTGATTCCAATCATTTACATCTTTTGCAAACTGATTTCCTTAAACATTCTTATTCACTGTTCGCATTTAGCCTTATGTATCTAAAGTTTGTTCCTTCACACTTTTCGACTACATAGAAATGGAGAAATTCAGCTCTCAATAAATAGTTTCTACTACTTACACAATGTTTACCACAACCTACTCAAATGATCTACTGCAGCCTGCTTCATGCTCAATATCAACAGATCTATGAGTTCGGAGTAGCAATTGCAAGGCGTTGTATTCCATGTGCAATTTTCTGGGTAAATACTGGAATGGTGCTGGTTTCCCTTTACTTAAATCATCGTAATTATTTTACATCTTTTGAAGTTCTGCGCATAGCATAAAATTATTTTGATTTAATTTCATTAAACATATAAAGGCTATTCATGACAATGTATGACTATCTGACGCATATCTTGCTTGTATGTTCACCAATACATGATGTGTGTGTGTGCCGGATATAAAAGCCACCATTATTTAAATCGTAGACTGTTTAATTGTATTATTTCATATTTTTGCACTAATTTTAGTGGTGCAAAGCTGTAACTCTAATATTTATATAGAAGAGACCTTACTAGTTGAACACAGTACCATCTCCTATCATAAAATCATACATATATATATATATATATATATATATATATATATATATATATATATATATATATATATATATATATATATATATATATATATGTGTGTGTATGTATGTATGTATGTATATAGTGGAAATTTGATTGACAGTTATCCGAATAATTCTTTTCTCGGATGTGTCTTTTACTTTCATAGCTTTCTCGCATTTATCGTTTAGAGTAATAGGTTCTTTGAAATGTGATAGATTCCATATGTGTGTGTGTGTGTATGTATATATATATATATATATATATATATATATATATATACACTGAAGTGCCACTGAATTAGGGATAGCAAAGCGTATGCAAATTGTGTAGCGCTGCGCATCATGTATGCGCAAGTGAGGGCGCTGTGGTAACTGCATATATAGCGCGTACTGTGGTTGTTCTGAATTAGTTGTTGGAATTGCCAGTATGCGTAAACTGCCTGATTTAGACGCCTTCGATCGCGGACAAATCGTAGGTGCGCGACGCATAGGCCATTCAATTTCCGAAATCGTCAGACAGCTAGGATTTTCAAGGTCGATAGTGTCAAGAGTATACCAAGAATACATGGATGGTGGAAAAAAAACTAGCGATCGGGCAAACTGCAAAGGACAATTAGCCTTGACAGTGCGTGGTGAGAGACGGCTTAGGCGTATTGTACGTAGCCAGCGAAGCCAAACATTAGCTTAAATTACCACCCAGTTTAATGACGGTGCCAGTCGTACAGTCAGTAAACGGAATGTGCAACGCCTGCTTCACCGTATGGGTTTTGGGAGACGTCGACCTACGAGAGTACCATTGCTCTATACTCGCCATCGGGCTGCACGTCTTGCCTGGGCAAGAGAGCACAGAGACTGGGGCGTAGAGGACTGGAAACGAGTAGCATGGAGTGATGAGTCTCGATTCCGACTACTTAACGCCGACGGGAGGCTGAGAATATGGCATCAGGCTCATGAAGCCATGGATCCTGCATGCCTGGTTGGAACTGTACAAGGCCATGGTGGCTCAATCATGGTCTGGGGTGTTTTTTCGTGGCACAGTTTGGGATCTTTGGTGCGTGTACCAACCTCCCTCAATGTAATTTAGTACGTAGAGTTGCTGGGTGATCACCTCCATCCGTTTAAGCTGTTCTGTTATCCGCACGGTAATGGAGTTTTCCAGCAAGACAACTGTACCTCTCACAAGTCCCGGTTGGCTACTGGCTGGTTGGATGACCATTCCTCTGACTTCTCTATCATGAATTGGCCACCTAAAAGCCCAGACTTAAATCCTATTGAGCATCTTTGGGATGTTTTGGAACAAGGCGTGAAAGGCCATCACACAGCACCAAAGAACGTTACTGAATTATGCTCAGCTTTAGCCAATATTTGGCAAGCAATTCCCATGGAACTTTTCCAGAAACTTGTCGAATCTATGCCTCGTCGTGTGGCAGCCGTTATCAAGGCCAGAGGAGGCCAAACTCGTTACTAGGTAGGTATCCCTAATTCAGTGGCACTTCAGTGTATATACACAAACATACATACATACATACATATATATATATATATATATATATATATATACATACATACATACATACACTGCTGGCCACTGTAAATGCAACACCCTGAAGGAAACATGCAAATAACATGAAATTTATAACATGCATTAGCGGAGGTGAGATATGCAAATGATTAGAATTTCAGCGCAGATGCACATCATGCGAGCCTGCGGCGCCACTTCAAAGCGCTATTTAAGGCTCGGAGATTTCGACGATTTCAAGTTCGGCAATTGTGTTTTTCTTGTGGTTTTTTCAAAAAAACGATCAATTATGCCTCGTCGAAAACAGCGATCATCTTTTAATCAAGTATCCGAGTCCGACAGAGGAAGGATAGTGGCCTACCGAGATTGTGGATTATCTTTCAGGGAAATCGGTAGTCGTGTTGGACGAAACCAAACAACTGTAATGCGGATATGTGATCGTTGGATGCAGACGGGTACGACGGACCGGCGTGTTCGATCGCATCCACCTCAGCGCACCACTTCACGTGATGACAGGCAAATTGTGCGCATGGCAGTGACGGATCGCTCAGTCACATCACGAACCATGGTACAGCACATGCAGTCTGTAACGCATCATCCAGTGTCTGAGCGTAAATTCGACGCCCTTTACAGCAGAGTGATCTGTCCGCAAGAAGTCCATTGCTTTGTCTACCCTTGACGCAGAACCACAGACGTCTCCGCCGCCAATGGTGCAATGACAGAAGGATGTGGACGGCAGAATGGAATGAAATTGTCTTTACTGACGAGTCACGCTTCTGTCTGCAACACCACGATGGTCGCATTCGAGTCTGGAGACACCGTGAAGAGAGGATGCTGAACAGCTGCGTTATGCACCGCCACACTGGTCCTGCACCGGGTAATATGGTATGGGGCGGTATTGGATATCACTCTCGCACACCTCTAGTACGCATTGCCGGTACTTTAAACAGCCAGCGCTACATCTCCGAGGTGTTGGAGCGAGTTGTCCTTCCTTACCTTCAGGGCTTGCCCACAGCCATATTTCAACAGGATAATGCGCGACCACACGTGGAACGCATTGTCCAACGGTTCTTCATCAATCGGCAGATTGAATTGCTTCCCTGGCCGCCTCGCTCTCCGGATCTTTCGCTTATAGAAAACATGTGGTCCATGGTTGCTCTACGATTGACACAGATTCCATCCCCAGCTGCCACAGCAGATCAACTTTGGCGACGTGTGGAAGCTGCTTGGTCTGCTGTACCCCAAGAACTCATCCAAAGTCTCTTTAAATCAATGCCGAGGCGTGTGGCATCGGTGATCTCCAACAATGGCGGCTACTCTGGCTACTGATTTTGGCAGGAACTACATTTCACAGAAGTCTATAAATTTAATCATTTGATACTTGGTCAACATGTTATCTACAAAATAAATTTTGTTGTGATATCTCTTTTCTTTCTTGGTGTTGCAATTTGGGTGGCCAGCAGTGTATATACATAGAGAGAAAGAGAGAGAGAGAGAGAGAGAGTGTGTACGTGGACATTATACGATAAGATTTATATTTAGAGAAAACGCGTCCTGTAGCTTAGAAAAAACTATGAGACATTTCACCGTGAGAAAAGCGTTTTCTTCACATCACCTACAGAGTTAAGCAGATAGATCTTTAGCCCTTGGAATTAAGATACTTTCATATGGTGTGATCAGCAGTTTATCGTCGCAGTGGCTAATAAATATTTGCCTATACGGGGTGCATAATGATTTGTTAATGAGAACGGCTTAGCGAAAATCGATAACACGGATCTGGTGGTAATTTCTTCCTAATTTGCTCGATATATTATTTTAGAGTGAACAACTATTTTTTTCAACAATTTATACTCTTTCCTTTATTTCAGACATAGCTATGGATACGGGGGGAGGGGTTAAGACCGGGATGTTAACCCCTTTTTGTTGAACATCAAACATCAGACGTGCCGTGAAGGAGAACAGCATCTGCATACAAGATGCAAACGAATGGATCAGAATATATAATTTTTCAACATTTGAATAACCCTTAAGGTCAAGGGAATGTTCATTTCATGAATTCGGAATTACCTCGCTTGCGATGATATTTTGTCAGGACAAAACATTTGCGTGAACTTAGAAATTTTGCGTGACTTTAGAAATTAAAGCTGATAAAAATGCATAGGCATTTTTTTCATTTTATATGAGATTTTCCGAGTACCTTGTTTCAGTACACATTAGCTCGTCTCAGATTATTTGCGCACGAACATTTTTTTCGCAAAGTGTTACATAAAGAAAAAGTGCAGTTCTCAATATTGTTTTGGCACTAAATCTGAACAAACCGATTGACATCAATTGACATCAATTGACATCAATTGACAGCTTCAAAAGTTATGGGCATTTTTGAGGTTTTTGGTGTACATCCCGAAATCGCTAAAATAGTCCGAGAAACATAGATTAAATACCCTGCTGATAAATAATTCATAGAAATTAACTCATATGAAAAAGAATCCCAAGAAACTTACAAGTTACCTACCAAACATGCAGATATTATGTCATCCAAGAAGTATTGTGTAGAGAAAATAGCGGGAAGAGAATCAAAAGTTTATTGTCGTCACTTTAACGTTAAGCCCATCTCCTCCACAGATGATGTCAACATTAACTATAAATAAATTCCTCCACTATGACACTCAAAGAATTTGTCATGAAAACTTTTAGATCGAAAATAATTAATTATTTGAGTATAATATCAGATTTTTTCCCGGATAATTAAAATTTAAAATTACTAATCGGGTCTCTTTGGGGAAATGAGTATATCCGTATGTAACGAAATTCTTCCTCTGTTACGCGTTACAATTAAAAAGAAAAACTTTTTATGCAAATTACCAATAATTAAGATGCTGTTCTCCATTTATTAACACTGGGATTAGAAAACAAGAGCAGGAATGGAAAATGTTTAAGATGCTCATTTGTGAAATAACAGGGTATTTTATGGTACTGGTGTCTTGAACCAAGCCAAGTACGAAGGTTACAATATGATAAAAATACAACTCCAAAATGTAACGCCAAAGATTACCGAATTTTATTCACGGGGATTTAAAAGTATTAAAATCTTTACTTCTGTTGTAAAACATTATATTTAAAAAAATAGTACTTGAATGCTAGGACAATATCTTGTAACAACCGTGTACTAGATCCACAAATAAATTGGTTTGGTTTGGACCACTGCGACCAATTTTTGCTACTCGAGGATAAATTAGACCTGGACCTACAGTTTAAAGCCGATTCCAAACGGCTACAAACGTCCATGCTAAAACGTCCGGCAGAACCAGAAATAGAATCAGTTTCCTAACCTCGAGACTTGTATTTCACTAACTGATATGTACTTAATTTGAAGAAAAGTTATCACTGAAAACATTTTTCCTGTAAGGTAATATACTCCTAAACTATAGAATATAAATGATGTATGTTTTAAAATTTAAAGTAAAATGATATCGAACCAATTTTTTTTATTATTATTAGGTACCAATACATCTTGAACAGAATATGCACTTTTGATGCCTATCGATTGATAACTCATCGATTATTTTAATATCCAATAGAGAGTTTTTTAGCAATATCACTAAAAGTATTTCCACAGAAATCTTTGTGTTGTAACTAAAATGTCAAATAATATCGGATTCTTTTTTCCCTTAATATGTTTAAAAGCTCATAACCTTTTGTGGTATTAACTTTGCCTATACCAAACACAAATTTCTGCAAGAAAGTCTATGAAAGTGTACCCTCTCACATTTCATCGGTTAAAAACATCCTGGTAAATTTTTCAGTAATGCAAAAATTAAATAAGATTTTTACGCAATTTTATTTTGCTTTATAAACTATGAAAAATTTGTGTCGTATTTATAAAACATTTTTATTAACTATTTGAAAGACAAAACTGTAGGTAAACGTTATGGAAGGAACGAAATATTATGATCCTTAGAGAGAAACATATATGTGGATGAACGTATGATTAAATGAGGTATTGCCCTTTCAATGTAAAACTGAAATTTTAATATGCATGATTTAAAATAAAATCATGACAAACTTTTAATGGTCCCCAAAACCTATCGGTATATCACGAATAAAAATTCGGCAGTAAAATTCTTGTAATGTCAAAATAGTTAGTGCTTATTCAGTTATTTGATTTTTCTATCATATTTTTTTATGTCTATTCTGTTTTCAGTCTTCACTAGATATCTCTATGAGAAATAAAATTTAATGTGCACTTTACTTTCATAAAAATTTCCCATTCATTGTAAACTAATATATCTTTAAAATCCTCCTCAAATGTTCATTTTTAAATCAACAAGAAAAAAGGATTCAGTCCAGAAAATTATAACTATGCCTTTCATTAAAAAGTTTTATAACTGATTTCTCATTGTGAGCAAGTGAACAGTTATTTGTACAACAGAATGATTACTTGTCTTCCCATCAGCATATTTTTTATTTGATATCAAAGATTGCAAAGAGAATACCTTTGCTCTCCTCCCCCCCCCCAAAAAAAAAAAAAAAAAAAAAAACAGCTACAGGGTACAAAAAATGACGGTTGCTACGGTTTCTATGTTTGTATACAACTTTTCAATCCGATTCAAGAGAACGGTTTAGTGAATATTTTTTACAGATGCACGTTACGAGCGTACCAAGTAACACATCTCTGAGCTAGAAATTGCTTTGCATACGTCAGTTTTGAGCACGAACGCCCTTGCATCACACACAGTAATTTGTTTCAGGACTGGAGATAAAATAATGCCTTTATTTAAAACATTTAGTCACTTAGCAACAAGGCTTGAAGTTTGGGTCATTGTCCAGTAAACAAGAAATAACGTATTTTAATAGCCTTCATGGGAGTGGCACTGAACTTTAACTTGAAATCAACAGCCCACGGCTTCAGGGAATTGGGAGTGAAGCGGAGGTATTGCACCTTCGAATTACATAATTTAGTTTGAATAAAGAAAATGCGAATACAATACGCTTGGTGTTTCGGAGAATTCATCATGAGAAAAACTCGTTAATTTACTATTACTCGCTTTAAAAATAAACAGAATATTACGTGCGACACATAAGAAGTGCTCTATTTCCTTTCTCCAACTGGGAGATGTTGAAGAAAATTATGCAAACATGCAGTGCTCCATAAATCCTTATGCGAAAACCAAATCCATGTTATCACAATACTAGAAAAGCTTAAGGAAAGAATTGAAGACTTAAAATATGGTATACACATATAATATATATATATATATATATATATATATATATATATATATATTTGTGTGTGTGTGTGTGTGTGTGTGTGTGTAAGTGTGTGTAAGTGTGTGTGTGTGTAAGTTTGTGTAAGTGTGTGTGTGTGTGTAAGTTTGTGTAAGTGTGTGTGTGTGTGTAAGTTTGTGTAAGTTTGTGTGTGTGTGTGTGCAAGTATATTTCTGTAATATGCTATTCAAGAGTGTAGAATACTCATGGGGGACTTAATACACCGTATTTCCTTTCAGTGTATCCCTGCACACTGTGGCTTAACTGGAAATGACATAACGGACCGCCTAGCCAACAACGGGGCAAAAGTTCTGCAGAAACCAAACAGGCCCTTGACATAACGTTCTGCCAAGCTTTTTATAAAAATGACATGCAAAGAGGCTTTTAAATCAAGGTCTAACGAATTTTCTAGAGAAAAGCCCTGAGCTACTTTATGTAAACATTCTTCTTTTGTTCTTCACTCCCCGCATTTTGCTGCGGTCGCATGCTTTCGAAACTTGACCGGCCAGAACTGTCTCCGGCACATCTTTTGCGGATTGGTCTGGCTGATTCGCTCGACTGCGTCTTTTTCCATTCGGTCTAATCTAAGGCTGCTTTCTATCTTGACGTTTGCCCTGCACTTTTGAATCGAAAGTCCCTTGTCTTGAAGTATGGGAGAGCCCGTAGTCTAATATCCCGTGGCCAAACGACGGGCATTTGAAAAATAAATAAAAAAATTCTATAAAATACTTTCTAATATTTTTGGTAATGTGTATATATATATATATATATATATATATATATATATATATATATATATATATATATATATATATATATAAAACAGTTCCGTAACTGAAGACTGACTGACTGACATATAACGCACAGACCAAACCGCTGAACCTAAAGATCTGAAATGTTGCATGGCGATTCTTCTTATAGTGTAGGGGTGCACTATAAAAGGTTTTTGAAATATTCTTCTTAGATTTTTTAAATCAAATTTTTAAGCTGTTTTTGTAACTTTTTTTAAGTTTACATTTAAATTAATAATCTGAGAGTTATAAAATTTATACCACGAGAAATATCATAAAAATTCCTTTAAAACGAAATCTTTTCGAATCTTTACCTTCATTTTCTGTTTTTTGGGGATTTTTTAAAAAATTATTTTTAAATTTAATTTATTAAATGCTGATCACGTGGTTTGTTTTCTTTTTGTGATACTTTAAACTAATTTTGCGTCACGTGCATAACATCAAAATAGACAAAAAAAATTCTTACTAATGAGGCAGACGGTTGGACATTATCCAAAAAAATATTAAAATACAGTAAAACATAGGTTTCTCAAACTATACTATATTAACTGCACTATATTCTTTAGTATGCTCTATTAGATTTAATTTGTATATTTTTTCTACATTATTTTGTCTATAAAAATAGGATAGGACGCTGTACCTTAACGTAACTTTACAGCTACTATAAGACAACGGCACTCGCTTTATCACATCCATGAAACGTGGATTTAAAAAAAATAACTTTGTCGTATGTTGAATACGGCAGAGAGTACATAAAAATTTTGATGACCTGGATAAAACCTTCCTTGGCCGGTAACTTATACGTATATATTTTTCTGAAAGCAATCTAAACAAGAAAGAGCTATAATACAATAGTCATAGCATCATGCTTTGATCATACTTTAATGTTTACTTACGTTTAAAAATAATGCTGGAAATGTTATGTAAACTGCTTTATTAGATATTAAAATTGAATTATCTATCAACTATATAATTTATTTTTGTGTTAATTCAGCAAAGCTTAAATTCAACATCTTAGTGTTGGGAAAATTAAATTGCGTTTCTCCATTAAACATCTATGTTTTTTTCAATTTTTATTACCAGTATATTTTACAGATTATTTTTTTCCTCTCACATAATCCTAATTATTGGAAAACACGTTTAAATATGAATAAAAAAAGTTATCGTAGATATTTCCTATGTGACAATACCAAAAACTTAATAAAAACCATTTGAACAATATTTTTTACTCATTCAATATTTTAAACTTTAAAAAATCGCATTCCAAGTTTTCACTGCATGCACAACATGAAAGTTTCTCATTCCAAGAATTATACAGATCAACGCTTCGAATTCTTCTGAGAATTTCGTCCGTCGATAAAATACTACTTGCCCTAACAAATAAATAAGGAAACAATACTGAATTTTATTTTTTGATAGGGTATACGTATGTACTCAATAAATACGAAGAAATATTATCCTAGAATCTCAAATGGATTAATGGTGAATTTGTCTAGACACTTTTCTTTGTACCGCTGGCGTCTAGATCATTCAACTAAATCTAAAAAAGCAACAAAAGATAAGGATTTTCGGATTTTACGAAATTTGAAATTTATAAAAAAACAACACATTACTTTAAAAAACGTAAACTATTTTTTTCTTACTGAGTGATGAGAAAACTTATTAGATTGGATATATATATGTGGCGTTGACGAATTGACAAATCCGGTTTATTGCAAAGACCGCGGTCATTTTGCAACGAGTCCGGCTAATTGGTCAATTATCGACAACTTTCCTGTGCCAACGTGTCACGCTCTATGCTCCAACGTGTGCAACGTGACATTCAAACCAGGATCCAAATGTGCATTGTAGCTGACGGTGAGAAGTTTGAACATCTATACTAATATATAAAGAGAGAGGGGATTTTGTACGTGGAGGGTAATCTCAAATAAAGGTATATTGTTATAACTAGTTGTTTTTTCTTTCTCAGATCGTTTTGTCACATCACAGTGTCGGAAATCACGAAAAAACAAATGTGCATTTTAACTGTTCTATTCTTTGTTTTTTTTGTCCACAAGGTGTCTTTTCTTTCTAAATCGATGATGCTCTACAACTTTGTAAATCCCTTTTTTTCCCTATCTCGTTCCGTTTTCGAGATAGGAATGCTAACTCCGCAGTTTTCCACCAAGTGGCGCGGTAGGTGGTTTCATTCAGTAGCGCATGGCTACTTTACTATACCTAGACACCACTTTTATGAATATAGCAGTAGCCATTCCGAAGTTAAGAGGGTGGGAAGGGACTTTAGGGGGCATACTGTGTATATATATATATCAGAAAGGAAAAATGAAGACATGATTCAGTCTACTTTTATCGAAAAAGCTGATAGAAGTTAATTTATTATAGTAATATTAATATCCATAATAAAGAGTAAATCTCAGAGATTTTTATTGAAAAAAAAGCACAAAAATTGAAACCAAAAACTAAGACAAGTCACAAAATTAATAGTATAGATCACTAGGTTCTGACATTATAATTACATGAAAAACAAAATGTATCTGAAATAAATTAGCTTCATGTACTATAAATCTAAATCATATAAAGATAAAACTTATCAAGAATATCGCCGTTTTAAAGTAGTAAGTTTCGTAGGCCTTACTTAGTTTTTCTACTCGTGTATTATTTTTCCTTTAACCTATCTTTCACACCTTCACAAACATACATTATACAAATATATTCATATATTAAATATATACATACATACATACCAAACTATTCTACGTGTATATAAAAAAAATACTACAGTCTGCAAAGTAAGTGTGCAGTTAATACTTCTTTTAATCATTCAACCCAGTAGCACTACTTTGTCATCCCCTTTATCTATGGTAATATATCATCCACTTATGTGGATTGCGGCTTTGGGGACAGCATAAAATCAGTGCTTTTAGATATTGGTACGCATCACCTTCGTTGAAAAGGATTCTTTTTATGAGGACGTAATTTCGTTAGCAGGGGGTATCTCCTATAGTTTTATCAAAATAAGGAGTTTATTGTCTGATATATTATATATATATATACATACAGTGGAATCTCGATCGATCATTTTCGGATCCATCGTTTTTCCGTATATGTCGTTCATTTTATCTAGTTTTTTCTTATCTAGTATCTAGTTTTTTCTTTATCTGGTATCTAGTTTTGTCTTTATTTTCTTCCCTAATAGCTAAATAAATGTCTATTTCGCACCACACTGGATCTATTTGGGACTTCACGTGAAGTCACACTCACACACAAACGTTTATATATATATATATATATATATATATATACAGTGGAATCTCGATCGATCGTTTTCGGATCCATGGTTTTTCCGTATGTGTCGTTCATTTTATCCAGTCCCAACGATCATATTGCTTTGTTATGTTTCCGCATCTATCGTTTTCCGCATTTATCGTTCATTTCAATCGGTCCCTTGAAAAACGATAGATCGAGATTCCACTATATATATATATATATATATACAGTCGAACCTCCATATATCGAACTTTCCTATATCGAAATTTTCTATATATCGAACTCTTAGCAAATCTCCATGTTCATTGCATAGAAAAATTGTTTCTATATATCGAAAAAATCTCTATATATCGAAATTTTTTTCAAGACAAATTGGGAGATTTTATTCCACTTTAGAATAAAATCTCCCAATTTTTGTCATTTGAAACAATATGTCGTGGACTTCAATTCGCGGAAAATGTCCCTGATAAAGTTTTTAGTGGACTGAATAAATAAGAAACATTTCTTTGAACTTTCCGCAAAACTAACTGTTCAGCAAGATATTCGTAGTTTTTTTTAAAAGAATGTAACTGTAATCATTGTAACCACTGTCTGCATTATTGTTTTTTTAAAGATATGTAGTAATCAATAAATCTTTTATTTTAATTCATTTTTTAGTTAATAACTTTCTTTTGATGGGATTCGCATATAAATTAGAAATGGAGTTTCGTATACGAAAATTAGCTTTAATTTTTTTTATAGGAGAATTATGATAAGACTAAACTCAATTCTATATATCGAAATTTCTATATATCGAATTTTTTTCGCGCAATTTGCTACTTCGATATATGGAGGTTCGACTGTATATATATATATATATATACTAGCTGAAACCCAGCGCTTCGCTACGGAGTACATTCAAATTAAATACAACGGTCAACGTATGCAATTTATGCCAAAAAATAAATATATATATTTATAATAAATGCGATGATCAATGTATACAATTGATGTAAAATATATATCTATCTATATATAAATATTTATAAAAAAATCGTAAGGGATATGCATTTTTTTTGGATAATATCCAATCGTCTGCTGCATTAGAAAGAGAAAAAAATATTTTTTTTGTCTATTTAGTGGTTACGACGTGACGATAAATTTATTGAAAGTACCAGAAAAAGAAATCACGTGATCAGCATTTAATAAATTAAATTCTAAAAATTAATCTTTAAAAATTCACCAAAAATCAGGAAATGGAGGTAAAGATTCGAAAAAAATTTCATTTTGAAGGAAGTTTTATGATCTTTCTCGTGATATAAATTTTATAACCCTCAATGTATTATTTTAAATGCAAACGGAAAAAAAGTTTAAAAAACAGCTTAAAAATTTATTTTAAAATAATCTAAGAAGAATTTTTGAAAAATCTTTCTTAGTGCACCCCTACACTATTAGAAGAATCGCCATGCAAAATTTCAGCCCTTTAGGTCCAGCGGTTTGGTCTGTGCGTTGTATGTCAGTCAGTGAATGAATGAGTCAGTTACGGAACTGTTTTATATATATATATATATATATATATATATATATATATATATATATATATATATATATATATATATATATATATCGGATTTTTTTTTTTTTTTGCACAGATTTGAAATTACATGGCTCATGAAAAAGAACATATACTTTTTTTACTGTTTATTTTTACTTTAACACGATTAAAAAATCGAAAAAGAACTAAAAAAAAATTGTGTGCAATATTATCAGAGATAATTTCGGAGAATGTAGATGATTCTGCGTTAGTTTATAGTAGTGATCATGAAGGAGCGGTTCCACTAACTGCAAGTACAATTCTAGAAGGCCTTCAACTAGCCAAACTTGGAAATCATTTTCTTACAAATTATTTCAATGTTGAACGATCTGAGCAATGGCAACGTGATTTTAAATTGATTATGGAACTTTATGACGAATCACATAGAGAACTAACAAAAATAAAACCACAGCGTCTGATAACCGAATTCGTATTCAAACCAGTGAAGCAAAAGAAATACAAGATGTTAATTTTATCCAAGATACACTTTTAGATGTATCATCAATCAATATTTCCAGTGACTGGACTTATTTGTCACCACCGAAAAGCAACACAAAACGGGAACGTTTATTGTCTAGTACTGACATTGAATGACTGAATGATTATGTTATATGTATAAATAAAAAAATTAAATTTACTTTTGACTACTTGCGACTGCCGCTCTTCTTCAATACAACAAGCAATCCATATAAACATAATTTTATACCGGGTGGCCATAATTAAACTGACAGTGCTCACAGTGTTCTGTAGCGCGATCTATTTGCGAGAATGACGCCACATTTTGTAGAAAGATTATACAAGATGGGGGACGAAGGATTCCGCGAAAAAATAAATTAGTTCCAAAAGTCACCGCTAGGGGAATATTTGGCGCTGTGTAATAGAAAATAGAGAGTTAACAAATGCAAATAAATACGGAATAAAATTACCTTTTATTATGCACATTTTCTTATTTAGTTCAAGTGCAATATGGCAACACTTTTAAAAAAGCGTAAAATCTACATAAACACCGATAAAGTCTCGTGATCTGCAATATCACGTACGCTGAGCAGAAGAAGAAGTTCTTTATTCAAATTTCACGTTACATCCATTGGCACAGTGCCAGCTGCTTGGGTTTTAAAAGGCAATGTGTTACGTTTCGAATCAATCGGATTGAAAATTTATGTGCAATGTCTCCTTCTTTAGTCGAGCGTGCGTTACTGGTCAAATTCTTTTACCTCAACCAGTGCAACGCGTCAGCTGCTCTTCGTGCTTTTAGAACGCACAAAAAAAATGCGTAAAGGTAACGGTCCTGTGTCAGTTAATGGGCTAAAAGCAATGGTTGCGACATTTGAGAAAACAGGTTCTCTGAAGGTTCAGTCAGGCAGAGGAGGAAAACCTGTACCACAGGATACAATCGAAGCAGTTGCCACGGCGATTGTCGACAGAGGACCAGACAATATTGCTGCCACCTCTAGTGCTCGTGGATTATCTCGGAATATGGATATGCCTTACAGTATGGTATGGAAAATCTTACGAAAGATTATCAACTTCTACCCGCACAAGATCAGCCGTGTACAGGAGTTACTGTACCCCGACCATGATAAGCGATTGACTTTTGCTCTCACCTTTCTTGCCAGAATGGAGGTGGATGATGCTTGGCCTTGGAAAATCTTATGGGGAGACGAGGCCCACTTTTACCTGCATGGAACTGTGAATATAGTCCAAGGTCTATCAACATATCTATCAACAAGGACTCCTTGATAGTCCAAGGTCTATGAAGGAGTGGTCCAGGACCTGTCTACGTTGAAGGATAACATATCACGGACTGTACGGGAGATTCCTGCAGACATGTTACTTTCTGCTGTTGTGCATACTGTGCACAGAATGCAATATGTGGCCCACAACAACGGCAGCCACATTGAACCTCATTTGAATGCAAAATAAAAGGTAATTTCCGTATTGATTTGCATTTGTTAACACTCTACTTTCTATTACACAGCGCCAAATATTCCCCTAGCGGTGACTTTTGGAACTAATTTATATTTTCGCGGAATCCTTCGTCCCCCGTCTTGTTTAATCTTCCTACAAAATGTGGCGTCATTCTCGCAAATAGATCGCGCTACAGAACACTGTGAGCACTGTCAGTTTAATTATGGCCACCCGGTATATAATAGCCGTTGTCTCTGTATAACACTTCCGGGCTGTACTCATCTTTCAATTGAAGCCCTCAGTAAACAAACGGCCGCTTAGGCCTAATTTCAATTTCAGATGTGGATCAGAATTTTTTCTTACCTAAAAACTAATATCGTCTCCATCAAATCACGTTTGTTCAGCCTATTTTTCTATAAAACATTCAGAACAAAAAAAATTGGATGCTTTTAGCTGTATATTTAACAGTTTTTAAAAATCTGTTTACTTTTGCGATGAATTCTGAAAGTAAACAAACTTGAATGTGAATGAATCAAGTAGCTCAAGTATTCATATCGCGTAGTGAGCTGTAAAAAAATTGGATGGCAGTCTATTTCTACAATCGCATGAAAAATTAAATAAATTAAAAATAATGAAAGGGTTTGCTTTTACAAGGTGTGAATTAAATGAAATATTGTTAGATAATTCGGGATATTTTTTAACTTTCATATACTTTTTCCATTATGACGTCATTATTAGTATTATGACGTCAAAATGACGGGTTGGATGGCAGTCTACTACTCCAATCGCATGAAAAACTAAATAAATAATAAATAATGAAAGGGTTTGCTTTTACAAGGTGTGGATTAAATGCAATATTGTTAGATAATTCGGGATATTTTTTAACTTTCATATACTTTTTCCATTATGACGTCATTATTAGTATTATGACGTCAAAATGACGGGTTACCTTCTAGTTAATATAAGAATTGTGGATTTGCTGTTACATATTTATTGAAGTTCAGTGGATCGTTTCCAAATTTCATATTAAGATCAATAAAAAATTGTTAAGCATATTTGGATGGAACCTAACTCCAATTTTTATGTTCCCTGTATTTTTTTACACGGTTTTTTTTTGTCTCTGAAACGTATCCCCCGTGAAAAGAGAGAATCGAGTACACACACACACACACACACACACACACACACACATATATATATCTTTATATATAAAAGGCAAAGTCTGTGTGTGTGTGACCGAGTTTTTGTCTGATCGCGGCGCAGCGCAAAGACGGTAGGTCGGACAGTCTTGAGATTCGACACGAAGATGCCTCTCGAGATCTCATTATGCACCTCGAAGCCCTTTTTTCGATTTTTTGATTAGATTTTCCGTAATTAAATATTTAGTCGCGATTTGGAGCTCCCGGACGAGTAAAAGCTCCGTAAATCCTAACGTATCCGTCCAAGAATTTTTTTTTTCGGACGAGCCTATACGGGAAAGATGACACTATACGGAAATCACAATTAAAATTGTCTGTCTTAATTTATCGATAAATTGTGATTTTTTTTCGATCGCCTGTACGCACCCGTTTTTCGGAAAAAAACGCGATTTTGTCCGTGACTCTTTTTTCCAAATTGTCGAATCGATACGTAAATGTCGTTACATTTTTACGAAATTTTTATCTCAGAGACCCTAGACATCACAGTTTCGAAAGCCAGAACCAAAATTAATTTACAAATTGTAGTTATTTTTTAATAATTTATTTTATGATTCGGAAACTCTTGCGAGAAATCTCATTTTGGAGATTTCGTTCTTCATTTCCGGACGAAGGTATAGGAGAAAAACCAGTTTTTCGACGTCATGCACGTGATGTGTTGGGGCGTTTGTTTTCTATGAGGGATTGGGTGGTTAAAGGAAATCGATTACTATTGCAGTTATAATCGATTAAAAAATCACATTTAGTAATGCCGTAATTTTTTTGGCCAGCACTTAGTTAATATCATATAATTTGTGGTGTATTTGTGGAAAAAATCTATGAAGATTTCAAAGAATTTCAGCATGTGGAGGATGTGATATATTCGCTTTCAAGGAAATCGATTACTATTGCAGTGATATTCGATTAGTAATCCTATGTCAAAAATTTTGCCAAAATGTGCCAGAAAGGATTAAATTTACATGGGTAAAATAATGTATCGTGGTGAGGAAAAGGATGACAGAGACGCCCATTAACAAAGGGTTAAGGCTACTAAAAAATTGGTAATTACATTACCCGAGCAACGCCGGGACGGGTACAGCTAGTATATATATATATATATATATATAATGAATCTACTGGTGAACACATTCGACGATATTCGAAGCAGTTGAACGGGCATTAAGGGGCTTAAGGGGACACTTGGATGCTATTCGTGCCTAACTATAAAAGTTAACCCAATACAACCAAATAATCCATTTAGAGGTAATATATTTATTAATTTATTCAAATTATAGCCATGTAATATTAAAACACAGTTTAACAAATATAAAAGACTTGAGACTATTGACTTATTGCAGAAAGAACGGTTAGTGACTAGCTCAATGCATATCCAATCCCGAAGTGTGCAGCTCTACACTCACACCAGCACACAAAATAAAAATGAGTTTGCACTCGAGACTCTGTGATGCAATGTACAGAGGTTCCCAAAAGTGTTCATGAAATAGGGGTCTATCCACTAATTAAACTGAATATTTTAGAATGAGTATTTAATAATAACATCTATAATCCATTCTTAACAAAATTACATGAAATATTTTAAAAACATAGTAAAACTTTATTTTTAAGAAACCAATAATCAAAAAGTAACAAAAACTTTATCTCACAAAAGTCATCGTACACTTGTGAAAAATCTCTACATATTAGTAAATATTCTAATTTTTCATTAAATTAATATTTAGTAGCATATCCTTTAGAATACACAACATCTTTTAAACGTCTGGGAATGAATTGCACTAGTTCTTTTGTAATTTCTGCATCAATGTTCATCCATTCTTCCACCATAATTGTTTTTAGTTCGCTTTTCGTGTGAATGTCTTGTTTTCGTACTCGAACCTCCAGTTCTCTCCAAATATGTTCTATTGGGTTTAAATCTGGCGATTGAAGTGGCGTTTTCAAAACTTGTGGACAATTATAGAGACACCAGAGGTGAACGTTGAGAGCCGTGCGCTTAGAATCGTTATCTTGATAAAAAACAAAGTTGCTTCCAATACCCAAATTATGGACTGATAATTTTAAATTGTCTCTCAAAATATTTATATAAACAGCATGATGCATTATGTCATCAATAAATACCAAATTACCTAGTCCTAATGCTGACATGCACCCCCACACAAGGACACCTCCGCCGCCATACTTAACTGTTCTTACTAAGTTCTTGAGATTAAGTTCCTCATTTTTTCTTCTTCATACAATTATGCGCCCATCGGAACCCAAAAATGTTAAACTTGTTTTCACCGGCAAATAAGACATTATTCCAATACGTTTGGGGCTTATTTATCATTGATAGTGCGAAGGAAAGCCTAAGCTTTCTGTTTTTCTCACTCACAAAAATTTTCTAATCCAGCTGCTCTGAGAACTGGTCGGACAGTTTCAGGTGAAATTGAAGAAAATGTTTCATTAAATTCTGCAGAAACTTTTACAGCACTCAAACGTGGATTTTTCCCAAATTTTCTGATGATAAATCCCTGATCGTGTTTTGTTAACTTTGCCGGAACACCTTTTCTTACCTTGTTTGAGATCTGATTTTCTTCTTTAAAGCGTTTTATCACATACTGCACAGTATAATGGGATAAATTTAGTAATTTAGCAATATTCCGAACTGATTTACCACTATTATGATGAAAAATAATCAATTTGTTGTTTCAATGTTTGTTGTTTCTTTGCGACTACGAGCCATTTTTAAATAATAACTAGAATATTACGGAGTAGGCAAGCAAAAATTAAAGCCAAACGATATTTTTAATGCCACCACAATTCAAAAATAAAAATAAAGTGCCAAACGATAATTTTAATTAGGAATTTATCCGAAAATATTTCAGTGTACGATGACTTTTGTGAGATAAAGTTTTTGTTACTTTTTGATAACTAGTTTCTTAAAAATAAAGTTTTACAATGTTTTAAAAATATTTCAGGTAGTTTTGTTAAGAATAGATTATAGATCTTAATGGATATTTACCCATTCTGAAATATTCATTT